>OW203761.1:44742502-45239010 GCA_934045905.1 Leuctra nigra
CCTTACTTTCCAGGAGTTAATTACGTTCAATACCGACGCCGATAATCAACGACGTCGCGACGCAGATGCTTTATTGTCTTGCGCCATGGAATCGAGATCCGGCGCCCTATTCTAGAACTTTAAAATCCACGATCTTTCTTGAATCCGATTCATGATCCATTTAGATTAACATTGAACAGACTCGGATTCGGCCCCGTGATTTTTTTTCTAGAATCATTCTTACGTGAAGGTCCACTATATTACAAACTTTTCGCAATTACGCGTTCGTATTAGTTTGTCGTGCTTGCAATTCAATGTTGTAATAAATTGCCTGTCATTACTCTCAGAGGTTCATGCGCAAAAAAAGGTATATTTCCAATTTATTCAAAAACTATCTAGATGGTTCAGCAACTGCGCTTGGATGCCGACAGTGTGGGGGGGGGGGGGGGGGGCTCGGAGACTAAACGATAAATTGAGTAGATTTGCATTTTTTAATAAATTTTCTTAAAAATTACATCCCGCTGCTTGCTCCAGATCCTAGCATTAACATCAATAGTTCAACCCAAGAAATTATAGGTTTTTGCCATTTTCGCCAGGCACCATTTTTACTGTAATATAAGTATAACTGTTATAATTGTTTACTGTTATAACTGAAAAATTGTTGCAATTTTTCGCCAAATGTAAAAAATCCAAAATACATTAGTTTCATCTCCCTGACCTCCATCACAGTCAAATGGAATTGTGTTTCAATGCAACGCCTTCTCTCAATTGATACAATTTCCATTTCAGCGTTGTCTACATTTCGTTGTACGTGCCCCTTCCCCCCCCCCCTCCCCACCCACACCCGCCCGTTCACTCCAGTGACTAGTGAGCAACATGGAAGATCATCATTCTTCACTGTGACATTGTTGGTAGACACTGATACAAATAATACATTCTTTTCATGAGGAATGTTTTTTTTGTCTGAAATATGTCAAATACTTGACAATTTAATGGATAAGAGAACACGTGAATTTACCAATACTTGAAAGTTATTGTAGTGAAAGTGGTTGAGGATAGGATTTCAACTTAGAAAATAATTTTTTCGCTTGTCTGCGCCAAAACTAGCGTGAAGTCTGTGCAGGAATGTCGTACTGGGTCAAGGTGAAGGTTTCGGCTGGTTGTTATGACCCATGCATAAGTAGATATTAAAAGTGCGTGCAGTGCATGACATAACACGAGCGAGACTTCTTCCTTACAGTTACAATGCATTTGGTAATGAGTTAGTCGACAAAACGAACGTGACAACGCTAATTACACTGTCACAAACATTTCGACACGACAATTAGATGGTAGGATTTCTAATTATTTTGTACTTCGAAATTCAAGACTGTCCTTGACGAAACAAATATAATTTATATTTTGCATGACATCATTTTGCATATTTTGCATACAATATGCTCAGTTTCGTTTCAGTTTTATCATCTATATTTTAATTATAATGAATGTATAATTTCTACAAACAATAACTCATACAGAATTTGAAAATTTGATGAACTTTATTAGGGTCATTCTCGAAAGGTTTTAACTTAATTTTTCGGATTAAATAGTTATGACCGGTCGCAAACCAATTCTGGAAGCACTTGCGACCAAACAAGATGGCCGATTTTTGGATTAACTTTATTACCATTTCCGGGTGGTCATATCTAAGATAAGACCGAAAAAAATGGCGTCATTTTGAAGTGAAGCGAAACACGGACAGTCATTTTACCTCTTTTATCAACTTGTGTGGCGAGAAAGTGTTTTTAACTCAACGAAATAAGAATAATATTGTTCCCCGCGAATGTTTAAATATACCGCGCAAACTTGGGTCGAACTAGAAAATCGATAGCTACGACCTAACCTAACCTTCCGTCCGTATGTGTTGTTTTCGTGTTGTTATTGTTTCGTTTTAACCTAATAGATTACTGAATACCAATGCCACCTTTCCAGAACATTGCCTTCTGTGTTGTGTGTGACCCAGACGATGAAGAGATTAAAGGACTTCCGCGTATGACAGCTAGTAGGTACCTACCTACATAGGTATTTGAGTGAACAAAGTTTCGCCGGTGCACAGTACTGGCCAAGCCGGGCCAAGACTTGTACATTTTAACCTCCAAACTCGCAAGTTTTAATGCACTAGCACAAGAAATCAGCTCTTATTGGCATGTATTTCGCGACTGGTGGTTTTCAGTGGCTAGTGAGTGACGATTGAAATGTTATCGTAGCCTGCAATGTGTCGAATCATCACAGTCATACATTAGCCGTAGGCTACCTTCATCACCGTGACATGAACCGAAAGTTCAAAAACACCATCAATGTGAAGTTAACTTGCAACTCGACGTTGAAAGTCATCGATGTACCTAGCAGCAAACTATCCCGGATGTAATCAAGATTTACTGAAAGCAGCCTGCGGAAGTTTTCAGCATCGGTCTTCGTTCGAATCTTCGTTCGGTCTTTGACGAATGGCTCATCGGTGGCGGTAAGTAACATGTGTTTCACATGGGTTGTTTGTACTTAGACCCGGCTGTACATTGACTTTCAGCTATTGTGACCAAACTGTGCTAACTACCTAGGTACCTAGCTAATTTACAAGATGCAAAGTTCATGAAACTGACTTCTAAAATATCTAGTCCTCTTAGATCCAGGCTTTGTTAAGTAGGTATTTAAAAACTCTTATTGAAAGAAACTGTTTTAATCTAATGCAATAATTTTGTTGAACTGTACATTTTACACATACTTTCATACAAACACATTTGTCCTATTGGTCTAGTTTTGCATCACTAATCATGTGATATGTATCTGTCAATACAGCTGACAGCGGCTTTGAAATCGTGGCTGATGACACCATTCGAGCATCTCCACAGCGAGGCAGAAGACCGCTTCAACAAGTCCTTCCGCAACAATGTCGCGCGCTGCATCTAGTCGAGGTTCAGATCTGTGGACCACACCGGGGCTGCTGGTCATCTTCTCTCCTAATGGCTGGTCTTTACGGCTGTGTGCATCCTTCACAGCATGTGCCTCGACTTCAACACAGTCTGGGCCAATCATCGCAAGGACCAAGACAGTGTTTCAAGAGATCCTGTTAGTAGGGGTGTTGCTCTGGTAGCCGAACAAACTGTTTCTCATAGTCAACTCATTTGTGAATGAAACAAGACTATGAGCAAATATTTTTTTAAATTTACCTAGCTGTTAAAGTACCTACCTACCTAATAAAAAAGAAACTCAGGTAGTATACATTTCAAAAATTCTTATAGGTAGGTAGGTACCTACCAATACCTACCTACCTATACAAATTCAATTTAATTTCAACAATAAATTAATATTAGTTCTTTCTAGATTAACACTGTTGGTTGGAACCCACATCCCACTCTTCTTTTGGACCATTCATGATTATTGATTACCTACGTAAACTATGATTTCTTATGTGTCATATAACATATTATGTTCCTTCTTACTCTCGGTTTTTCTCTTGTGAAAGAGATGTGATTTCTGTCCTCACACACCAAGATAGGTACCTAGCTTTTTGACTGGATAGAAACCTTGTTTGTTTGCATTGAGTCTCTCTTCTCTTAAAAGTGTAAACTATGATGACTTTTAAATCCATGTAAATGTTAGTGTCCAGCATGAGTTCTCTATTTCGGTTAGTGTTCATGGAGAGTTGGAGTTAATGTGTCAAGAAAATGATTCTACAACATCGTGTAAAAGCGATGTTGTGTGCACCGATGTCAACTTTGGTCTCTCAAATCTGAATGCAATATTCAGCAGTGTTTCACTATCTTCATTTTCTGAGTTGCTCAAAACACTATCAAATACCTTGGAAAATTGCCATGTAACCTAGGAACTTATTATTTATATTAAGTGTCTCAATGAAGTACATACCTAACAAATAAAACATTTTATTTCTTTGCTTGACGTGTATTATTTGCCTACTGCTTAGGATTATTTTCAATGCTATGCTTTTGGTTTAACAGAAGGCAGGATTGGTTCTAGGATTGTCATTGTGCTGGTGTCATGCTAATCAAGTTTTAAACAACTGTTAAAATGTAACCAAGCATTTGAAACTAGATACATATTAAAGTTTCTCTTTTTATGTTAGCTATCACCATTTTGTTGTTCTGTCAATTGTATTCTAATGTACTCTTGCAAAATCACTTTTATTAAAGAACAAATAACATTCTTTACAGTAATTTCGAATTTTACCGCCAATTTTCGAATAAATCCAAAGAATTCGTGAAGAAAAATTCATACTTTTTGAAGTTCATTGGAATATTTCACGGCTTACTACTGTCAAAGTTTCGAAAACATCAATTGTTTCATTCTGTGTTACAATATTAGACCTTGAAGATAATCCCGAGATATTACCTTGTTGAAGAATGAGGATACGACCGTTTTATTTTCGGTCGCAAGTTGTGATTAAAGTTGCGACCAGGATCAAAGTTACGACCAAAAGATAAAACTTGTACCAGAATGACCCTGTATAACTTTTAGATAAAAAAAAAGTGGTCAACGATCCTCAAAGCGTCATGTATTTGTACAGTGGTGGAAAGAAGACCGTGTTATTCTGCCTCTCTCTCTGACTCGTAACATAAACATGTTTTATATGGAGCAGAGAGAGACAACCAGCACAGCTTCTTGTTTCCACGCTTGTACACCTATAACTCTGTCGCATCAACATATCTTTACCTCAGAGGTAGAAGGCCAAAGTCAATTTCAATGGTTCTTGAGGTAAACTAATAAATAACCAGTAATTCTGCCTTCGTCCAATCATATTTGTAATTGTGACATGAGTCATTGTGTAATACTTCAATATAACTGCATTTGCATCAGTTTAATAGCAAGTGCTTTATCACATCATTTAAAATGTGTGGACGAATTCAGGAAATCGAGAAAATGGACTTCCGGCCTTTTATATTTGAGGTACAGAAAATATCTATTTTCAAAGAGACGATCACAATATGAAAACAAGCTGAGATCTTCAATGGTGGTGGTGCAATCGCGACCGATTTTGCCGCTTTTTGCAGGCGCTTATTTGGATACGATTGGAGACAAAATGGGGTGACAAAATGATTTGAAATTTTAATCATGATTAGATAAAAGACAAACGTAGGGTTGTCACTTTGTAAATTTTAAATTTTTTGCTTGGTTAATTAGTAATAATTAGTTGATTTTTGGTGTAAAATGATATATTTTCTTGTCTCGCCGGGTGCCGTAAGAAATGTTATTTAAAAAATGTGCCAATTGTAACCCTAAGTTTGTCTTTTATATAATCATGATTAAAATTTGAGATCAATTGGTTCACGGGTTTGGTCTCCAATCGTATCGGAAATTGCATCTAGCGAATTCGTATCTAGTGTTGCGCGGGTTTGTTGAATAATCGGCGCCAAATTAACAAGGCACGAAGCAAACATTAAAAAGTACTACCAATATTCAATCAGACTGATCATGTAAACATCCTATCCAAGTCACACCCACTTATGAAACAATGTGTCTCTCTCAATTTGCTAAAAACAGCCGCACCTTAACAAAGACCCCTATAACAAGAATCTAACGCTCTAATTTGACAAATCACCATCTCACCATCATGTAACTGCGGGGTTACGAGTATAACACCATCACTCATCGCTCTTGGCTCTCTGCAAGCTCCTCCCCCACTTGTTGCTGGAGGTGCCTGTGATGGCCGCTAGATGGCGTGACGCTCTCACAACACTGCTGTGTCCGGTACCACATGGCACCGACACTGAATCATGTTCTTCCCATCATGCAACGCGCGAGGTGATTCATTGGAGTCGAGATTGACGGCGGGCGAAGCGAGGAGGATGGTTCAATTTAAAGCAGCTATCAAAAACGAAATAGTGTTTTCTATTATAGGATTTTGAATACATTTGGCTTATTTACTGCCGTGACATTGTCAAGGCCATAGAGAAAAGAGGTACTACGTCTTTATGTTTTGCTGTGCTGTTCAATATATCGGAATGGTTGAATTTTTTGTTTCTAACAACTAAAACGTAAATATTCCTTAAGAATCTACTATTTTTATATAGTTTCATGAAGACATCAGTGGATGAAGGTGCTGTGTTACAAAATACAGGCTTTGAAATAATTAAGGTCAAAGTTTCCATCACGAATACAAACCAATTGATTATTTTCGCGTGATAATCAATTTATGAGATTTTAAAGTGCTATGCGACAAGGGTACATAACACATTCATTCATGAAAAAAATACAGTTTATGACATATTGTCACGTAACACGTACCTTTGTCCACTCGTGTCTTGTAACAAATAAGCTGAGACTCGTCATACATGTAATGGAGTCAGTTACGTATTCCAGGGGGCAGTGGGAGGGGGGATCAATATTAGATTCTGTTTCTACAAGTGTTATTGGAAATCGAGGGGTTGCGAGGAGGACTCCCCCAGTGTCAAGGTCACATTGTTTATTAGTCCAATTTTGAAACTGGAAGACGCACAGTTTTTAGGAAGTAAAATGGTACAGGGAAAGAACGCTTTAAGTCACATTCGGATGAAGCTGAGATAAACGAAGTTTTATGTTGAAACTTGTATCTATCTTCCATACAAATCGATATTTCAATTGTCTTTTTCAAGACTTTGTAGCAATATTTTCTAAACACCTAGGGTAAATTTTGAAAGCTCATAACAATCACTGCAAGATTTAAACTAATTTTGTCATAAAATGGACTTATAGCTTTCTTTCCCTGTATCCTTAAAATACATATGTTTTCTAGTTGATCTGTGATTTCGGTAAGAGGAGGGGCGTTACGACTTACGAATACCGCACTCGTCCGTCCCAGGGGGTATGATCATGTAAAATGTTGTCGCGCAACAAGCTTCTCATCGCACCCGAGAAGGCCGTGAATAACATTGAGATGAGAACATTGTCACGCGAGAACGAAGTTGTCATTTTATATGTTCACATCCCAGGGGGGTTATTCTATAACTTTAAAATTCCGGATTCGGCCCGAATACGATTCGGTGCAATGTTAATCCACATGGCCGTGAATCGTATTCGGGCCGAATTCGGAATTTTAGAGTTATAGAATAACTGGCCAGATATTATTCAGGTAAAGGGCGAGGGCATGTTCCTTTTATCCCTGTCTCATTCAGTGAGAGCAAAAGTCTTCGCCAAATACAGCTGCATGCTTATAATTGTATGATACATTTAAACAATTACAGTTTTAACATTTTAAGAATTTATCCAACATCTGCCACCATTTGTAATATTGTGAATAATCAGGAAATTGGAATGATGATGACGATAATTTTTTGATCGCTCTTATATAAGAAAACAAGTTAGCATTCCTTCTTCTAAACAATTCCAATTTCTTATTTAATCAAAGGTTAATCAATCATTGATGAGCTAGCGTAACAATCATTAATGGACGGCTATTTATATCAAAGATCTGGTAAAATTAAACCGGCTAGTTACTATTTAGTTCATACAACGACGGAGTTATAAAAGTGCTTTGTCCTTGACAACTGACTGTACTGTAAGGTTTGCTGGGCACTTGAATTTCGTAATAATCTACATGAAAATCCTCAATTTCTTTGGGAATTTATTCCAATTGGAAACAAGAAAACTCGGCCGGCATATCGCACTTTAAAAATAATTTTTGAGAACTTAAAAGCTGTTAAAGGTTGTTAATGCTCCTAGAAATGGAGTCTGGAGCCCTTTTATGTATATAATATTATATTCTTCATCTCTCGTTGTACAGATATTAATAAATACCATATTGTCATTAATGTATAAATACGTCTGGTGTCAAGCTTCCACTAACTCTGAGTATAACACGGAGATCTAACCTCAAATGAATTTTATCTGTTTTAAACTTAGTTACACATTAGTTGAGGATCGTTTAGTTCCACGTATTGGACTCTGACCTTTTCTGCAAGTTTGATTCATAAAATATTCACACAACAAGTATAAAATGATTTACGTCATGGAATCGTAGCGCCCAGAACCGAAAGAGGAATGCACCCACACAACGATATTAGATTATACGTACGCATAGTCTCTAAAGTTGTTAGGCAAATTAGTACACACTCGACCAAAGTTAAATAATTGACGAATCAATCGGACTGACAGTAGGAGGCATATTCTAGACCGTTTTCCCAATTCCATTCTGATGGAATCCGGTCACGGCCATAAGGATTAACATTGCATGAAATCGAATTCCAATGGAATTGGGAATTTAATAGTTCCAGAATAGGGCCCTTGTAAATTCATAGATAATCAATAAATACTTTATCAATGAAATAAGAGATCGCATAGAGTGAGACAAGGAGAACGCATACGAATATTTGCCGATTCCATTCTACTTTGTCTGACTGTAAAGTCGTGGAAAAATGTGTCGATCATCCCTACGCTTATACCATCCCGCCATACAACGGAGCGCTGGTATACCACTGTACGATCTCCGTTGTATGGCGGGAGGGTATAAGCGTAGGGATGATCGAGATATTATTCCAAAGCTGTACGTATGAGTGTTTTCTATGATTTCCTGTCTCCTTAAAACTTCTACTTTGATCCACTTGTCGTCTTGGAATGTGAGTGGACTGTCCTTCTTCCTAGGAGAGGTTAAAACTGTGTGCAACTCATTTGGCGCCTAGCCCGGATTTGCGGAGCCGAAATAGAGAGGTTGTTTGCCAGGAATACAATGCCTCCCCCTCCCCTCCACCCCCACCTCACATCTTGTCCAAGCCATGCCGACACGATGATCGAAACATTGTAATTAACGCCTTGGTGGATGATAAATACTACACTTCATTAATACTATGATGTAGTACGCGAAGTGGAATGGAAGATAATGAGGTTCAGAGACGCTCAGAACTCTTGTACAAAACCACGAGTGAGACAACAAATTAATCTTAGGACGTTTCCCAATAATATTCATTTCATTGTTATGAATCTCATTTACGTTCTTGTTTATATGTCATGACTGGTGAATGTATTATGCAGTTACCTACAAAACCATAATACCTACCTTACAATTGCATGACGTCAAAATATAAATGGAAATACGATTATCACAATAATATGATCAATCGTACATCTTCACATTGCTAGTTTTATGGAACAAACAAACTAGCTTTAAATTTTTAAGTAAACGATGTAACATTTATTTGAGGTTGCAAAAACATTAGTGATTTTTCGTCTCGAAATATTTGGGTATCCGTGTGAAAGCAATTATAAATATAATGAGCTTTACACCTATAATCGCTATACGGTAAAAGTCAGTCAAACATTTTGGAAAGGGCTATCTATTGTGGGAGGTTATATGATATAAAATCTGACTAGTGACTTATTTGGGACTAATACGAAAATGTTATTAGGGAGATTCCAAATTGTATTCCCAGTGGAGGGAATTTGATTGCCGATAATCAAATCAGTGATTGTTTGATGTTTTGTTTACGGCACATTAATCTCATTTTAATGACCCTCTTTAGAGCTAATGTTCATTGTAATTAAGCAAGCCCGAGATCTTCATCTCTGTTTTTTAGATCTCGAATCAGCGGTTCTGGGATTTGTTTGTTTTTAAATCCTTTCTACTCCGGACCTGGCATTGACTCCATCGATAAATATAAGTTTGTTTATTTGATTATGTTTATTTAGAATACAATATCTTATCTTGCCTGATCGATGTATTATTATTTATATTTAGGTATATCAAATTCGGTCTCTGGATTTTTTTATCAGCATCGTGTGATGTAGATAATTCTCAAAAAACACGTGTTTCTATTAATCGGTTCCCGCGGAAAAAATCTTTACACACTTTAAAAACATCTAAAAGTTTAACATGAGTTTTCTTCAAGGCACACATTGGCTCGTTTATCAAGCTTTCTCGTTGTAAAATCTTAAAGTTTAAACTTTCCAGCCGCATGTTAATGAGCCTAATAAAAAGCACGTCGCAACTGCTAACATTTTCCAGCTAAAGACGGCTTCCTATTTCCACTAGAACGAATAAAGTCTTGAAGGTCTTCATGGGGAGACTTTTATCCGTGTTCTTGATTGCAGCATTGGAAGTCATGGTAGAAAATCGCGTGAATTTAATGGGCGTCTATTAATCCATGGCTCGATGCTCGTCCTATTGTTCCTCGAGAGTGGGAGAAAGCCGCGAGTAAAACTACGACATGAGATCTCCATTGTGACGAACGATTAATTCTACCCGAGCTTGCAGCGTCATTTTCAACTCTCTTCACCAAGCCATAACTTTTCATCAGAGATTTCACACAGAAAATGTGATATAATTTGAACACCACCTCCCAAAGATTTATTGAACGCATTTTTATAAAACAAGTATCAACAAAATTATTTCACGTGGCGTACATATTACAAAAAACATGTTACAATCTAAACCCCATATAGTTTATCACGAGCCAAAACTGTTTACTATGAGCACAAACTGTTTGCCTTGCCAAGCTCACCGCTTCATATTATCACTACGACTGTTCTCACTGCTTTCAACCATCTCTCTCCACTTCACACTATTATTCTTTCTTCTTCTAACTTCATTTCTCCTCTTTCTCCCCTCAGGGGTTTTAACGACAGCTTCAGAATCTTCTTTTAGTAGATTGATCTGATCGTGAATATAGCATATCGTCGTGATTCAAAATATATTTTATTCACATCCCTTCTAAAATCAATTACCCGTTTGCTAGAAGCTAGAAATTGCAATTTTGAAAATAACGTTGCACAAGAGAACACAGAAACGTGGAAATGAAGCTTTTATGTTCATTTTCCATTTATCAAAACTGCAATAATATTGGATTTACTTCAAAATATAGAGCATAGAAATGGTGCCAGTTTCAATAAACAATAAAGAAATACAATTACTTACCTCTAATATGATTACGTCAGTTGCAGTATCCTCAGTTCAAGCTCATCTCAGTATAATATGAAGTGATGACAGCTGTAAATGTTCTCTGCAGACTTGTCCGCGCCAGAAACACTGTAATGTCCACAAGTTCAACACTTAAAAACACTTCATGATGAATGCGAAATGAAGCTACACACCAATTCTGATCAAATAGTGACATTGACAGTTGAGTTCGAAATTGTTGACATTCGCAGCCATCTTTAAACACGGACACGGCCCATGTTAAGCAACACGATGAGTGATCAGACGTCGGCTGTTGAATCATAGAGAAGGCAGTGGTTATACACACCCGTGCGTCAATGCATTGACCGGACGACCGGTATACCAATAAACATCCGTTCGACGAACCTAATGAAGAATTTGTCATTGACGAACGAAGTTTAAATGTATTACACTTTCAACAAACATGATTTCTTTTGGTGGGAATTTTGAATTATGGAACGTTTTAGTGGTAATTGGATTAATGATTATTACTTTAAAAAATGAGTAAAATGAGCTATAGTCAAATGTGAAATAGTTATTTGGAAAATATTATGGAAGTTTCTATCGTTCAAGATGTGATTTTCTTTGATTGTCAGCCGAAAATGTGTATTCGTCATTACGTGTAGGATATCCTATCAGGCTATCCTTGTCTATTCATGTTATAACACAGTTTTGAAACATCAAGCAAGAATCTCCATACGGATGTGTACTTCAAATAGATTCCCTCTGGATTTGAACATCTCGATATTGAGCTTTTCTCTCTACAAAGACTCCTCTCGACTGCCAACTACATCGTTTCGTATCAACTGGATTACACGGAAAGCAAAGAAAAGCTGCGTGTAACAACCAACTTTCCCGATGCGTCTACATTCTCAACGACGCAATAAAATCGCGACTAGACATAGATTCTTTTGTTTTCGTGCGTTTTGTCAAAGATATAAAACTAACTTTCTTCTTGAGAAGAAGATTTTAGAAGCGGTTTCAAAATGCCGAAACTTTTATTTTTGATGTCTCGAGAATTGAGATGTAGAGTGCGACATAAATAAAAAGTGAGTGCGTTTTATAAAAGTAAAATACGATTCTTTTGAAGTACTTATCTGTATGATATATGGCGTACTTGTATATTCCGCATCGCACCAAGTCTTGTATGGATTTTGCTTCATCCATATTGTAAGCACTAAGCTTGAGCCGCCCGCCATATGAGGCCATAGAGAAGGTTCTTTCTTCACTGCATATTATTGACCACATGATTAGCCCTGGCAAAGGGACTGGAAGCTTAATCATTGCCTTATTTAGTAGGTAGGTAGTGCAAAATTAATTTTCATTAATGGATATATAATCTGTAAGTGTAGGGGAGCTTGACAATATGAGAAACTTAAAATAGCGTTGAATAAATAGAAAATATTAAGAACAGCATGCCATCATTAACATCATACGGATTTTCCAGGAACCCAATCATTCCATTCATTACGAAAGAAATTTCGAATATTCTCACCAATGAGAAGAAAATTAGAACAATTCTATATATGAAAGATGGCTCTACTGATGTGCATTGCGACACTTTTAACATTATTTGCTTGATTTCAGAGCGCTGAATTCTATTAAGGTAGTACCTTCATTATACATATATATACAAAAAAATAATTTTTTTGAAATTACAAGTTCAGAAAACGTTTTCCTACATTTCAACTATATTTAAGTATAAATGAATCATAAAATGTTATTTAACTTGCAACCCCTGTCGTATAGCGAGGTTTCAATTTATTGCCTTCCGAGAATGAACAAAACTGTAACACAGGAGGTATAGGGAAATCATTTAGTTTTTGGTTGATAACTTTTAAAATAGCACACGTTGGTATTGTTTTCAATTTTTTTCCTAATAGAATGTCCAACTATCTATCTAGAAATCAGTTTTTTGAAAAAACGTTGAACCTCAGTAAAATTAAAAACTCAAAAATAGCATGAAAATCGTCATGATTTTAATGGCCCCCATAAGACTACATGTAAAAAATAGGAATTTATAACTACAATATCTCAAAATCTAGACACGAGAAGTTGTTCATATTTCACAGTATCGTGTAAATAGTGATTATTGATACCTCTGCCAAAAATAGGCTTATTTGGAAGATATGAGATATCAGTTGTGCTACCTTAAGAAAATTGGAACATTTCGTTGGCAATAAGATTTTATATTATTCGAAATGTTCATACGTTCTAGGACGTTCTATATGAGTCATATAATTTATATGTTTTAATACCACAACTCCACTAATCCACTAATGGATTGTGTTGATGTGGGATGCTTGGAACGAATCAATCTAAGAAATCAGTACTTACTTCTAAACCACATTACGAAATTGACTATAACATCTATACGCTTCTCCTCATGGCGCCGACTACATAAACAAATCTTTAGAAATAAAAATACTTTAGAATTCAGAGAGAATTTAATTTTTTCTACTTTGATACCAAATTAATTTGTAATAATTTTAATATTCCCTCTTTTTGATATATTATTTAAATTGGTTATTGTAATTAAAAGTTGAAATATTGACTATTGTTGTAATATGAAAATTATAAATATTGATTATATTGTTGAAACTCCACTCAAAACGCATAAAAACATACTAAAAGAAGTGATGATGTGCCAAAAAACAGGGTTGTGCCCCCCGGACCAGCCTGCATGTCATCTTCCTCCCTTCAGTCCCACTAAATTAGTTGTAATACATTTTTTTTCGGTCACTATGTCCGTAGGAAGGTCACTCTTAAGCAGTATGTCCACATTAAAAAAATTAAGTTAAGCGTCCCAGAATCACGTTTAAATTGTTTAAAAAAAACGCCCTGCGGGGCATTAACTGGAGGGTTGGTTGATTAGATTTTGTGCAGTTTCGAGTCCCAGAAACAATTCTAATTTGTTTAAATTACATAAAATGCCTGACCATCATCCGGATATGGCAGTCCCCCCCCCCCCCCCCCTCCCCACCTAGATCATGATGTAAAACCGTTCCTAAGCCTCTGTCGGGCACCCATTGGATTTTACAAAAGTCGATGCTTCTCCTAATATAAATTCATGGCATCTCATGTGGGACAAAATTTCTTCTTGCTCTCATCGCGGCTATGAATTGAATTTGATATATTACGTCATATTGACGACGGTTTGACAATTATAGAAGATCACTTTTAGATGAAGTCGTATTGAAGTTGGCAAAGCGAAGCGGACTCGGTCGTAAAATTAATTTTCTGCATCAGAAACCTTGCTTTAACAGTATTTCATTGCGGTCGATATTTTGAGAAAAAGAAAAGAAGTATACACTATTCCATTGACCTAAACTCAATCTGGGCCCTTATGCTCTTGCAGGCGTATCCATTGGTGCCTCTATTAGGTACTTGGTGATTAATAACATGAGCAGGAGCATAATAGATAAATAAATGGGTTTCTATAATTTCTTTGCTAGTATTTGATTTATTTAATAATTTCAAGTCTCGTGATAAGCGAAAGCATTTTATATAAGATTTTATCTAGTGGAGCGATCGCTCCACGCCAGCCAAGTCGTACGGCGCGCACACTCTCATATAAAGGCTGGAGCAAACCCACTTTTACTGTAAGCATCAAAGTGGCATTTTCGGCCTACTGGATCTTAAAATTGGGAAATCTCACATTTTTGCGAAATATCTTAATTTCGAGCTATGGCCAACCCTACAACATGTACCAAATTTGGGAACAATAGGTTACGCCCTTTGCGAGCTAGAGGGCCTTGAAAACCGTGTTTTAGGGCGGTTTTAATCAGTAATAATCATAGTCTCCTGGAATTCAAATCCGGTAAACAGGCCACAGCCTAAACGGCTGAACCGATTGATATCACATTTTTACCACGTGTGCACTTTTGGCGTCTGATTTGCCCTCGTCCCCATGACTTTTTTTGTGCCGCCATTTTGAAACCGGAAGTGACATCATATCTCAACAACGGCTAAACCAATTGGAACGAAAATAGCGCCAAACGATTCGGACGGTCAACTATATGGGTTATCAATAGCATCAGACTAAAATTTATGTTAACGAAACCGGAAATGACGTCATGAAGTTTGAAATACATCGATTGGCATTTCGGCAACAAATTTGATCCGATTATTTTGATATTTATGTAACGTATGTACTTTTGATATCTCATTTGACTTGTTATAAAACCAACCGGAAGCCGCCATTTTGAAATCGGAAGTGACTCCATATCTCAATAACGGCTAAATAGATTTGAACGAAACCAGCGCTAAACAATTTAGACGTTCAACTTTATGTATTATCATCAATAGTATTTGCAGTTTCCCATACCGATACCGGAAATGACGTCACAGATTTTAAAAATCTCACAAATTTACATTTTGATGCAATAAATATACTATTTGAGACAGCTTATGATAAAATGTAATCATGTTTAAATTGTAATTCAAGGGGTTAGTGATTTTAGCAGCCATTTTGAAACCGGAAGAAACGTCATATCTCGAAAACTGGTTGACATATCGGTATGAATCTAGCGCCATACGATTAGGAAGGCCATCTTTATGGAATAGGAACAGTCAAACTAGAATTTTTCTATTTATGATACCGGATATGACGTCATTCAAATGTATAAATTATTATAATCCCCTCCTATTCAATAAATACATATTCAGAAAGCTTAAAATGATACACATCATTTATAGTTATACATTCTATGTGGCACTGCAGAAAGTTTAGCAGCCATTTTGAAAACCGAAGTGTTGATCTCGGAACTAGGTTGACCGATTAGAATGAAACCTTTGCTATTCTTCATGAGAATAACCAAATTGTAAAGGGTGATTTTTTTTTAAAGGATTTAGTAATTGTTCATTTGATATGTGTCACACATAAGTTGTAAGAATAAACTAAAAAAAGTAGTGATATCCCCATAAAAAAACACTCCGTGTAAAAATACCAGCCAAGTCTCTTCAACTTAAAAAAAATAATGAAATCTAAAAATTCTGCACTGAAAAGTAGTGATATCAAAAAATTTGCCAAGTCAAAACTTTATTTGAAAATCAAAAAATACTTGGCGCATCGTTTTTTAGGGCATTATAGGTATACTATGTATATGTATATTTGATGTATATTTTATAATTGGCATATACTTGCAAGCTATTTATATACACGATGCGCCAAGTATTTTTTTGATTTTCAAATAAAGTTTTGACTTGGCAAATTTTTTGATATCACTACTTTTCAGTGCCGAATTTTTAGATTTCATTATTTTTTTTAAGTTGAAGAGACTTGGCTGGTATTTTTACACGGAGTGTTTTTTTATGGGTTCCTCTTATTGTGACAAAATGTGCAACAAGCCATTTGTAAACTCTCATCAGAATGGTCTATTTGGACTATGGACGATTAATATTCAACTAAAAAAAAAGCTGTTGAATGTTTGAAAATGTTAATACAAGAGGTTGATAATTGATCATTTGTGTTGTTCAAGAAGAAAAGGCAGACGACATTTCTATGTCCACAGGTTTCTATCAATTTATCAAATGATCAATTAGCAAAACTTCGAAATGAAGTTAATTCAGTTAATCCAACCATGATCAATGATCATGACAATGGCATACAAGGGTAACAGAAATGATGTGCCAAAGATTTTAAGTATTTGAAAACTAGTATCATTTACCGCCACCGGAGTAATCCAGATGGCGCCACTGCATGGAACTCATGGCATGTCATGCTCGTTCGTTTGACATTTGTTTTGTTTACACTTGGGATTCTGGCTGGAATTGAAATCAAATTTTCGTATATTACACATATTTCACATCCAGCTGCTACTCTACTCATGTGTTTTACAATGTTTCTAAAATATTGGACTATCAATTATTTGGGTAATAAGCATTAGGTTTAGGAGAACCTGTCCAAGAGTTATGACCTAACCTCAAATATCTTCATGCCTGTTATTTTGCTCTAAACTTGTTGTATTCTCAACCCCCAAGACACTAACTTAACTTCTCCTTGCATTTCAGGAAGACATGGTATGCCTGTCATGCACAGCTACAGGCGAGAGGGTGTGCCTGGCTGCAGAGGGCTTCGGCAACAGGCATTGCTTCCTCGAAACGATAGCAGACAAGGTATGTAACTTTGCCGACGTCTTTGGGTGGATAACTTTCTAAAGTAAAAAGCACATTACTATTGTAATTTAAGATTTGGAGTGCATTGCATTATAAATATAATCAAGTAGCAATTGAACTGTAATGTAGAATTATGGTAGAATGGTAGGTATTGGTAATTAATTAAAAATTGTTGTTGTGAATTTTCAGAACATCCCCCCTGATTTGTCGCAATGTGTCTTTGTTATCGAGCAAGCACTGTCGGTGAGAGCTCTGCAGGAGTTGGTGACGGCTGCAGGTTCAGAGTCCGTAAGTTCTACTCATTAAACCATTTCGCCTTTGAAATCTAGCCACCCGACGTCGTAATTTAATTGTCTAGAGATAGACCTATTGATAAATCCTAGTGGTGAATGAGAATCAGCATCACTTGTCATTCTTCTCTGCTGTTCAAGGACATCAATCATCATTGTTTTAAAGGATAGTTAGGTATACCTACCAAAAACATTTACAATTTAATTTGTTCTGAAGTAAAGTTCTGAGATCTAAAACACTTCTTTAATTTATTCCTAAAAAAATATTATTGGTTTTACTCACACTTTCCACATTTTATTTTGTACATCATAGGTTTAGATAAACATTGTTGAGATATTTGGCAACGAAAAGGGGCATCTCTCTCACAGTCAGAGTCTTACAGGACATGATTTTGTGTTCTACGTTATTTTTTTCAACCCCCATTTTTATTTATTTTTGATTGAATACTGAATAGTTAAACCATATTCTAACTAATCCCCCAAACTAATGCATTTGTAACCCTTGTTAGTTGTTTCTCAATTGTCCGTACTATCTAGTAAATAGTCATGCCCTTGGGAAAGTTACAAATTATAAAGCCAATCCAGCAGAGTAGTTAATACAGAATTGTGATTTGCACCTCGTGGAAGATGCTTCCTGCTAGGTACCTATTTATCTAAGAAATAAATTGTAATAATTGTGACACCTGCTGTTGTTGGCGGCTTTATAATAGTTTGTGGTATTTAAGCCGAAGTCCCAGTGTCAGATAATTCACATTACCAAATAATTTCTGTTCTCGTTAAACCACTCCATGCCCTTTATTTTTCAGGATGAAGATTCAGTTGTAAGTACAGGTAGCTTTTGGGCAACGTTCAACAGCAGATAATAATTATTATTTAAATTTAACAATCTTGCTTTCATACTTCTTTTCTTCCCATTTTATTTTACCTTATTTTGTACACGCACTCACTTACTACCTATACTTTTATTTTCTGCCACCAATACCATATCATTTCTTATGCTCTCTTCTTTTGAAACTAACTTTTCTAAACACAACTTCTGAGAGGTGAGCAATAACTTTAAACCTGTAGAATACCTAGTGGACTTGTGTCCATATTCATTAAATAAATAATGATAAAATATTATTTTCTTCCATAATTACTACACCTATACCTAACCTATTTGCTAAATAAGATAGCTTATTCTATGTGCACGCATACAGTTTGTTTAATTTTGTATGTTTACTTATAAATTATTTTTTCATTTGTCAATGTTGGCTCAAATTGCAAGTAAAAAATGACTTCGTGATTTTGTTATTGCTCATCTTACAGCAGTTAAATAGCTTCTATTAATATTAACAATGTACCTTATAAAAATGTTGTATTATTTGCTTTGATGTAATGAGGCTTTTAGTGTAGTACCTACTTGCACTTACTCTGAATATAATAGGTAATGTATCTAACTGTGCATCTGGACAAATCTATCTTACTGAGCAATTAGGTTACCTACACTGTACAATATTGACAAGTACACTTTGCGTGATCAATACTTGATTTTGAAAGCATCCTCATGTATAAAAATTGGGATATCAACAAATGCAGTTAAACAAAATATCCTGATATTAAGAATACCCACGTAAAAAAAATCATGATTGAGAGTGCATTTTATTTATATTTTCATGTTTATTTGATTTGGAAACACTTTGTTTTTCAGTTGCTGTTTATTATTAACATAAAAATGTATATATTGATCGTTGCTGCTTTGAAATGTTCAAACGTATAATTCGCACATGGTTTACTTGCAAAGACGGAGAATGCTTGAATTAAACACGTAGACTCTTCTAGATAAACTAACCATTTAAACTCGAAACTAGTTTTAAGATTTAGCAAAATGTTAAATCCTAAAAACCCTATAAATTATACAGTACATTTTAACTGAAATTTAAACGCATTTATTTAAGAAATTAAATTTGATATTTAAAATGACTGATTTCCCCACTATGTATACTTGTTTCTATTCTTGATGCCTTGACCTAGTGTGCAAGACTCAACCATTCTTGATCTTGACCATCCAGGAATAAGTAAAAAAGCAATTCGATTCAACTCTTCTTTAATTGATTTGGTTTGTTTTCAGGGCAAGGGTACTGGTTCCGGTCACAGAACGTTGCTGTACGGCAATGCTATCCTACTGCGACATAATAACAGTGACATGGTAATTCACTAAGCTAATAGTTAAGTGTTCCTTCCTTATATTGAGAATTGAATGTGTTTCTAATATTGACTCATTTATCCACCAGTACCTGGCATGTCTGTCCACAAGTTCTTCCAATGACAAGCTGGCTTTTGACGTTGGTCTTCAGCAACATTCTAAAGGTATCTCAACCATTTTTATTATACAAGCACAAGCTACTAAATTTGACCTACCTATACTAAATTTAAGATTTTTTTCAAAATAAAAAATGTTGGTAAAACACAGTAGGTCTGTTCCTCAGGGTGTTCTAACCTGCTCGGAGCAGGCGGAAGTACGTCACTGAATATGTTAGGTGCATGAATTACGAATCAAAACTCGACGGATAGGTATAAGTAAACTTATTCGTGACGACTTCCGGTGTGTTCCGAACAGGTTAGAACACCCCGCCGAACAGACCTACTATTGTCACTCTCAAAAATGTAAATTTACATTCATAATATGACATTTAATTTGAGTGTGAAAATAGTGTGTTTTACCAACAAATTATTTTTATTATTTTGAAATATAGTTTTTAATAAAAACATTGGACATGAAAACATGACATGAAAAAAACATGAAACATTGCGTGGATTAGCTGATCCATTGTGTCATTCCGAATGGTGAACTTAATATGTATTTAGTATTTACTGCCAACTCAAGATTAGGCTTCCAGGATGGCAGCTGAAGATGCAAATGAGATGAGTGAGAAGTGACATATTATGTTGTTTGAATCAGGTGAGGCGTGTTGGTGGACCGTTCATCCCGCATCGAAACAAAGGTCTGAAGGTGAGAAGGTTCGAGTCGGTGACGATCTTATCTTAGTGTCGGTTGCCACTGAGCGATATCTGGTGAGTCTTATTTGTTAACACTTGACTAGTGAATAATGTGCTTGTTAGTTGACCAATCGGAAGGTGAAGTTACAACTGCGGAGATAAACATCTTATCTCAATGCAGAAAGCCAGCTTCACATAATGTAAACGAATTGTTAGTCTGTTGAAGACGAACAGCCAGTGACAAATTAGAACTGACATGTTATCAATCATAATTGAAATTAATTGATGAGTAACCCACAATGTAACTTAAAAAGATATTAAATTACGCCTCACATTTTACAATATTAAGCAACCTAACTTAACTTAATGATGTCTTGATGATTTTCTGATAATAATTTCTTGCTTTTCAGCACACCACCAAAGAGAATGACTTATCAGTTGTCAATGCATCGTTCCATGTTACCCACTGGTCCGTTCAGCCGTACGGCACTGGTATCAGTCGCATGAAGTATGTTGGTACGTATCTCTACTCGTCAGAGTCCATTGTATAGGATGTTTCCATAGACATGTCGAATACCTAATGTTCTTGTTCAGGGTATGTGTTTGGCGGTGACGTGCTTCGCTTCTTCCACGGGGGCGACGAGTGCCTCACAATTCCATCGGGTTGGACGGAGCAACCGGGACAAAAGTGAGTTGATACACCACGTCTTTCTTCTGATTTTTAGATCTTTTTTAGCCCATTGTAGTAAATATTTAAAGCAGAATCTATTTAACACCTTATAAATTCACATTCTATTTGATTTGCCCCTTTTTAAATTTTACTGGCATTTTACCTATTTTACGAGCATTTTTTCTATTTTCCTCTTATTTCTCTCTACTTAGTTTTATAGACCCGCCCATTTCACATATGATCAGGACGTTTGCCTTATTGCATCCGCTGCCTTTTCAGCCCAGTCGTACTAATTCTTTTGAATTTTATTTCTAGTTTACGTTCCTTGAATAGCCTCATTAACGTTATTTATTTGTGTAGGTAGTGATGAATTGGAATGTTGTTCCAGTATCGTGATGATTTTGAATGTTGTTCCAGTATCGTGATGATTTTGAATGTTGTTCCAGTATCGTGGTGTATGAGGGCGGTAGTGTGATGAGTCAGGCTAGATCTCTCTGGCGCCTGGAGCTCGCCAGAACCAAGTGGGCCGGTGGATTCATCAACTGGTATCATCCGATGAGGATCAGGCATCTCACAACCGGCCGATATTTAGGAGTGAATGAGAACAACGAGCTCTATCTTGTCAAGAAGTAAGTCTATGCTTAATAAGAGTCTTACAACAGGTGTGTTTCAAATAAACTCAATGCAACATTGGGATGAGCATGCATGGTAATATGGAGTGCTTTATAGTTTTTATTAGGAAAAGATAATCCCAAATTGAATGGACACCCAAATGGCCACAGTAGCTGTAGAAAACCCGCTATTATTGTTTATTATTAAAACCACAAATCAGAGACAATGCTTCAAAGTACAGATCTAGTTAACATCTAGTTAATTAGGTGTTACATTTTCTGAGTGTAGTGTTGAGAAAGGAAATTTTATAAGTTCTTATTTTTTGAGTTACACTTATGAAAAGTTCTTGTACAATAGGAACTCCCTAACTCCGAGTGATCATATAAGTATATTCTTTGTTTTTTTGTTCTTCATGCTCAAAACTGGGCTATTTGTTGAGTTTTTGGAGTAGTGGTCCACAAAAGCAGCCATTTGAGAGAAACTTGAAGAGATTGGCTTCGCTCACTCAATAATGCAGGGTCTTAGGAGAATGAGGGCCAATTGCCACTAACAATAAAACTGTGTACTTTGTCTTTATTTTATTGTCATTTCATTATCATGTGTGTTTGCAGGGAGGAGGCAACAACGGAGACTTCTGCATTTTGCTTGCGACAAGAGAAGGACGATCTGAAGGTAGTCCTTGAAGACAAAGACCTGGAGGTGATCGGTGCGCCAATCATCAAGTACGGTGACAGTACAGTAATCATGCAGCATTCCGAGACTAGCCTGTGGTTATCCTACAAGGTGAGATTGATTTTGTCATTGTTCATACCTCAGAGGTATCATCTCATCCAACTGCAAACTTTGTCTATCACATTGATTCTCATCGTTTTGCAACCGTACATCATCGTCAACATTCATGCGAGGGATATTTGTGTCTCTTTCGGTCATCTCAGTTCTCACAAGAGCCATCTTACTATTTCAGCACCCTACACAACCTAACAAATTAAAACAAAATTCAGTGTTAATCATTTACACAAATGTGTGTCATTCTTAATCTTAAATACTAAATACCTAGTATTTAGTACGGCATTTGAACGAAACAAATTGGCTGCTGGTCACGTTACGAGACGTTCAAACCTTGTTATTTTCATGAAATCAGAGCTGAGGCTACAAGAGTTAGATGACGGTTCATCAGATAATGGCATCAAATCTTTTTCAATTAATCTGTTTCTCTCAAATTTTTACTTTGAAGAAGTGTACCTTACTTTTGATTGTTGTTTGCACTAGTATTTTTTAATTGTAATTTTTAATAAGTGCCTAATTGAGATTGTTTGTTCTACAGTCATACGAGACAAAGAAGAAGGGAGTAGGCAAAGTGGAGGAGAAGCAGGCAATGCTGCTTGAGGAGGGAAAGATGGACGACGGCCTTGACTTCAGTAGGAGTCAAGAGGAGGAGTCGAGAACTGCTCGAGTCATTCGCAAGTGCAGCTCGTTGTTCACCAAGTTCATTGTGTGAGTGCCAATGTACAAGAAGATAAATCATATTCTTTGTCTTAATCACTCATCAGAGTCATCTATCACTTGGTTAGATAGAATCAATATCTTTAGGGAGGAACTGTACATAATACCTCAAGAAGAATGTGAAAAATGTTTGCAACCTTATACAATGTTGGTTAAGCGAGGAGAATGTTTCCAGCTGAATGCAATCCCAGTCTGAGGCAAAAAGCTTTTATTATTTAATTTCATGGCAAAAAATTGTACTTTATGGAAGATTTGGTTTAGATGCTCTCATTCAAATTACCCATAGAACTTGATAGGCTCTGAATATTTCCTTTCTAATGTAAAAATTGTGTCTTATGTGTGTCCATTTTGTAACATATATTTTGTATTCTGCAGTGGGCTGGAGACTCTACAGTCCAACCGAAGACATTCGATCTTCATCAACTCCGTCAACTTGAGCGAGATGGTGATGTGTCTCGAAGATCTGATCAACTACTTTGCTCAACCCGAAGAAGACATGGGTAACTACCAATAACTATCACCTGATTTGTTTTCTAATTGACAACATTTGACAACCAGTGCTTGAAACCTACGAATTTGACATTAAATTATTACCACCACCAATCAATTTTAAATTCAGAACTGACGTGGCTAACATAAAGTTAGGAAATACCTATCAAACCAAACAATATGAACTCGAATTCATCAATTAGATATCATTGTTCAGTAATGTAATTATCGTTTTGATGTAAAATTTAAAAACAAGAAAGTCCACTACTACATAATCCTATTCCTTTTCATAAATTTGTCTTCTGGGCATTTAAATGATGCCTTAATGATGACTTAACAAAGACATGAACTTGTATTCTGTAACTATTTCTGATAGAAAGGAAACATAAATCTGGATGTGTTTCTCTTTTGTTTCCAATGTTAATCTTACCAAAAAACAAATTACAAAGTTCAGAATCCGATTTCTTTCCATCGGAAATGGCTTACATAATATGCTGTAAAGGTTTACAGAAATGACTAGATTCAGTATAGATACAGTGGCCGAGTAGCTCTGAATGTTTGTATTTGTTTCAGAACACGAGGAGAAGCAGAACAAACTGCGAGCATTGCGCAATCGTCAGGACCTGTTCCAGGAAGAAGGCATCCTGAATCTGATCCTGGAAGCCATCGACAAGATCAACGTCATCACGTCGCAAGGGCTGATGATAACGATGGCGGGAGATGATTCGGGACAGTGCTGGGATATGATCTCCAGTTATCTCTACCAACTGCTAGGTACGTGTGATAAGTTACAACTTATTATTACATTCCCTATGGCTCAACATAGCAGGAAAATCTTACTACAGAGGATAAAGCTTTAAAATAAAGCAAAGCTTAACAAAAATAGTAATTTGTTATTTCCTAATCAGTTAATTGAGTCTGTTTCGATAGTTAAATAGGAACATCATTGTACCAATATTAAGTATAGCCTACTTGATATCTGAATAAGGCAGAGACCATTAAAGAATGGTATCTTCTCCTTTTTCCTGATACATATTTGTCCTGTTTTTCCTTTTCTTTGATTCATTGCAGCTATGTTCCATTATCTTACAAATCTACTTTGGTTGGTTTCAGCTGCCATTATCAAGGGCAACCACACTAACTGCGCCCAGTTTGCCAACTCGAACCGCCTCAACTGGCTGTTCAGCCGACTCGGTTCTCAGGCCTCCAGCGAGGGCACCGGCATGCTGGACGTACTCCACTGCGTTCTCATTGACTCCCCCGAGGCTCTGAACATGATGAGAGTAAGCGGGCTTCTTTTACTTAATCTTACTCCTCGTTAAAGAAATCGATCCTACACAAACAAGTAGGTAAAGAATCTCAATTCACAATTTTGACACCGAGTGTTCATACCTCAGCGCCACTAGCGAGAGAAATCAGCAAAGCAGTACGGCGAAGAATCTTTAATTTTATAATCTTTCATTGGTTGTGGCCATAGCAACCGATAAAAATCAACAGATAAGGAGCAAACTAAAAATTTTATTAGATTCAGTGGAATTTTTTACACTTCATACATTTTGCACAGCGAAATATCCTGTGGCGTATTATTGTAAGACAATGAGCACAATGAGTAATGTTTACTAACTGCTGCAATGAGGATCCCATCATGAGTTGCTATTTTTTCCACCCATTCTGCTGTCTGTTATTTTCAGGAGCAAAAGAGAATCACCACTCGGTGCTTATACTAATTACTAATATTTAGGTCCTTACCTACAGCTAGAATTATTTTCTGCCATTCGGTATGCTGGAGGTATCTTTCGCTGTGACTCACTGTTTACTTAACTTTCATATTTACGGGCATTTCAAAGTTTTATAAATTTGTATCAAATGTGTTCCTTGATATCTAGCAGAATTTGTTTGTCAAATACTGTTCTACGATCTGCCGTGTGTTTACGCTGTTAAATATGGTTGCTTCGTGTCTGCTAGGATGAGCACATCAAGGTGATCATCTCGCTGCTGGAGAAACACGGCCGCGATCCCAAGGTCTTGGACGTGTTGTGTTCCCTGTGCGTCGGTAACGGAGTCGCAGTGCGCAGCTCGCAGAACAACATCTGTGACTTCCTGCTGCCCGGCAAGAACCTGTTGCTGCAGACGCAGCTGGTAGACCATGTTGCCAGGTGAGCTTTGTTCTGGTACAAGTTGTTGTTTCATCCAACTGTCCTCTATTCACAGGAGAGTGAGACGAATTAAAAATTACTTTGTTGAGAGGCCTGGGTACGCGAACAGGAATCACACGGTTTGTCAGAGCGGTTTTTGAAATTTGGCTTCACACCAACAGAATATTAAAAAATCAGATAGTAGAGGCCCATTACAGCATAATAGGAAAAATAATGCCACACACTGGAGTTCATTATGACCTTGGGTACAACCTCATAGTGTTAAATACGATATTAACATTAATATAATCGTATTTAACACTTTGAGGTCGTACCAGAGGTCATAGTGTACTCTACTTTGTGGCATTGTTTAGCCTATTTGGCTGTAATGGGTTGCTACTATCTGATTTTTTAATATTTTGTTGGATTAAAGTCAACTAAAAAAAACGTTCTGATGAACCGTGTGATTCCTGGTTGCTTACCCAGGCCTCTTAACTCAAGTTTGTTTTATTCTGGTTAAGAAGAAGATTTACATCTTTTATAAAAGTGGTCCTGCCAAATTTTAGTAGGTACTACAACTTTGTGTACAATACCTACTCTTTAAGCTACAAATAATACACTTTTAAACACCATTCAAGAGTGGTATGATTTTGGTTATGCCAAGGTTTTCCATTCAAGTTTCTTTCTTTTTCAGTCATTCATTCAGCATTCAGCATTCAGCATTCTTTCTTCATTCAGTTTCTTTTTCATTAGAAATCTTTAAATGACCCAATCTCAATTTGAAACCATTTATTATATCATGTAAATAACTAATAATCATCAATCAATATGTTCGCAGTGTTCGCCCGAATATATTCGTTGGGAGAGTCGAGGGCTCTGCAGTGTATCAGAAGTGGTATTTTGAAGTAACGTTGGACCACATCGAGCAAACTACGCACATGACTCCGCATCTCAGGATCGGATGGGCGAACAGCATCGGGTAATCTTGTCTTTATAAACTAACCTTGCACGAGTCATACCATTGTTGAATAAGAGATAATGCTATTTCTTCCTTCAGCTACGTGCCTTACCCAGGAGGTGGTGAAAAATGGGGTGGAAATGGAGTTGGAGACGATTTGTACTCATTTGGTTTCGATGGTGCGAACTTGTGGACTGGTGAGTACGAAGTTTATTTATTTTAGATGTGTTCTCACGTTTCTGCAACTAGGCTAATGGGGGCAGATCAATGATTATGATGATAGGGAGTTAATAAAGAAGTCGTAAGGTAGGAAAGATGTGGTTTTGGACCCTTAGTACATAGTAGGGAACATTCTCGTATTAGCCTTTTGACTGAGGCAACCAAGGACAACCTCACTCAGGATAACGGCCTGGGAAGTCGAAACCAGAACCTCTCGAGTGCAGGGTCGAAGTCTTACTGAGATAACTTGCTCTGCGGAGATTTCTCTTTAACTTGTCTCACTCACATCATGTTGGCAACGTTAAGTTAATAAACACTTGTTTGAACTTTAGGTGGTCGCATGACTGAGGTGATTCACGGAGCCACCGAGCCGTTCATCAAGAAGGGTGACGTGATTGGCTGTGCCTTGGATCTGACCGTTCCGATCATAATGTTCACGTTCAACGGACACAAGGTCAAGGGGTCGTTCATGAACTTCAACCTCGACGGAATGTTCTTCCCAGTTATCAGCTGCTCGTCGAAACTTAGGTTAGTGTCAGCGCTCAGTGTTTAGAAATTGTTCAGAAGAAAAGTCTGTCTCGGAATTAGGTTATCTAGGGCAAGCTATCTTGACAGTAAATAAAGATTTTTGCAGTTTATATACTTCACCATCATTCTCCAGAGATGTTACTCAAAGCTAGGGTGGCTCAGAAAAACATTCTACCATCAAGTAGCTCTTACCTCACTTTACAAAAATTATATATTGTTTTCGTTTATTAACTCTCTAAACATAGTACCACACCACCTAACTAAAATGATGACACTTTGAATGGGATTTCATATTTTGAAATCAAGATTAAGTAAGAATTTGCGGCACTCTTGGCACATAGTCAGTCTAAGTTTTATTCCGTAAGTCTTGCAGTATCATATCAAAGAGATCTTCATATTCTGCTTGTCTCTCGGCACTTCCAGCTGCCGCTTCCTGCTCGGCGGCGACCACGGCCGCTTGAAGTACATCCCTCCGGAAGAATACTCGCCGCTGGTGGAGAGTTTGCTGCCACAGCAGATCCTTTCCATCGACCCGTGCTTCTACTTCGGCAACCTTAGCAAGACGGTGCTCGCCGGCCCGTGGCTGGTCGAAGATGACTCGGCATTCGTTCCCACGCCTGTTGATACGGCCTTGGTAAAATATAGTCTGTAGCATGTAACTTTTTCAGACAAAAGTGCTACTACTATGTTAGTTACTCTTAGGGTACTTTCTCTATTTGTTTTCATTGACTTTTGTTGGTGCCACCCAGGTTACACTGATACTGCATTAGTTGAAAAAATAAATTGACCTGGTGTGCCCATCCATCATATACCTATGCATGGTTATTGAACCAAACAAATTATTATGTATATTTAATTAATTTTTGGTGTAGTTTGTCAAGAACTTTACGTTGAGTTCTTGATATTGTAGCTTTTTTGAAGGAATAATAGTATTGATAAAGTAAATGCTCCACACCTTGATCACTTTCAAATTATTGGGGTTTGTTTTCACTTGAGAGTTCTTGAGTGATTAAAGTGCCCATTCAAGAGTAAACCTCAACTCATTTGGCTCACAATATAAAAATGAAACAGTAAAATACGGACTTTATTCAGATTTCAAAGGTTTTCCGAATGACTAAGTATGGTACACATGTCTGTTCTTTAATAGTCTGTCAATTAATTCACTGCTTGCTTTGAAGGTGACTCTGGCTGCCTACATCGAGAACATCCGAGACAAGCTGGCCGAGAACATCCACGAGATGTGGGCGATGAACAAGATCGAGGCCGGTTGGGCATTCGGCGAGCGACGAGACGACGTCCGGAAGATCCATCCATGTCTGACGCAGTTCGAGAAGCTGCCACCAGCAGAGAAGCGCTACGACTCGCAGCTTGCTGTTCAAACACTCAAGTGAGTCGGTCGTCTATCAGGAGTCTGATAGATCAAATAGCTTTTGTTATGATGACATTATTTAATATTTTTCTATTTTAATTATTCAGCAACTAGTCAATAGCAACAATGTGAAATTATTATGAAGAAAAGGAAAGGATGACTGTGGGAAGGAGGCAGTCTTGGTATATTAGTACTATGTAAGCTCGAATGTACCGGTTCTGAAGAAACTATTTGTTAGCGTGGTGGCTGGATGCCTGCATAGAAATGAAAATAACAAAATAACCCTTGTATAATCATTATTTTAAGTGTTCATTCTAATTTAATAGTTAAGTAGGTACCTATTGAGCTCTAATGAGTATTTTGATTTCTGTTGAGGATGAGATACAACATAATTAAATCTCATTGTTTTTTTAGTCAATTACAAAGATTTTGTTGTTTTTCATAACTTTTGGTTAGGTGTGCTAACATAAAAAATATGTAGGTATTTAATATTTTTTGAACAAAGTAGGTAGTATGGCTCATATTAAAACAAATGTTGCTTTTCATAACTTTTGGTTAGGTGTGTGATATCATAAAAAATATGTATTTAATATTTTGTGAACAAAGTATGGCTCATTTTTACTTTCTTATGTCTGTGCTCGTAGAACAATCCTGGCCCTGGGCTACTACATCACCATGGACAAGCCGCCGTCGCGCATCCGCTCGGTGCGTCTTCCCAACGAGCCGTTCCTGCAGTCCAACGGCTACAAGCCCGCGCCGCTCGATCTGAGCGCCATCACTCTCACGCCCAAGATGGAGGAGCTGGTCGACCAGCTGGCCGAGAACACGCACAACCTCTGGGCCAAGGAGCGGATCCAACAGGGCTGGACGTACGGGCTCAACGAGGTGAGACTGATCACATGCACGATATTACCGACATAAACAGTTCATCCAGTGCAATTGCTTGTGTGGAAGTGATTTATCTATTGTCAGATCATCCCAGAATTTGTATTTATGTCCCCTATAGGATCCAGACCTTCGGAGAAGCCCGCATTTAGTGCATTATTCGAAGGTTGACGATGCAATCAAGAAAGCCAATAGGTAAGTTGGACCTACAATTTCCCTGCAATCGGCTGGCTATGATAGTAGCACCCACTTCTTCCTTCGTCATTCTCAACTCCCCTTATTCTTCCTTTCATCTTCCTGTAAACTTGCGTCATCTTTGTCAATCACTTTTTACTTTCTTTAACAAAAGTCTCCCAATTTAACAAACCTTCATTATATTAAAATCTAAGTATATCTGCGACTATGAGTGTATAACATCCTGCCTGCAACAGGGACACTGCAAGCGAGACGGTGCGCACTCTGCTGGTCTACGGCTACATGTTGGACCCACCGACGGGAGAAGCCAACGAGGCGTTGTTGGCCGAGGCCAGTCGAGCGCGACAGATGATGTTCCGGACGTATCGCGTGGAGAGGAACTACGCGGTGACCAACGGCAAATGGTGAGGTGTTTTACTTGCATGTCAATGTTATGTGAGAAAAGGAATCTAACAAGACTAAATTCCTCAGTCAATTTATGGAATTTGAAAACATTTTCATTAGTACTTTTTTTTTTATTATCATCGTTACCTACAAGCAACTTTCTAAAATTAATTGAAATTGAATTTGGATGCAGGGTATCAATTGCCATGATGACCCAAAAATTTTAGGCTGTAAAAATGTAATGTTTAACAAAACAAAACAACTAGGTACTACCTACCTACCTACAACAACTACCTACCTATTATAATTTAAAAATCTTCCTCTTACCGTATTAACTCGTGTAAAAGACGCAATTATATGTCAATATTTTGATTCTGAAAACAGCCCTGCGTCTTATACACGCATACCAAGCTTTTTTCCCAGTAAATCCAAGGTGGATGTTTGTAAACAGAGCTGTGGTAGACTGCCACATGTTGTCTATCTCTGCCTTTCCCTCTCACTCTGTCTGGCCTACTCACACTGTGTAGACACAACATTATTAACATATTACATTTGTGCAATAAAATGTTTTCCCTTACATTTAGATCAGGAGACAAAATATATGTTGCCATCTGAAAAACATTGCTCTGACAGGCATAAAATAGACAAAACACTGTTGAATGGCAATCAAAATGGAAGGGGAGGAGGGGGGTTGGGTTTGTTTTGGAATGCAGAGGAAAGGCAGGTGCGTGCTTGTTAGAGCAAACAACAGCTGCTGGGAAGAAGAGTCTCCCCCCCCCCCCCTTTCTCAGAAGCAGGAAATTGCTGTTTGTTTACAAGTTGGCAGTGATTTTCATTCAAATAGCTCAGTTAGCTGGAAAACCAACATTTAGATGGATATCATGTATACAAACACACAATGTTTTTCATCATTTACTGCGTCTTATACACGCATGCTAAGTGTTTTCTTAAAATAGACTTCTCAAAACAAGGGTGCGTCTTATACACGAGTGCGTCTTATACACGAGTTAATACGGTATCTACTGTATCATTGTATTGCTGAAACACAATATTGCTGAAATTAAATTCTCAAAGGATCTATTCACTCGGTCTTCTCACTAGCACATTTTGTTAGTTTACATTGTTTAGTGTTGTTATTTGCTTCTCTCCAGGTATTTTGAGTTTGAGATCATGACGGCCGGTCCGATGAGGGTCGGCTGGGCGATCGCAGACGCAAGTCCCGGCTGTCAACTTGGTGGCGATGAGTTCACCTGGGCATTCGACGGATACAATGTAAGTGTTGCATGCTGCTGTGCTTGAACATTAGTGATCTGAGCTTATATCATTTACAGCTATGTAAAGCAGATACCTATTTATTACTGAAAATATGGACAGCTGTAATCAGATTTGTTTGTGTGACACTGTTATGCTATCCATCCATTGATGAGAGAAGAAGAATAGAATTCACACAAAATTGCTAAAAATGCATAAATATACCAAGAAATAAAAACTTTTTGGGTGTGTAGACCCCATTTCATACTGGATGGATAGTTCCTAGTTTATTAAAATTTAGTCAAAAAATTCTACTTTAGTAGTCACTCTTTTCCACAGTGCTATATTCTGATGTAATTTGATGTAATTTAGCTTTCACAATGAGCACATTCATATAAACAGAATCTTGTTTGAATGCTTTATTTCTCATCAACCTAACCATGGTGAATACTGAAGTTCTTTTAGTCAACAAATGTTGGTCTTGTTGGCTTCACTTAGGCTGTGAAGCAACACTTTGGTGTGACTGAGATGTTTGGCCGCCAAGTGCAAGTAGGCGATATAGTCGGCTGTTTCCTAGACTTGTTTGATAAGACGATCAGTAAGTAAATCAAGGCAGCGAGAAGCGGGACAGACAGGCATGCCAACTGCAGGATGTTTCCAACCGATGTCCATGTCATGAGTAACATTTAGTATACCACCCTTTTGTATATTTACTTTTCTTTTTAATTTAAATTATTGTGGATATTGTGGAGATGGAGTAATTATAAATTTAAATATAATTGTTAAATATGAATGTAGGTAATGCACATTTGAAGTAATGTTACGTAATATTTATAATTGGTTTGAAACATCCAGAATTCATGAGAATTTTTCTCTCAAACGGAGTGATTTCTTTAGTGGTGGAAACATCCTGGAATTGCTTACTTGGTCCCTGCGGAATGTGCTACCCGTTTCACGAGCACGCCTGAGCAACCTGCCCCCCGAGTTCTTTTCTGAGCACATTTCTTTCTGTCCCGACTGCACTATGAATGTCAATGTTCTCTTACCCCCATGTGACCCTACGTTTGTACTGCTGGTTTTCTACTTGTATACAACATCGTCACTACCTATATTAAAACATGAGTACATATAACATCAATACTAAATGATTAAATAAAATATTTCAGAAGTGTTTGGATAATGCCAATTTTTCAGAAGCCAAGGGAATACATGGGAACATTATTATGCAGTTATTTTCAGCTGTCGACTGGTAGAATTATCAACATACATTTCTCTCAATACAGTTTGAGTACTGTTCTTCATTGCTAAAGAAACTTACAGTATTTTTTTCCTTTGTGGTCACTCAGTTATTGACTTTAGGAAGACACTGATTGTAGGATTGAAACACTAAATCCACATTTTGCCTTATGTTTCGTTCAAAGGAAGAGAAGTTTTATGCGAACAATTCCGAGTCGTTTGGTAAACAATGGCTAGTCGGAGACGTTGTGGGCGTTTTCCTCGATCTGATTGATCGTACGATAAGTAAGTCGATCGAGATAAATACGCCACAATATTTATTTTAAAACATACACCATTATTTCAGAAGAGCATGTAATAATATGAAATTTGTCTAAATATGGCTGGAAAAGTAGAAATGGTTTTTAATAGAGATTGAATTGGCTGATGATTGTGGCGTAGTTATGCTGTGGATAAAAGTTGATTCCAAGTCATAAAAGTTCACAGTTTAAAATAGATGAAAATTGATATTTTAATTGTGTTAGTTGCAATACTAAATATTTGATTGACTTGTATATATAAATGTACCTGATCTAATCAGTTAAGGCCATTGCATATCACGTGACTTTATTTCTCTACATCCGATCAAAAAAATTGTTACCTATGAGTACATACCTTACATCGTTCATGTTGAATAATCCAAGGTGATTTATGAAGAAAATTCACTGCATACTGGAGCTTATCAATATTTGCAGTCAATAATATTTATTTTTGCAGTGGTTTAATAAATAAAAACAACACAAATCTTGTGTATCCGTACGCGTGTGAAGACTGTCAAAACCAATTGCTGTTCGTTTAAACATTACATTCATAATAGTGGATATAATTAATATCTCAACATTTCGTTGGAAAGAGGAAGAAAGAGCGCATGTATATATTCTGACATTGCGTCAGGTTTGTGATGCATATATGCCTTTTTATTAGAGTAATGTTTGCTGTTCTTGGCTGCTCGTAGAATTTCCTTCAACTTCAGGTCTTGATTTGAGAATATTTAGGTGCAAGGAAGTAAAATCATCTAATATGTTATTTTCGCAGTTCTTTTCTGCGTAGATTAGTTCCAACAGATGTGTCCTAACTTATCTGATGAGTGAGAAGTATTTGCTGAACTGAACCCTTCCAAATGAAAATGTGTAGCTTTTTGGTTAAAAAGTCACGTGATATACAGGGACCTTAATCACTCATGAATAACAGTGCAATTTATTTTCACAGTTAATGCAGTTTCTTTTAATGTTGTATGTAGAACAAATAATGTCTATGTAAGATTGCTTATGGCTTCAATTCTTACATGTTGTATCTATTCTAAAATGATTTTTGTGCATACTTTTAATTATAAACAATAACACAAACAATCAACACTTTTGTCGTTTTTATTTGTTGCTTTCTTCAAAATGTAGTGTGTTGATTGTTGTTTAGTGTTTGTTGTTGTTCATAATTTTTGTATAAATTTTATTTTTATAACCCTTTACTACATGTAAATAACATCATTTGTAGAGTCCTTCGTAGTAAAATTTATGTTGATTCCTTTACCTGATGTAATTTGTAAATATTGTCCGTATCTCACTTTTCCCCATTAGATTTGATGACAAGCTTCATGTAGAGAATGCAATGGATTCCTTTTACCTACTTGTAGTAAAATTCTCACATACACTTTTCTTTTGGTTCATTTTTACATTTTATTGTAAATCCCAAATTATTTTCCAGTATAAGTTCTTGAAATATTGTAATTTTCTTATAGGACCTGTTTTCTCATATTAGTTATTATCAAATCTAAGTTAACTTATGATACAAGAAAATTCTCCAATCTTATTTCAAGTTAGTTGCAAGCTATGTCAACTTGTCACGATAAATATTTAGAAATATGATTTCTGATAAGGTTATTGAGTAGATACAGTAGTATAGTAGTAGTCACTGCAAGTGTAGTAAGCCACGTCTGCCAAAATTTGTCAAACCCCCTTGTTTTGACAAGGGGTTCCTTCCATTCCTTCCATTGTAAATGGCTGAGACCTACCGACACTTCCTGTGACTGAACTGCCACTCCACCTTTCTGAGGGAAGTACAAAATTGTGCGAACTACGCTCGCATTGACTATGACTACAGTACTGCTACACTACAAGAGTTTCTAATAACTTTTTGTACAGTCTTAGTCATTTATAATAAATAATATTCAGATAAAAGAAAAGAATTTTTATGATAGACTTCAGTTTGATCAACTAATAAGACTTTCCCAGAATGCCAATTAATATACACCACTGTGTGTAGGCTTTTCTCTGAACGGCGAGCTACTTATGGATGCACTCGGTGGAGAAACCTCGTTCGCTGACGTTCAGGGCGAGGCTTTCGTCCCGGCTTTTACTCTCGGTGTCGGTCAACGCGCTAAACTTGTCTTCGGTCAAGACGTGAACACTCTGCGCTTCTTCACAACCTGCGGTCTTCAAGAAGGATACGAACCATTCTGCGTGTGAGTTTATTAATAAAGGAATTAGTTTTACAACATGAATCATCTGTAGTTTGTAGCGTTAAATGGATAGATTCTAACAAAATTCATAATACTTTAAAATAATTGTCAAACAATGTATGTTTTTACATTAATCTCATTTAGAAACATGAAACGTCCCGTCACCTACTGGTACACAAAAGACCAGCCTATCTTCGAGAACACGGACGACATGGTTGACGGCAGGATCGACGTCACTCGCATCCCGGCCGGCTCAGATTCACCGCCGTGTCTCAAGATCAGTCACAACACCTTCGAGACGATGGAGAAGGCCAACTGGGAGTTCCTCAGACTTTCGTTGCCCGTCATTTGCCAGTCGGCTTTCATTGAGTGAGTGAATCATTCTTGTGAAGAGCAATCAGTTATTGTTTAAATTAGTACATAACATTAAATTATGTAATTATTGTTTTGAGATGATGAATTAGGTATGTTAGGAAGCGCTGCTTGCTGCTGAGACATATGAAAATTATTAAATTGTTGTTTTTCTGATATAAATGTGTTCTGCAGGGAGGGTGAGAAGCTTCGACGATGGCAGGAAATCAAGATGCGTCAATATCGTCTCATGATCGAGGCCGACCAGACAACGCCGGCACATCTTGAGCAGATCATGAAGTCTGGCTTCACCATGAGTGACATCAAAGGTGTGTAGCCATAGCCGATTGATACTCTGAAAAGAGTGATGATATCGAGATTATGAAGTGCTCTTACATGGAGATGAGGAGGAAGAATAAATGTCGAGTGTGGCCTAGCCATATGGTTTCTTAAATCCAAGCTTATTTTTTTAAGACAAGACATTGACTATCATTGATCATATACCAATAACACTATACATGGATCTAATTGAGAGTAAATTTCCGCAGGCCTGCAACGAGGATACTCTGACGATGCCGCGGAAGACAACGAGATGATGATGAAGCCCGAGTCGCCACCGAGCAAGTTGAAGCACAAGCCGTCTCGACCGCCGAGGAAAGGATCACTGTCGAGGAGTCCAACGGGATATGAGAACAATCAGATGAATGGAAGTCTAGAGCCAGGTTAGCGCTTGACTCATGTCGCTTTTGTTGTGACTTTTATGAGTTAATCATGACTGATAGAGTTGAAAGTACAAGGTATGTTCCATTCTACTAAAGTGGGCAACTAATTGTATTTCTTCCTTGCAGGCGGCAAGATGCATCGATCATCCAGTGAGCTCGACATGAATCGGTACAATGGCATCGACTCCAACAACCTTGACGCGAAAGACGACAAGAAGAAGCGAGGTCGATCGCCATTCAGGTGTGTTTTACAGAGAATGTCCTCTGCTATTACTTGCAGATCTTTTGTAGTGTGTTGACAATTTAAATGTGATCTAATGTGTGTACTCTTTTAAAACATAAATGTGTTGTTCAAGAGATGTAGTTTCCTTGAACTAGATTTTAAGAACATAACAGAAATCTATTAGTAAAATCTAAGGCCTTTTACTGTTGCATTCCCTGTGATTGGAGACGAGGGCTTCGACTGGTATTTGTGTTTCAGATTCTTCTCCCGCAAGCGAGACGCAAGCAACGACCGCCTGAAGAAGGCCAAGACCCCCGAGCCCGAGATGATGCTCTCTCCTGACAGAAACCAGCCAATGGGCGGTCGCGGAGGAAGCCGTTCCACTCTCAGAGTCTCCAGCGTAAGAACTCATATTTATATAATTATTTAAATTTAAGTAAAATTGATACTGCACTTTCATTGTCATCGAGTCGAGTCAATACGATCTTGTTCTTGTTCAGACCGACTTGAAGGCCCCGCCACCCGCCGCGCCCGCCGGTCCGAAGTCCATGTCCGTGCTGCAAGGCAGCGGGACCGAGTCCATCGGGAACGAGATCTTCGACGTGGAGTGTCTGAAGATGATCAACGAGTACTTCTACGGCGTGCGCGTGTTCCCCGGACAGGATCCGACTCACGTGTACGTCGGCTGGGTGACCACGCAGTATCACCTCCACAGCAAGGACTTCAATCAGAGCCGCGTCCGGAAGACTCAGGTCAACATCGTCGACGAGTATGACAGGATCATTGACAGGTGATTTACATTCCTATCTACGTCAATTTTTGTAGACGCATGCACTTTTATTCTGGCAACGTAAAGTTTGACGAAACATTTGCAATTCTGAATAGTAAGGGATGATGTACTGCATCAATCAGCACCTTGTGATGTGTACCATTGTGGCTTATTTCTTGTTAGAAGCTATGTTAGGTCATCACATTTATTAAAGCTATGTATTGTGAATAGTCAAGTCATTTTTGCTAAAATTTAAATGCAATTTATTATCCAAAGATTATGGAGATTTTGACATAAAGTTCTTCATCTTTTTGTAAATTACCTTTTTATGAAAGTTGATAAAAAATTATAAGTTGTTAGATAACTAATACATTTTTGTGACTTCACTTTTGGTATTAGTTGAAGAAGTGAGATGATTGGATGTCGGGGAACTGGGTTATATTTCCAAGCAGGTTCTACTCTAAACGGCTAAAAGTGTTTGGAACGTGGTTTCAGTGTGGACCGCCAGAGCTGCTACATGGTGCGTGCCGACGAGCTGTACAACGAAGTGACTCAGGATGCATCTGGCAAGGGAGCAGCACAAGGCATGTTCGTGGGATGTTTCCTAGACACAGCCACTGGCTGGGTGTCATTCACCTGTGAAGGAAAGGAGACCAGTCACAGATTCAAGGTGGGCACTCTTCTAGTCTTTTTGTCGGCAAAATAAGCATTTTTATAGTACTTATGTACCTACCTAGAAATTAATTAATCTATCATTAGGTAGGGTTCAAAAACAATGTAGGTAACATTTATGATTATAATTTATTTATCATGAAGAGTTTGTTAAAACTTGTAAATTGAAGTAGATTCTTGTTGAATAATGATCTACCCAAAAATGTGTAGAAGACATAAATAATAAATAGTTCTACATTTACAAGATGAACAGATTCAATCTGTTGAATAACAGCCCTGAACCTATGAAAGCTTTTCAGGTGTTTTTGTATTACCTAGATATTTTCAACTTATTTGTTTTTTTCGTGTTACTAATAAGTAATAACTAATAACTAGTTACTAATAACCACATATAATGTTCAGATGGAGCCGGACATGAAGCTGTTCCCCGCCATCTTTGTGGAGGCCACGAGCAAGGAAGTGCTGCAGATCGAGCTCGGCCGCACATCCACCACTTTGCCGCTCTCCGCTGCCGTCCTTCAGAACTCTGAACGTCACGTCATACCCCAGGTTAGCCAGAAGTTTGTTCGTATGTCTTCACTCGCTTTGGACACTGATCACCACCTGATTGTCTTACATCTGACACTATGATTTGTCTTGCAGTTCCCACCTCGCCTGAAGGTGCAGTGCCTGAAGCCGCACCAGTGGGCTCGGGTTCCGAACCAGTCTCTGCAGGTGCACGCTCTCAAGCTGTCCGACATCCGCGGCTGGAGTATGCTCTGTGAAGATCCCATCTCGATGCTGGCGCTGCACATCCCCGAGGAGGACCGCTGCATCGACATCCTCGAGCTCATCGAGATGGACAAACTACTCAGGTGAGAAGTCAACACAACTTCCTCAGGGTTCCTGGCCTCAAAGAAAGATACATAATGTTACACCAAATCAATAATTACAGTCAATAATATCTAGATGTGCATAGCTGTATAGTGTCAAAATTCTGAGTCCCATTTTAATTATAAATAAAGTGGAGTTGCTCAGTGCTGTTTCACGTTCCTCCAACTTGACATGGAGTTATTCACTTGGACATGCTAGAATAATTCACTGACTTGCATTTTGTTGAGTTGAGACGTTTTTTCATGATATCCCATGTTGCAAAAACTGCAACATTGCTAAATCTTTAGTTAACATTCATTCCTTACTCCATTAGACTTTCAAAAATGAAATATTTCCTGTGTTTAGAATCGTCAATTCCTCCATACTGGTACAATATATCGAACTAGTATGATTTTACCTGTTTGCTTTAGTTTCCACGCCGGCTCGCTGACGCTGTACGCAGCCCTGTGCTATCAGAGCAACTATCGAGCAGCGCACGCTCTCTGTCAACACGTCGATCAGAAGCAGCTGCTCTACGCGATCGGATCGGAATACATGTCCGGTCCGCTGCGCCAGGGATTCTACGACCTTCTCATCGCGATTCACATCGAGTCCCATGCCACTTCCATGTGAGTTGCACATTTCACATTAGGTAATAGTGTTGCTAAATCTTGAAACGTTCATCTTCTAATTTCCACTCTCCTTGATTGCAGGGAGGTTTGCAAGAATGAGTACATCGTGCCTCTTGGACAAGAGCTGAAAGACCTCTATGAAGATCCGGAGATGCGGCACAGCTTGCGATCTCTGCTGACCGAGTCTGTTAGACCGATGCTAAAGATGACAGACCTGGCGTAAGTGTTTCGAACCTTTACATCCCTCTTTAGGGAGATTTAGAATAATGTCATCAGACTAAAAAAACTATACCTACAGTAAATTTCCCAAGACATATTTCTAAAACTACGAAAGGTTTGTTGGTAATTTTTTCTCAAGCTTTACTATTAGGTATTGTTTAATTGTTATTGTCTGTTTGCGCAGTGAGACTGTAGACAACATCCGCAGTCTGTACAGTCCGCACTTCCCGTTGGAGGTCGTACGGGACTACATAATGACGGCCCTCGATGAAGCCGTCGAGATCAATCAAGTTCACAACCGCGATCCCGTTGGCGGCAGCAATGAGAACCTCTTCTTGTGAGTACAAACCAATATCTTTTTCACTCAATTACCTGTCATTTTCTCAATTGGTTTTTATAAAAATAATTATTAAAAATATTTGTAATAGCTGCCTCACTCCTTCCATTTTACAATGGTTCACTTCATTTTCTTGAAAGTAATTTATTTTATTATTGATTTGCCCTTCCTTGATGAAGAATGTTTTTTATTTTGTTGTCAGGCCTTTGTTGAAACTCATGGACCGCTTGCTTCTGGTTGGAATATTGCGAGACGAAGACGTCAACAAACTTCTCATCATGATTGACCCTGAGACTTGGGATCCATCTTTTGAGAGAGGTGAAATTACTGGCCACTTTATGAGTCGGTGCTTACAACATTGTGGTACATTAGCTTGACTTGATTCTGTACTTGTCTGTTCAGATGGGAAAGATGAGCACAGGAAGGGACTGCTCCACATGAAGATGGCAGAAGGAGCAAAGCTGCAGATGTGTTACTTGTTGCATCATCTGTGCGACAGTCAGCTGCGGCACAGAGTCGAGTCCATCATCGCCTTCAGTCACGACTTCGTTGGTGACCTGCAGTCGGTTGGTAGCCACCGTTTACTTGCTAACGAGTTGAAATCCTGTTATTGGCCGTAGTGAAATAACAACTTGATGTTTGTTGTAGGATCAACTGCGGCGATACGTTGAAATCAAAGCTTCGGATCTTCCGTCGGCTATTGCGGCCAAGAAGACGAGAGAGTTTCGTTGTCCTCCTCGCGAGCAGGTACAAACAATAATTCATTACCTCTTGTAACAATTTTCCAATTTAGTGAACTAAATACACAGTACAAAATACAAAAAAAAATAATGTTTTAAAATAAGACCATAGGAGAAGTGAAGGGATAATTTTGAGATTTGTAATCAGTAATCACCAATCTTTACGAATTGTTTTCAAGAACCTACCTACCTACTTATTACATTGAATATTGAATCGATGATTCAAAGCAAATATTTTCGAAGTATTCGAAATTTTCGATTTGCATACCCTAATGTTTATATTAACTGGGGACACATTCTGCTAGATGAACGCCATCTTGGGCTTCAAGAACCTCGAAGAAGACGACAAGGAGAACTGTCCGTGTGGCGATGAACTGAGAGAGAGCATGAACGGCTTCCACGAGCAACTGATGGCCCATGTCTCTCTGAGCGCTCTTCACGAGCCGGAGCCGGGGGAAGGAGTGAGTATCGATCTTCACATCGTCTTACATTTCATTTCGAGACGTGCTCGTTAATCTGTTACCTCTTCCCATGTGCAGGAGATGCAAGTGGAGGTTGTGAAGCCGGGCGTAATCAAGCGTATGTACAACTTCATCAACGCTGTCAAGGAGTTGGAGGAGGAACCCAAGGTCGAGGAAGAACCAGTGAAGAAAACTCCTGAAGGTAATTGAGAACTACATATCATTGTGTCTTCAGTTAACAGACAAATGCCCTATTCTATTTTAAATATTATATTGTGTGTTTCAGAGGTATTCAGGAAAGTTTTGACGAGCACAATCGTGAAATGGGCTGAAGAGACGCAGATTGAAACGCCGAAGCTTGTGAGAGAAATGTTCAGGTACACTACAAAGACATTATTTTATTAAATTACTAAAGCCCCATTTACACGGTAAAATTTCCTGTAAAATCTTTTATAAAATCTTTTCGTAAAAGAAATTTTAACAATAAAACAAGCCAATTTGATGGTAAATCTTCGTAAAATGTTTTGTAAAAGGGTTGTGTAAAACCTTTTATGATATAAAACATGTTCTATTTCTGTAAAAGATTTTACGAAAAGATTTTACGAAAAGATTTTATAAAAGATTTGACAGGAAATTTAACCGTGTAAATGGGGCTTAATGCTGATTGTCATTTCTCTTTACATTGATGGTTGTTTCCAGCCTGCTTGTCCGCCAGTATGACAGCGTGGGTGAACTGATTCGAGCACTGCAGAAGACGTACATCATCAACAGCAAGACGAAGCAAGACGTAGCCGAGATGTGGATCGGTCTCAGTCAGATCCGAGCTCTGTTGCCGGTACAGATGTCCCAGGAGGAGGAGGGACTCATGAGGGAACGACTCTGGTAAGTCTTCAACAGAAATTACTCAATTACATTCCAGTAACTCCTGTAAAATTGAGACGAAATTGCATTGAAATTTTATGAGTTGTTGCAATGATAAATAAATCATACTGGTCACAGGTCCGTATCAAGTGACGTGACTGACACTGAAATTCAGAATAAACCCCTCAGCTAACCAATTTGCATATTTATATTTTGAACTGATAGTGGGCAATATGAGAGAACGTACAGGAATGTTCTGATTGTTTCTCATTGATTGTGAGAGTTTAACTGTGTGTTTCAGGAAACTGGTGAACAACCACACGTTCTTCCAGCATCCCGACTTGATTCGTATCTTGCGCGTCCACGAGAACGTCATGGCTATCATGATGAACACGCTGGGCCGTCGCGCGCAGGCTCAGTCCGACGCTCCAGCCACTGGAGCAGAAGGAGAGACTGCAGCTCCCAAAGAGAAGGTAGAGTCAAACCTAGACTCATGGTAGAATACAGCAGTGTCAATGCAAAGTAAACGTTACACGTTCAAGAATGTTGATGACATTTATCATCTTTGTTGGTTTGACTTTTCCTAAATATAAATGTTGACTGCCCTTAGACAGGCTTGACTCTTTCAAAAACAGTATTAAATCCTGTAATAATTCACAAAAGTTTTTAGCATATTATTGACAATTGTCAAGCTCTTTACATTATCATAATTCGTGTTTTGTCAAAAAATCTCAGATAATGCTCAATCACAAGTCTGCCGTGAGCAGTTTCGAGACTTTGGATTGGTTAATAGAGAAAGCCGCATAATGCAAAAACAATTGTTTAAACCTTTACTGATACAAATCTGTGAGCTGACTAAACATTGCTCTTCTCCAGGACACATCTCACGAGATGGTGGTCGCCTGCTGTCGCTTCCTCTGCTACTTCTGTCGCACGTCGCGTCAGAACCAGAAGGCGATGTTCGACCACTTCTCGTTCCTCCTGGAGAACAGCAACATCCTGTTGGCTCGTCCGTCGCTGCGCGGCTCGACGCCTCTCGACGTCGCGTACTCGTCGCTCATGGAGAACACGGAGCTGGCGCTGGCGTTGCGCGAGCACTACCTCGAGAAGATCGCCATCTATCTGTCTCGGTGTGGTCTGCAGGCCAACTCGGAGCTCATCGAGAAGGGCTATCCGGATCTGGGGTGGGATCCGGTGGAGGGAGAGAGGTATCTCGACTTCTTGCGCTTCTGCGTATGGGTAAACGGTGAGTCAGACTTTCAACATTTCACGAAATTGACATTTCCAAATGCTCCTGTCATCGATGTGATTCTTCAATCTTGTTTCGACGTCACGATTGGTGATTGCTGAATTTACCTACAAAACTATTACTGTAAACTTCAATTTCTTGACATAAATTTAGAAAAAAAATGATCAACATAAATATAAAACGATTATTTAGGACACATCCTTTGTTTGAAACAAATATACAAACAACGTGGGACATTTGCCGCATTTACCTTTTCAAATCTTTTAAAGTTCATTCACGATTAGAATTGCAAGCCGTAATGGCGGTTGTGTAGATATTACTGTAGTCAAATGAACAATTGTATACCTACATATGAAAATATCAATAGAATAATCCAAAACTATGTATAATACGACTGTAGATGGAAATAAATCAATTTGATTGAATTTTTCTAATATTTTCTAATAATAAAAATAGTGTATTTGACATAATTTATACAATTTCAATAATACAAAGAAGAAAGTCTTGCCATTGACAGGGCAGTGTTCAAGTGACTGACCAATGAACGACGTGATCGACTAAAACGTCAGTGAAATTCTTATCGTGAACGAACTTTATCATATTTTGTTTAGTAGTTATACTATTTAAGAACATAATTTGTAGAGATACGGAAATTTAGCATTAATTATTGGTTTTCATAGCATTAATTATTGGAAATTTAGCATTAATTCGCATTAATTCTTTTAAAAATAGCATTAATTTAGCAAAATATCAAAATCTGTTTCTTTTTCGGGGTTAATGCCCTAATATTAATTAATGAGTATTCAATTAATCATGAACAAGATTACATTTAATATATTAAGCATATTTGTTGCTCTTTCCTGAATAGTTATGGATTTGCTGCGATCTATATTGCACCAAGACACTTGACAGAAATGATGAAGGCAAGTCCTAGTGTCCTTGAAGGTCAGTGACCTGGCTGGGTAGGGAGGGGTAGGTAGGGGAGGGGAAATGAACATCTGCTTTGGTGACTGGGTTGGTTCCGGGGGAAGGGGAACAGAGGGGTAAAACCTGCTTCAGCAGCTGTTGTTTACATATTTTCAGATGAATTTCTGAGAAATATTACAAATGAATGTTTGATTATTGGAATAAAAAGGGAAAAAGTATACATTTAGCAGTGAATTCTTCTTTTTCGCGCCTATTTCGCTTAAACAGTAACAATTCCCATTAAAAAGCATATATCGCATTAATTCGCGAAAAAGAACACTACTCTAAACGCCCCCAAACACCATGAAACATAAAGAAAACACTTCAAATATTTCTTAAAACAACATTTAATTCTTGTCGCCTATTTCGTTAATGCAAAATTTCCGTATCTCTAATAATTTGTACTGAATGATTGTTAATTGACAATTAATACCTATCTGTTGTTTGGTTTGCTTCAGGTGAGAGTGTGGAGGAGAATGCCAACTTGGTGATCCGACTTCTGATCCGTCGTCCCGAGTGTCTCGGGCCGGCCCTGCGAGGTGAAGGCGAAGGCCTGCTCAGATCCATCATGGATGCCAACAAGGTAAGCTGACACCTAGTACTTTAGATGGGTTTGTGTAGTTCATGTTTGATAGATTTGAAAAGTAATATAATCAGATGCCAGTAATTCTAGGAAATGCTAAAGCAGAGAAGCACACACTATCAAAATGTAATTATTGGAAATTATCAAATTAATATTACTAATAATGACACATTCTAAATTGTATAACTAGTATGCCATCATTGACCAATACTCTTTTGATATTTCAAGAACTTGTAAATCTTGTTGGCATTTTATGTAAAAATAAGGCAAGAATTTAGGCTCACGTTAACAAGAGAGTGGACTCTTACAGAATGCATCGGTATCAATTAGTAATCAATTGTATCTTCTTTCTTCAGATGTCGGAGCGTATCGCGGATCGCAACAAGTTGAACGAGAATGGCGAGGGCGGCGCAACATTGAGCTTTGAGCACCCGCTGCCCGAGAGCGAGGACGATGAAGATTACATCGACACCGGAGCTGCGATCCTCAACTTCTACTGTACGCTGGTCGACCTGCTCGGCAGGTGTGCTCCAGACAGCGGGGTCATCGCTCAGGTATCTTGACAATCAATTCAAGTATACACTGTATGTTATCTGTATAGCTCCACTATTGTTTCTACCTGTAATGAAAAACCTTTCTCCTTCTCTTCTTTTGAACTTATAATTTATTTATTGTTATTACAACTCTTTGAATTGCACAAACTTGGTGGTTGATGTAGTGGAAATATAAACGTAAACTATCTCCTCTTCGCTTCGCCTCAGGGTAAGAACGAGTCTCTCCGCGCGCGCGCCATCCTGCGCTCTCTGGTGCCGCTGGAAGACCTGCAGGGAGTGCTGAGTCTGCGCTTCACGCTGCAGAACCCCGCCGCCGGCGAGGAGCGACCCAAGAGCGACACGCCGTCGGGTCTCATCCCCGGCAACAAGCAGAGCGTCGTGCTCTTCCTGGAGCGAGTCTACGGCATCGAGACGCAGGAGCTCTTCTTCCGGATACTGGAGGACGCGTTCCTGCCCGACCTCAGGGCGGCCACCATGCTGGACAGGGTGAGATGGCTTTTCAATGAGAGAGAATTACCGTATTAACTCGTGTATAAGACGCACTCGTGTATAAGACGCACCCTTGTTTTGAGAAGTCTATTTTAAGAAAACACTTAGCATGCGTGTATAAGACGCAGTAAATGATGAAAAACAGTGTGTGTTTGTATACATGATATCCATCTAAATGTTGGTTTTCCAGCTAACTGAGCTATTTGAATGAAAATCACTGCCAACTTGTTGTAAACAAACAGTAATGTTCTGCTTCTGAGAACGGGGAGGGGGAGTCTCTTCCCAGCAGCTGTTGCTTGCTCTAAGAGGCATGCAACTGCCTTTCCTCTGCATTCCAAAACAAACCCAACTCCTCTCCTACCCTTCCATTAAGATCGCCATTCAACAGTGTTTAGTCTATTTTATGTCTGTCAGAGCAATGTTTTTCAGATGTAAACATATATTTTGTCTCCTGATCTAAATGCAAGGGAAAACATTTTGTTGCACACATTTAATATGTTAATAGTGTTGTGTCTAGACACAGTCACAGGGAAAGGCAGAGATAGACAACATGTGGCAGTCTACCACAGCTCTGTTTACAAACATCCACCTTGGATTTACTGGGAAAAAAGCTTGGTATGCGTGTATAAGACGCAGGGCTGTTTTCAGAATCAAAATATTGACATATAATTGCGTCTTATACACGAGTTAATACGGTATTTATCTTAGTAAACTCTTATTCGTTCATACTATTTATAAAATGTTGTTTTATTAATTCTATTTGGAAATAATTTGAGGAATCATGTTTTTAGTGTGGACAATGAGACCAAATTATCTATTATATCTTCTCTCTGTACAAGTTTTTTTTATTTCTTTCTGAATTTGGAAACTGATTGGCACAAATTGATACAACAAGTATGGAGATATCAACATGATTCAAATTTATTGTTAGATATGTGAAATATAGTGGTGTGAAGACTTCTCGATGACCAAGTAGAGTACTGTTTCCCGATCTAGAACGACGGCTACGAGAGCGACATGGCTCTGGCGATGAACCGCTACATCGGCGTCTCGATCCTGCCGCTGCTCATCAAACACTCTCAGTTCTACAACGAGGCGGACAACTACGCCAACCTGCTGGACGCCACGCTGCACACGGTCTATCGCCTCTCCAAGAACAGGATGCTGACCAAGGGACAGCGAGAGGCAGTCTCGGACTTCCTCGTGGCGCTCACCAGGTATGCAGCGACATTGTTTATTCTATTTCACAGCGATATCAAACTGAATTTTGATGTTTAATATAATGCCAATTTGCATCATGTTCTAATTATTTTTACCTACCTAGTACCTACATCCCTAGATATTTTGTATATTTGATATGGTCACAGCTTAAGCTATGGCTTGGATATTATATTATATTAGCAGCTTCTCTTAATGTTGGCAACAATTGATTAGGCTGAAATGAACTAAAACTAAAAATATTTCGTTGTCAATATTATTTCATAGCAAAATTTTGACTTTTATATGGATTTAGAAAATTATGTTGAATAAAAAGGTATTAAAAGAATACAAAAATAAAAATAAAAATCGGAAATCCCAACAATATCTAATATGTAACCAACAGATTTTAACAATAGGTACACTGATGTTCACCTCGTTTTGCCTACAGCCAAATGCAGCCGAGCATGCTTCTGAAACTTCTCCGCAAGTTGACCGTGGACGTGTCGAAGCTGTCTGAATATACGACTGTTGCTCTGAGGGTAAGCTGGCTGTGGAACTGTCACTTGCTCTCCATCTAAGAGCAGTGGTTGATATCTCTGACATTATCTCCATGTTCAGTTGCTGATGCTGCACTACGATCGCTGTGCCAAGTACTACGGTGCGACAACCGGTGTTCAAGCGTCCAGCGATGAGGAGAAGAGGCTGACCATGATGCTCTTCAGTAACATCTTCGATTCTCTGTCCAAAATGGTGAGTTGTGTCACTAAGTAAATTAGTCAAATTTTATACTTTTGCAAGCTACCCCAGTAGGTATGCCACCAGTATCTGGTGTGCACATTTTCTATCTTTTATATTTCTATTTTAGTTATCAAAATAGTCAAAAATCCAACCTAACACAAGTCGCCAAAAATCATACAATTCATTAACGTGGCGCGATAGCACATTTTTATTTATTTTTGATATTACCATTTCAAAAAACTTTTTACAACTGTCAACTATATTTATGTATAAAAGACTCATTTAATGTCCTGCAGTTTGCACCTCTTGCCCAATAGGTAATGAGTTTTCAATTTTATGTCTTTTGAAAATGAACAAAACTTTAACATGGGAGGTATAGGAAAATCATTTCGAATTTGGTGTATAACTTTTAAAATAGCACACGTTGACGTTGGTATTGTTCTTGCATTTCAAAGAAAGATATAGGACGTGTTCAGAAAGTCCAGAATTCTTGTGCCAGGTTTATATTCAATATTAAGAGAAGACACCATATAAGTCCCTACATTCAGAAACTTCATTGGTTGAAGATGGAAGCAAGAAGGAATCTTCACTTGACACGCACAACGCACAAGATACTGTTAACAGGAGAACCTAAATATTTGAATGATAAGTTAAGAAGAAGACAAGATATTCACGGAAGAGATACGCGGTCCAAAGAAAAGCTCGACTTTGGCACTCATCGAGGTACAAAATTTAAGAATTGTTTTTCATATTCAGCCTCGGTAGCGTATAATGCAACAACTAGGGAAGAGCAGACATTAAGTTTAATACCATTCAAGACACTAGTCAAGAACAAACTCACGCTAATTCAAGAACAAGAATTCAAGAACAAGAAGTAATGTGCATTGGAAGACAACAATAAAGATCACACACATCCTGCTGAGAATGTTTTTTCAGTGGTTTTCCCTCAGCTAAAAAAAGCAAATGCTTGGATGTTCTTCCAATATTACCACTGACATTGTAGCACTACTGTACCAGGGAGAGTTATCTAGGTTGTAAACAACAAGTGGTTCCTTATGAATTTATAGAAGGCCGTGATTGTTTCTATGGCGATCAAAATTATAACATAAATAATGACATTTAAATCATATTTTATTCAGGATTCAATTATATTAAAGTAAATAAGTAGTACAGAATATTATTACAGTTATATTTAAATTCTTAAAACATTAATTTATATTATAAAATGTCTTTAAAAATATTAAGTTATCTTTTCGAAACATATCACCTTTGGGGTCGAGGTTTAAAATAAAAAGGGTTCAAAACTGTAAAGCCACAACAATGGAAAAATATGGTATGGTGTTCAGAATGAGATTGGATGGTGGTGAATTTGAATTGGAAAAAGAGGCAGTTGAAATGTAAGATTAGAAGAAGAATGTTGTGTGTATCGTTTAAAAAAAATCATTACTAGAAGAAATGTCATAAATAACTGTTATTAAAAGAAGAATATTAATCAAGAAAAGAAGGCGGCAAAGGGGAAAGAAAAGTGCACGAAGAGAAAATTCATGACAAAAACTATATTGATGATGAACTATCTAATGAGATAATGGACCATGATGGACTATAGCTATCTACACCTCAGTGATGAGTACTCATAATCTTAGTTATTAATTAATAAATATAAGTTTAAATCTGGCCAGAAGTAGCTTCACCCTTTTTAATTGTTACATAAAATTAATAAAAATTACTAGAAAAGGAAATACATAATGCTACGAATTTATCACCCAACAGTGGGGTATTATTTGAAGATGGTTTAGGATTAATTAAGTAACTAGTGTAGAGTCACAAAATTGGCACCCAACGTGAGAGGCTTTTTAAGAACTGATCTTAAAATCAACACAAGACCTGAGATTAAGTAGTTTAGTAATTGGAATTGGTGTTTAGTTTATTAGAAGTCATGGATGGTATTACAGGCAATGAGGTTGAGACAGAGATGGGAGATTTAAGGAGTGAGGTTGAAAAGTCATTTGAAGAAAATATAGGAGAGTCAATCAAGAATCTTACCGATGATATGCGGAAAATGAAAAATGAAGTGTTTGAGTTGATTCACAATGATAGAGAGACAATAGAAAAATTGTGTAAGAGATTAATAGATAAGGATGAGGAAAACAATGAAAAAGAGGAACAAATTCGGAAAGAAGATAAGGAAAGATATGAACAATGTGAACAAATTCGGAAAGAAGATAAGGAAACGATTGATAATTGCTTTAAAAGGTTTGATGTATTGTTAAATCAAAACAACAAAATGCTAGAACGAGTCAAGATAGTAGAAGAACGTGTGGATTGCATTGAAGAAAAAGTAGAAGATGTTAATCACAAGTTCGAAGAAGTGGAAAGTAAAAGGATTGATTTTGAGGAAGAAATAGAGAGAAAGATTAAGAAATTAGATGATGGAATAACGTGGCAATTGTCAAAACATGAGAATCTTAGGGAAGATCAATGGAAAGCTGAAGTTCAAGAGGTAAAGGAAAATGTTGAAGAATTTAAGGGAAACTGTACACAAATGATCAATGTAATAAATATTAAAAATGAGGAAATCGAGAAGAAGCTGACTAGTGCTATGGGACAGTCTAAAATAACGTGTAGTGGATCGGTTTGTGGAATCAACATTGTTGGACAAATCAGTGAAGAATTACGAATGAATGGTATTATATTCAATGGTAAAAATGATCAGTTACATGTATTAGAGTACATTCGTTTAATAGAAATGAGATTTCGGAATATCAATGGAATTACTGAACATCAAAAGTTAATGATAGCAGCATCAGTAATGAGGGACACTGCAAGGAGCTGGTATCGAGAACAAACTTATGAATCATATGATGAATACAAAACAGGAATAATTGAAAAATACTGGGGAAGCTCGCAGCAAAGTTATGTTCTTGAGGAAGTGTACAATGGAAGATATCTGGGAAGGACTACAATGTCATTGTATTTTAAACGACTTGTGAGGCTGGTTGGATACTTGCCAAATAAAATGAAAGACGAAGAATTGGCAAAACAAATATTGCGACATTTCCCAATTAATACACGAGAGGTACTTCACATGTATCGGAAGAGTACGAAAGAGATGTTAGAACAGCTAATCGAATGTGAGCATGAAAATCTACATTGCGTACAGATGAATGATAATTTCCAACAAAATGGAATATTCCGAAGGGGACAACAAAATGAGAATAACAACAACAATATTCATACAGATCAAATGCGACATAATCAAGGACGTGGAGATCAAAATGGTTGGGGAAGAGGAAATAGTCAACAAGGGCAAAGTAACCAGAATAATTACCAACAAGGGACATTATGGAATGAAATACAGGGAAATGGTATTAGATATCAAGGTCAAGGTGATCAACGTGGTAGAGGAAGAGGTGCAAGTCAAGGAGGACGTGGAGATCAAAATGGTTGGGGAAGAGGAAATAATCAACAAGATCAAAGTAACCAGAATAATTACCAACAAAGTACATCGTGGAATGATGTACAGGGAAATGGAATGAGTCGCGCAGAATAAGCACTGACTACGTGACTACAAATCTAGTGCAAAACATTAATAGTGTCCAGTTAGTTAATGGTAAAGAACTTTTAGAAGAAGATGACTTAAACGAAGAAATGAATACCAATTTAATCAAATGCCCAGAAATTTTAGTTAAACTTAAGGAAAGATTTATGATTGCATTAATTGATACAGGAAGTGAAGTGACTTGCATGAATGAAGTTGTATTTGAAAGTTTACTGGAGAAAAATAAAGACATTGAGATCTTTCCTGTTATTGGAATTACCATAGTTGGTGCAACACAAGCTCGAGGAAAGAAGATAACTCGACAAGCATTTCTTTCCATAAATATAGATGATATCCAAATAGAAATAATCTGTTTAGTTGTGCCTGATTTGAGAAGGGATTTGATACTGGGAGTGGACATATTGGCACAATTATCTATGAATATATGCTTTGACACGAAAACAGTTTATATTCAGGGCAAAGAGATTAACAGAAAAATGGTACAATTCGAAAAAACAAAAATTTCAGAATTAATGGCCATAGAGTTGAATTATGAGCATGAGAATAATTCAAGAAGATTGGATGGAGAATGTAATACATACAACAATGAGATTCTTGAAAGCATTAAGAATTTAACATTGTTAAATGATGTACAGAAGGAAGAGTTGAAAGACTTATTAGTTAAATATAAAGAGATATTCACAAATAAACCAGGATTAATAAAAGATTATGAATATACTATTAAAGTCAGGAATAATGGATTTTATTACAACAAAAGCTATCCAGTTGCTTTTGCACATAGAGAGGCTGTTGAAAAGCAGTTAAAAAATATGATCGAGTGGGGAATAATTGAACAAATGACATCACCTTACATAAATCCTTTGGTAGTTAACATAAAAAAGGATCAGTCAGTTCGATTATGTTTAGATGCAAGAAGGTTAAATGAGATCCTTATTCCAGAACATGAGACACCGTTAGATCCTGACGAATTGCTGCAGCAACATTTTGAGAGCAGATGGTTATCCACTATTGATTTAAATTCCTCGTTTTGGCAAATTCCTTTGGAGGAGCATAGCAGGAAGTATACTGCATTTAAATACGGCGGTAGAGTGTATTGCTTTAAGGTATTGCCATTTGGACTTTCCGTAAGCGGCGCAGCTTTTTCAAGAGGATTAGAACATGTATTAGGAGAAGACTTAAGAGATTCAACTGTTATATATGTGGATGATATTCTAGTGACAAGCACAACTTTTGAAGAACATATAGAAAAACTGAACATGATATTCAAACGATTCAAGAACTATGGTGTAACAATAAACTTGAAAAAATCAAAATGGTGCAGAGACCAAGTTTCGTTTCTTGGTCATACTTTAGATCGTACAGGAATTCGACCCGACTCGAAAAAATTGGATGTTATTCAAAATTGGCCTACGCCGAAAAATCAAAAGCAATTGAGGGGATTGATTGGTATTTGCAGTTATTTTCGGAAATTTACAAATCAGTTTGCAAATAAAATGGAACCATTAAGGGAATTGTTGAAGAAGAAAGCAACATGGAGATGGAATGAAAAGCATCAGAAGGCATTTGAAGAACTCAAAGAATTGTTTGTAAACAATGTGCAGTTGTTGTATCCGGATATGAACAAAGAATTTTACATTCAATGTGATGCAAGTCACTATGGTATTGCTGGTATTTTATATCAAAAGGATGATGATGGTGAAATGCAGATCATTAATATGGCTTCAAGACTGTTACAAACTTCGGAGATCAATTATAATGTATCTGAAAAGGAATGTTTGGCAATTGTGTTTGCTGTTGAGAAGTTTAGATTGTTCGTTCAAGGTGTGAGAAAATTCATAATTGTTACTGATCACCAAGCACTTACATTCTTGATGAAATGTAGATTATTATCTGGAAGATTAACTCGTTGGGTACTCTGGTTACAACAGTTTAACTTTGAAATTCGACATTGTTCGGGAAAATCTAACGTAATTGCAGATACATTAAGTAGATTACCAGGAACGGCAGAGGGAAAAATATACCAAGAAACTTGTGAAGATAAGGAAATTGGAATATATGAAATTATATTATCATGCAGTTTAAGCATGAAGAAGAGGTTTGAAAAGATACAAACTGAACAAGAACAGGACCCACAGTTTAGAGAGATTATACAGAAATTGAATGAGCCGAATGATAACAGTCAAAATCAACAATTCAAGATTTCCGGGACGAAATTATTTCACAAAGCGAAAAATGATGATGGATGGAGATTATGCATACCTACGACGATCATGAAGGACTTGATAATTGAAGTGCATGAAGAATTCGGACACTTCGGAGAACGTAAATGCCACATGGCAATGAGAAAGCTTTACTATTTCAAGAACATGGCAAGAATTATTCGAGTAATTCTAGCAAGTTGTGACATTTGTCAGCGGGTTAAGCATCCTAATAGAACATCAAGAGGTACTTATACTCCTATCATTCCCAGCAAACCAGGCCAGATTGTTGCCACAGATTTGTACGGACCTCTTCCAAGAGGAAAGTTTGGAATCAGATATATTCTGGTGTTTATTGATCTATTCTCCAAGTTAGTAAAATTGTATACATTGAAGCAGGCTACGGCAGTGGCAGTAGTTGGGAAATTGGAATTATATTTCAAGCAAGTTCAAATTCCGGAACGAATTTTATCTGATCATGGAACCCAATATACGTCTGGTTTATGGTACAAAACTTTGCAAGCAAATCAAGTAATCGCAATTCATTCGACTATTCGACACCCACAATCAAACCCTAGTGAAAGAGTCATGCGTAGTTTAGGTCGCATGTTTCGAACATATTGTTCCAACAAACATAACTCATGGGTACAATGGGTTCCTAAAATTGAACATTGGTTAAACGTAAGTTTTCATGAAAGTACAGGGTTTATGCCTATGGAACTACATTACAATCAAAAATACATATCCAACAGTGCTAAAAATATCGATTTTCCTGAAAATAACGGTAGTGAAATTGATATCGACATGAAGATTGTAATGGCTGGGGATAGATTGAAGAATAAAGGTGCTCAAAGAAAGAAGTATCATGAAGAAAAGTATACGAAGAAAACGACTTTCAAAACAAATGATTTGGTATTATTACGAGCAATACATGTTTCCAATTTTATGTCAAAGGAAACTAAGAAGTTTTTCCATATATTTGAAGGGCCTTATATTGTTTCTAAAGTGAAAGGAAACAATACGTATGAATTGAAGACCAAGGAAGGAATTTTGAAAGGAGTGTATAATACGATACTCTTGAAACCATACATGTCTTTGAAGGAACTGTAAAGCAACAATTGAAAGCAAAATACAAAAATGGACATTCACGATAGTGGGGTGGTATGTAATAAAGAAAGTATATTTCTATATTCCATAGTGGGGTATTGTAGCACTACTGTACCAGGGAGAGTTATCTAGGTTGTAAACAACAAGTGGTTCCTTATGAATTTATAGAAGGCCGTGATTGTTTCTATGGCGATCAAAATTATAACATAAATAATGACATTTAAATCATATTTTATTCAGGATTCAATTATATTAAAGTAAATAAGTAGTACAGAATATTATTACAGTTATATTTAAATTCTTAAAACATTAATTTATATTATAAAATGTCTTTAAAAATATTAAGTTATCTTTTCGAAACATATCACCTTTGGGGTCGAGGTTTAAAATAAAAAGGGTTCAAAACTGTAAAGCCACAACAATGGAAAAATATGGTATGGTGTTCAGAATGAGATTGGATGGTGGTGAATTTGAATTGGAAAAAGAGGCAGTTGAAATGTAAGATTAGAAGAAGAATGTTGTGTGTATCGTTTAAAAAAAATCATTACTAGAAGAAATGTCATAAATAACTGTTATTAAAAGAAGAATATTAATCAAGAAAAGAAGGCGGCAAAGGGGAAAGAAAAGTGCACGAAGAGAAAATTCATGACAAAAACTATATTGATGATGAACTATCTAATGAGATAATGGACCATGATGGACTATAGCTATCTACACCTCAGTGATGAGTACTCATAATCTTAGTTATTAATTAATAAATATAAGTTTAAATCTGGCCAGAAGTAGCTTCACCCTTTTTAATTGTTACATAAAATTAATAAAAATTACTAGAAAAGGAAATACATAATGCTACGAATTTATCACCCAACAGTGGGGTATTATTTGAAGATGGTTTAGGATTAATTAAGTAACTAGTGTAGAGTCACAACATTGAAGCACAACTATATGTATAATGACTTTTATGAATAACTTAAGAAGAAATAGGTAAACGGTGAAGAGGTGAAGCAGCTGAAGAGAAGAGATGGATGTATGGAAGATCAACGACTCGATTGTTGAATACAGACCAATTGTGTACCTATTTTATGTGCTCAATAAATTACATTATTATTATTATTATTATTATTATGTTTTAAATTTTTTTCCTGATAGTATGTCCGTAGGTCTACCAGAAAAAAAGTTTTTTGTTAAAATCTAACAGTACCTACCTACAAAAAATTAGAACTTTTAGCTTAAAAATTACACGAATTTACTTGGCTGCCATAAGATAACATGGGGGAGAAAACTCAAATTATCTCAGAAACTAGGCACGAGAAGTGTTTAATTTTTTCAGAGATTGTGTAATGCATGATTATAAATAAGTACCTACACAAAAATTTATGAAGATCGGCGACTATGCCTAGAGTGACAACATTGGTTTTAAATTGTGTTTAGGATGAAAGAATCTTTTTTACTTTTTTTATGTTTTCCTTTTTTTTTCCTTTTCAGGATTACGATCCAGAGCTGTTTGGAAAGGCGCTCCCTTGCTTGACTGCCATTGGTTGCGCCTTGCCGCCAGACTATTCACTCTCCAAGAACTACGACGACGAGTGGTACAGCTCCAAGATGTCTTCCGACTCCGATGGTCCCTACAACCCGCAGCCGATCAACACTGCGACGTAAGCTCACACATCATCAAGTCCTCATGTACTCTTGTGAAATACACTAACGTTACGTAATGAATATATTCTATGTTTCAGTGTTGTCTTGAACAACGATCTGAACACGATCGTTCAGAAGTTCTCTGAACATTACCACGATGCCTGGGCATCGAGGAAACTAGAGAATTCATGGGTCTACGGAGAACATCACTCATTCGATCAGAAAACACATCCGCGTCTGAAGCCATACAACATGCTCAACGATTACGTAAGTCATTCGCTTCGGAAATTCTACTTTTTACAAACAAGTTTACAAAATTGTTGGTACAAATGTTTGATTTCTGGTCATCTTCATAGGAGAAGGAGAGGTACAAAGAGCCTGTACGGGAATCGTTGAAAGCGCTGCTCTCCATCGGCTGGAGTGTGGAGCATTCAGAAGTCGAGCAACCGTCCAATAGTCGCAACTCGACAAGGAGAGCCTCAAAAGCCAATCCTGTAAGTTTTACAACAGTAAAACATTGATATTTTGATGGTATTGCAGCACTGGAGAAAAATGTGGCTTTAAAACTATTTTTTTAATTTAATTAACCTAATCTAAACTTCAATTTAAGAATTGATTACAAGCAACTTAGAAATCCTAGATGAGTTTTCTGTCTAAATAGTAAATATATTTATTTATTATTAACTAGTTCCACTGAAGACATTCAATTACACTGTTGAGTATTGGTACAGTCTAATAATGTAAATAGATTGAGGCTTTTGTTTGGCAATACCAACCACTTACATTTGTATTGTAAGACTCTCGTGTTCACGAACCTCTGAAGTGACATCCTACTCTCTGCCTCTCAGGACAGTTCCGCGACTCCGTTCAACTACCACCCGCACCCGGTGGACATGACGAACCTGACGCTGAGCAGGGAGATGCAGAACATGGCGGAGCGACTGTCGGAGAACGCGCACGACATCTGGGCCAAGAAGAAGAAGGAGGAGCTGACCACGTGCGGCGGCAACATCAGTCCGCAGCTCGTGCCCTACGACCTGCTCACCGACAAGGAGAAGAAGAAGGACAGGGAGAGGTCGCAGGAGTTCCTAAAGTACCTCCAATATCAGGGATACAAACTGCACAGGTAATTGGATCCAATCCTGTGGGATACAAAGTACATTCAAGTTGGATGGCAAAACCAATTGACTGTTGGTACAGATGGACCTATCTAGGCGGCTTTATATCGTTGTGTCTCAGCTGTTATTGAGAAGTGATGTGGAATTAATACGGATGAGACTTGTAAATGCAACTTATTTATAACACAATTTATCTCGGAAACTAGACACAAGTTTTTGACATTTAGGGGGGATTGTTTTTGACATGTTTAGCAATGGCACACATTATGTTTAGCTCTGATATGATGCAACAATAAAGAAAAATGGTGACAAACGATGCTAAAAAGCTAAAAACACACATTCAAGAAACACACTGGTCCGAATTTTTACTGTGTAGTACTTGAGTTGTCAATTTATTTATACAACCAAAACGTGTGCTGTTCTAACTTCTGAGATTTGACAGAATCAGTGTAGTTTACAACTTCATTGTGTTAGAGATGAATTGTCTCACCTACAGACCGACTCGAGGTGGCACCACCGAAGAGAATGCCGCTGCCGGCGCTGCCGTGGAGACTCGGTTCGCATACAGCCTCCTGGAGAAGCTCATCTCCTACCTGGACACCGCCTCCATCAACATGAAGCTGCACAAGCCGTCCACCACGTTCTCCCGCAGGACCAGCTTCAAGACCTCCTCCCGTGACATCAAGTTCTTCTCCAAGGTCAGCAGCATTCCTCGCGTACCTCGCAGCTCTTGTCTCTTGCACTCACTGGAAAATTATAACAATACCTCTACCTTTCAAAACTCCTCCACTCCATTCATCTACCTAGACATTAATACTTCTTACATCATTCCAACTATTTACTTTTTATGATTTTTATTATTTATGGCGCAATATAACCTAATACCGTCATACAACAAAATTGATTAATATTGTTGTCGTAAGCTGAACAATATGATGAACAAATTGTACAATGCATAGTAAATTGTGTAGGTATGTCTTTATTTACTAAAAAAAAAAGTAATAAAAAAAACAGAAATTTCAGACTGAGTCAATCAAAACATAAAATCTTAACTACAGCGTATAAAGTTGTAGGTAGGACCCACTTATTTCTATTGTTCTACTAAATTTCATCATTATCAATCTAAAATAGAGTGATTGCATGGCAGTAGTGACGGATGAAAATCGGAACAACATCGGAACATCGGAACAAACCGTCACCACTGCTATGCAATCACCCGATGGTTCCGAAAACGTCCACGACATAAAAAAAGTGCTTATGAAGTTAGATTGAAAGTCGTCTGTTTTGGAATGATTCTATCTCATTTTTACACTTGCATTCAAACCTGCTGTGTTGGTAATCAGGTGGTGCTCCCGCTGATGGAGAAGTACTTCAGTACGAACCGCAACTACTTCATTGCCGTGGCGACCGCGACAAACAACATCGGCGCAGCGTCGCTCAAGGAGAAGGAGATGGTCGCTGCGCTGTTCTGCAAGCTGGCCAGTTTACTCCGCGGTCGGTTGGCGGCGTTCGGTGCTGACGTTAGGATCACAGTGCGCTGTCTTCAAGTGCTGGTCAAGGCCATCGACGCCAAGTAAGATATCTGAAGAAAGTGTTAGTGATGGGGGCTGTAAAGATATGAAAAGTATTGGTTCATTGTTGTATTAGATGCTTCACTTCTTATGGCCAGGCCAGGGTTCTCTTCATAGAAATAATATAGTAGGTAGGTAGCTACGTGAACAGGCAATATAATTATTTTTATGTGTTTGTGTAATGTCTTACCCATAAAAAACACTCCGTGTAAAAATACCAGCCAAGTCTCTTCAACTATAAAAAAAAATATAAGAAATCTAAGAATTCAACACTGAAAAGTAGTGATATCAAAAAATGGGCCAAGTCAAAACTTAATTTTAAAAACGAAAATATACTTGGCGCATCGTGCATAATATACCTAGATAGATTAAACGTTTAGGCCAGATGTGAAATATACATAAAATCTAACTACATATATACATATAATATACCCTAATATGCCCTAAAAAACGATGCGCCAAGTATATTTTGGTTTTTAAAATTAAGTTTTGACTTGGCCCATTTTTTGATATCACTACTTTTCAGTGTTGAATTCTTAGATTTCTTATATTTTTTTTTATAGTTGAAGAGACTTGGCTGGTATTTTTACACGGAGTGTTTTTTATGGGGATATCACTCCTTTTTTTAGATTATTCTCACACCTATATAACACATATCGGAGCAACAATGACTAATTCCTTTAAAAAAATAAGCTATTTACGATTTGGTTACTAAGAAAAGTTGCGTTTCGTTCTAAATAATGCTTAAAATGATACTACCATGAAGAAAAGTGAAAGCTTTGTTCCAATTGGTCCAGCCGTTTTCGAGATATGGCATCACTTCCGGTTAACAAAATGGCGGCTGAAATCACTGCCACTAGAATGTATTTATATAAATGTTATGTATCATTATGAGCCATCTGAATATGTAGTTATTGTAGTAAGAGGTGATTAAAGCCTGATTTTTCATTTTTATGACGTCATTTCCGGTTTCGGTAATAGTAAATGTATATTTCGACTATTGATATTTCATATAGATGACCGTCTGAATCGATTGGCGCAAATTTCGTTCCGATCGGTCCAGCCGCTTACTAGATATGACGTCACATCCGGTTTCAAAATGGCGGCACAAAAAATTCGTAAGGGCAAGGTATCATCAGACGCCAAAAGTGCACATGTGGTAAAAATTTCAGATCGATCGGTTTAGCCGTTTAGGCTGTGGCCCTGTCAACAATGTTTCCTGATATCTGAATCATCATCAGATAGCTTTAAGAAGGGGTATAATTTCACTGTTTTCATGGCCCTCTAGCTCGCAAATGGCAAAACCTGTTGTTCCCAAATTTGGTATATGGGGTGGGGTGGGCCATAGCTCGAAATTAAGACATTTCACAACAATGTGAGATTTTCCAATTTTAAGATCCAGTAGGCCGAAAATGCCATGTTGTTGCTTACAGTAAAAGTGTTTGGTCTGCTCCTCAGTTTATTAGGCATTTACGGTATGTTGAGTGAGTGTGAGTGTACAGTACGACTTGGCTGGGTGGAGCGACCGCTCCACTAGATTATTTATGATTAACTGGTACCGATTTTTAATTGGGTCATGAAATAAGCAGCCTTCCTATCTCAAAATAGTCTGGGTCTTTGTGATTTATGAGGTTGACCGATTTTTTTTTCAAAATATCTAGAATGATTGTCTATTTAATTAATTTTTTATATATTTTTTGAAAATGTAGTTTCAAGAGTAGATGTTTTTCATAAAAGTTGATCCCCTATATCATAACTTTCTGTGGATTTAGCTAAAGTAATTGTGAATACATGGTTGTCGAGTAATTTTTAATGTACACTCAAAACGGTATTCGAAAGAAACGGATTGGATGAAAAAGATGTTATGGCATCATCCGATTAAGTCTATTAAACTCGTCATCTAACTCTTGTAGATGAGCTCTGATTTCAATGATAATAACAAGGATTCATTGTCAAGTAACCTGACAAGCAGCCAATCCATTTTGCTCAAATACCGTTTTATGTTTTGTTAAGTGTACATTGTACATACATTCAAGTTATATTATTAACTGACAACTTTGCTTTTCAGATCGCTGGTGAAGAACTGTCCCGAGTTCATCCGCACGTCGATGCTGACCTTCTTCAACAACACCGCTGACGACCTGGGTCACACCATCATGAATCTGCAGGATGTAAGTTGTCCGCACACTTGATTCCCCTTCAGTCAACCTCGACCTACCTTGACGCTATGATTGTCTGTCTCAGGGTAAATACAGTCACCTCCGAGGCACGCATCTGAAGACGTCGACGTCTCTGTTCTACGTCAACGGAGTCATTCTGCCGGTACTGACGTCTATGTTCGATCATCTGCAAGGATGTGAATATGGTGCAGATCTGCTGTGTGAGTAGTTTCTGTACAAAATATCACATTAAGTTGCTGATAAGCACGTATTTATTAACTAAATAATGTTGTATTGTACTTTACTGAGTTTATGTAGGATCATAGTACAGGGATGTGAATGTATTAATTTGTTTCAGTGGATGAGATCCAAGTGGCATCCTATAAGATGCTTGGCAGCTTGTACACTCTGGGCATCGACGCAACTCTCACTCACGACAGGTAAATACAATGCGGCTCGTCCGTTATCATTGTCAGATTACATGTCACTTAATGAATGATCTCATCCTGGATGTGCTCGTTATAGGAAATACCTGAAGACCGAGATCGACCGCCATCGCCCCGCTCTCGGCAGTTGCCTCGGCGCTTTCTCCTCGACATTCCCCGTCGCGTTCCTCGAGCCTCATCTCAACAAACACAATCAGTTCTCTCTGCTCAACCGCATCGCTGACCACTCGCTAGAAGCTCAAGGTGGGACGAAATCGGAACTAAGAAGTGTACACAAATATGGAAACTATTGAAACATTATAATCTACAGATTTTTTTTGATTTTTTATAATTACACAGCAAATGTACTTGATAAAGTCAAGGAGCATTTAGATATGTACCTTATCATTATTATCGCAAGTTTTTATGTATTTTAAAGTGTCCTCTTATTCTTTGTACAAGGTCTGAAATTTTATAAAAGTAGAACAGAAAAATGCCGTATTTTGTACTCAGCAGTAAAAATATGGAAAATATAAAAACGTTGAATGTGTGTAGGTATACGTTGTTTCCACCGCTCGCTATCAGTATAGTTATCTCTCTCTCCTGTCTTCCTACAGATGTGATGGCTCGAATGGAGCAGAGCATGCCGACTCTCGAGTCGATCCTGGCCGAGGTGGAGGCGTTCGTGGACTCGGAGAAGACCTACTCCGACTCTCCGTACATCATTGACGTCATCATGCCGCTGCTCTGCTCCTACCTGCCGTTCTGGTGGAACCAGGGACCGGACAATGTCAGTCCGACGGGAGGGTGAGCATAGGGCCAAGATTATACTTGTCTAGGGGGACATAGATTCATAGCATCCATGGGAGTAGTTGAGTGTGCAAAACACACACATTTTGGTGATTTAATCATGTTTACTGTTGTTCACACTAATTATGCTGTAATTATAAGTAGTGGTGTGTGGCCCATGTGACTGTTTGCAATTTATGTTTGGCAGGATTAAACATTGAAGAAATACTTTGAGTAAGAATTGATTGAGCATCTATTTTTAAACAGGGTACCTAATCTCGAGTGCAATCTGTAAGCAGAAATGTTCAATCTTGTGAATTAAAATTAAATTTTCTGTTTTTGCAATGTTAGTTTCTGAATCCATTGTGCAGTGGTGTAAATCCACATTGTGAACATTTACAACAACTCGAGAATAATTTGTCCGAGTGTTTTAGGAACCACGTGACGATGGTGACCGCCGAGCACATGAACCAGCTGCTGAAGAACGTGCTGAAGATGATCAAGAAGAACATCGGCAACGAGAACGCACCGTGGATGACGCGCATCGCCGCATACACGCAGCAGATCATTATCAACTCGTCCGAGGAGCTGCTCAAGGATCCCTTCCTGCCGCTGGCCGAGAGGGTCAAGAAGCGCACGGAGAACATGTACCACAAGGAGGAGTCGTTGAGAGGGTTCATCAAGTCTTCCACTGATGACACATCGCAGGTACGCTCTTGACGTTTCTTTTATTATTTTTTGTAAAATTGTGTTGTAAATTGTGTAAGTGGATAAAAGATTGCTGGACTTTTAGTGGATATTAAACTGAATAATTGTTAGGTACAATGGAACCTCTTTTGTACGTTTCTCCTTAATACGTTTTTCACCCTAATACGTTTTTTCAAAAGGTCCTGGCATTCCCCCATAAGAACACATGTTAAATTGTTTCTTTAGTACGTTTCTCGCTAGTGGGTTTTTCGCTTTAGTACGTTAAAAATTCTGGTCCCTTGAAGCAAATTACTAAGAATAGTACGTTTTTCATCCCAATTTCAACCCATTTTCGTACATAATTAACATCAGAAAACACACCTCAGTTTTTGGAAGTCTATTTTTAAAAACACTTTGTATGTGAAAATAAACCATGGGGATATGGGGAAAAAACAATCATTTGTCAGGACCAGACTATACTTCTATCTATTTTACACTTGAGTTGAGTGACAGGTCCTTGACATGGGTTGGTCTCAGCTGTTATCTCGAGAAGGGGGAAACATGAATAGTGTGTCTTTTAAAATTTATTGAAACATTATCATTATCCATCAACACTTTGGGACTGAGTAGAGGGGGGCCGACCTTTGTGTGTTTTTTCCATTTCAAACGGGAGATAAGACATTAAACCCCAATCTAAAAATATTGATCTTCAAAAAAAACATTGACCCGCGACTAGACCCCTTTTTATGAAATTTCTATAGTACGTTTTTCCCTTTAGTACGGTTTTTTAACCTGGTCCCTTCAAAAACGTACTAACGAGGTTCCACTGTAATTGTAGAGGTCATTTGACTCTGCATTGTTTTTAAGATTGCCACCAAATTACTTCTTGACAAGAGTCGTGTAAGTCCTCATAATTCTTTAATCTCTAATTCTCTAAAAGAGAGATTCTACAGAATCCCAGAGATTTTACTATGTATTTACATAATAAAATCTCTGGGATTCTGTAGAATCTCTCTTTGTGGATCTGCTTCCTGGAGGGTATTCTGGAAGCACCTTTTTTGAAGCACCATGTACTGATTTGAAGAATTCCCTCTGGTGTCACGTACTCTTCTTTTTGTTCTTAAGAGTATGATAAAGAGCCATACAATCACTGCACTAGGGAGTAATTGCCGACGTGTGTGTGACTGTCCACCAGGTGGAGGCACAGATCCAGGAGGACTGGCAACTCCTCGTGCGCGACATCTACGCGTTCTACCCGCTGCTGATCAAGTACGTGGACCTGCAGCGCAACCACTGGCTGCGCAACAACATCGGCGAGGCCGAGGAGCTGTACAACCACGTGGCGGAGATCTTCAACATCTGGTCCAAGAGTCAGTACTTCATGCGGGAGGAGCAGAACTTCATCGCCGCCAACGAGATCGACAACATGGTGTTGATCATGCCGACGGCGACGAGGCGGTCGGCGGTGGTCGCCGATGGAGGCGCGCCACAGGGGGGCAGCAAGGTACAGGGTTTTATGCGTTATGCTTATACCCCAGTCAGGAAACAGCAAATTGGATTAGATGCTGGATAATTTTGACGCTGAAGTACTTTCTCAAATACTACACGTCTAATTTTTAAAACCGTTTCTTAATAATAAAAATAATAAGTGTTTATTTAGCGACTAGCGCTACATTCTTACATAGGTATACATATAGTCATTATTATAAAAATCAAGAAGAAACACAGCTTAGCAAAATGGAGTGAAAAGTGCTATTTTAAATAATTAGGTACCTACCCTTTTATTTGTGGATTAGATAGATTTCTCTGGAGATGTTGGTAAACATTTATCTTATTTTTTGCGGTAAACTATACCTACTATACTATACCTAGATAGCCTGTATAGTTGTACTACCTAACGTACATGAATTTGAATGTTACGAAGCAAGTTGGCTCAGAGGTAAAGCTCCAGTGGCACCATGGCCTTCCAACCTGAGCGAGGTTTTCTTGGTTTCTATCGATCAGCAGGCAAATGCTGGGATGGTTCCCTACTTATAGTCCATGCCCTCCTTTACCGTCTTTAAAATAGTTAGTTTATCAAGTGTGTGGGGTTTCTATATCATGTTGCCAATTGCCTCCAACAGACACTGAACTTCTCCATCATTTCTTCCTCCAGTGTGCTAATGTCTTGTGTGCTTGAACTTGCAGAAGAAGAAGAAACATCGCGACAAGAAGCGAGACAAAGACAAGGAGCTGCAGGCGAGTCTGATGGTTGCTTGTCTTAAGCGTCTTCTGCCCGTCGGTCTCAACCTGTTTGCCGGGCGAGAGCAGGAGCTGGTGCAACACTGCAAGGACAGATACCTCAAGGTCAGTGAAAACGATGTGATGAGACGGGAATCCCATCGAATGAAAACAATGTTCAAATTTTGACTGAACCCAAATTTCAACCAATATTATTTTTTAACCAATATTTTAAAGGGTTTTAAGTTTAACCAAGTTAGGTACTACTGTGTTTTAAATTTAAAATTTTGTCTTGACCATGTATCATGATTCAAAACATTGAGCAATGTAATCTAGACAAAATACTGTTTTAAAATGCATCTACATAATTGTTGTTCCTCAAGCAATAAGCAATACCTACTGAAAATACACACTTCTTTAATTCTGAGTAAAGCAAACAATCCCAGTAGTAGGTATCCCCATAAAAAAACACTTCGTGTAAAAATACCAGCCAAGTCTCTTCTACTAAAAAAAAATATGAAATCTAAAAATTCTGCACTGAAAAGTAATGATATCAAAAAATTTGCCAAGTCAAAACTTTATTTGAAAATCAAAAAATACTTGGCGCATCGTGTATATTAATAGCTTAGAAGTATAGGCCAGATATAAAATATACATAAAATATACAAAAGTATACCTAAAATGCCCTAAAAAATCGATGCGCCAAGTATTTTTTGATTTTCAAATAAAGTTTTGACTTGGCAAATTTTTTGATATCATTACTTTTCAGCGCAGAATTTTTAGATTTCATATATTTTTTTTAGTAGAAGAGACTTGGCTGGTATTTTTACACGAAGTGTTTTTTTATGGGGATATCACTCATTTTTTTAGTTTATTCTAACAACTTGTGACACATATGTATGAAATGAACAATTACTAAATTCTTTTAAAAAATCATCACCCTTTACAATTTGGTTACCACTAATGAATAGCAGCGTATGGTCCTAAATAATTGCTTTAAATGATCTTTCACGAAGAATAGTAAAGGTTTCATTCCAATCAGTCAACCCAGTTCCGAGATATGGCAACACTTCGGTTTTCAAAATGGCTGCTGAACTTTCTGCAATGCCACATAGAATTTATTTCTATAAATGATGTGTATCATTTTAAGCTTTCTGAATATGTATTTATTGTATAGGAGGGAATTATAATAATTTATACATTTGAATGACGTCATTTCCGGTCTCATAAATAGGAAAATTCTATTTGTACTGTTCATATTCCATAGAGATGGCCTTCCGAATCGTTTGGCGCTAGTTTCATACCGATTTGTCTACCAGTTTTTGAGATATGACGTTACTTCCGGTTTAAAAATGGCGGCTGAAATCTCTGACCCCTTGAAGTATATTTTAAACATGATTACAATTTTATAAGCTGTCTCAAATAGTATATTTATTGCATCAAAATAAAAATGTGTGAGTTTATTAAAATGTGTGACGTCATTTCCGGTTTAGGTATGGGAAACTGCAAATATTATTGATGATAATACATCAAGTTGACCGTCTAAATTGTTTTGCGCTGGTTTCGTTGAAATCTAATTAGCCGCTATTGAGATATGATGCCACTTCCGGTTTCAAAATGGCGGCTTCCGGTTGGTTTTATAACAAGTCACATGAGACGTCAAAAGTACATACGTTACATAAATATCAAAATGATCGGATCAACCTTTGTTACCAAAAAGCCAATCGATATGTATTTCAAATTTCATTACGTCATTTCCGGTTTCTTTACAATATGTTTAGTCTTTTGCTACTTATCATGCATATAGATGACCGTCTGAATCGTTTGGCGCAATTTTCGTTCCAATCGGTCCAGCCGTTGACGAGATATGACGTCACTTCCGGTTTCAAAATGGCGGCACAAAAAATTCATGGGGTGAAGGTTAAATCAGACGCCAAAAGTGCACACGTGGTAAAAATGTGGGATCAATCGGTTCAGCCGTTTAGGCTGTGGCCTGTTTACCGGATTTGAATTCCAGGAGACTACTACTACTACTACTACTGAGATTATTATTATTATTATTATTATTATGAAAACCGCCCTAAAACACTGTTTTCACGGCCCTCTAGCGCGCAAAGGGCGTAACCTATTGTTCCCAAATTTGGTATATGTTGTAGGGTGGGCCATAGCTCGAAATTAAGATATATCGCAACAATGTGAGATTTTCCAATTTTAAGATCCAGTAGGCCGAAAATGCCACTTTGATGCTTACAGTAAAAGTGGGTTTGCTCCAGCCTTTTTAAATGAGTGTGTGCGCGCGCCGTATGACTTGGCTGGCGTGGAGCGACCGCTCCACTAGATCTCATTCTCAAAAGCTCAATGATCTGTAAAATTTTCTCGTGACGCACTAAAACAATATTGTTTGCTATTATGTCCCAATTTTCATCAAATCGAATTCCATGATCCATAACACAGAAACTAGCCGACTACGAGATCACGGAGTTCGCCAAGATCCAGCTGACTCTGCCCGACAAGATCGACCCGGCGGACGAGATGTCGTGGCAGCACTACCTCTACTCCAAGCTCGGTCAGAAGAAGGACGGCGAGGAGGTCAAGCCGGTCAAGATCGAGGAGACGGTGGAGCGCATCGTTGCCATGTCCAAGGTCTTGTACGGTCTCCACATGGTGAGTACTGAGTACACTCGAATATGTATTCGTGATTCAATTTAGATCTAGAATAATATATTGACAGTTTAATTTTATCACGTTAGCCACCATTGTATGAGTTTGCTTCTTATTTAAACTGGTTATGATTTTACACCAAGTACAACTTTCTGTTTTCACTCGATGTCTCTTCTGGATTATGATTATAGCCAGCAACTAACAAACTAAGTGGAATCATTGCAGTTTGTGTCATACAAGCTACATTGAAGTTCTTTTATTCTTCTGGTTGCCTTACCTACCTTAATATCTTTTAAAACTTTATTGCTGGTCTCAAACACAAATTGAAGAGATTCTACTATCGCTAATTGTTATATTGTCAACGAATCACAGGTCAATGTGGTGACTGTAATCTGTCCAGAAACCGAGACTCATGATTGGCTATTATTTGCCCGTCTAGATCGACCACCCCCAGCAAACAAGTAAGGGCATCTATCGTAGCGTGGTATCCACTCAACGTAAACGAGCGGTACTTGCCTGCTTCCGGCAAGCCTCACTGCACTCACTGCCAAGGTACAGACTATCACCCCCTTCACACTGGTTGTGCGTCACCCCCCCACCCCCTTCACACTGGTCGTGCGTCACCCCCCACCCCCCTCCCCAAGCTCACACTAAGCGACAGGGACACTCGCTGCTACACTCACGTTATCGTTGGTGTTTGTTTGTTTTGCACTGTTGGTTGATGCAGCATCGTTTTTGTCAATTTACTTGAGAAGAAGAGGATAATGAAAGGACACAATAACATTTTTAAGAGATAGTCTTTTGAAATCCATTCTCGTAGATTTTTAAATTACTGTAAAAGAGCTTTCAAATGCTGTAGGTATTTATATATTCTCCGACTTTCAAGCACTTGTTTTGATATAAAACAAGAGCTTACATTCAACCTTCTTACATTGAAAATTTAAATTTTATTAGATGAAATCTACGTCAAAACCTTGCTGCATTTACCTACACATTTAATAGATGCATCCACACATTAAAAATTGTGTTAACTTGTGTTTTGTGTTTTATCTTTTGATGGCCAATCATATTTGATTGAGTTTTTTAGTGGTTGTTGTGATGTGATGCCATATTAACATGTTGTAAATGTGTTGCCATGAAATACAAGTCCGTTTCACATTGAACGTTCACATTGAAATTGAGTTGTCTCAATGAAAATCAAGATTGGTATTTAATCATTTTATATTGATGCTTTGTGATACAGTTTGTATAACTGGTAGTGGTATTGCTTAAAATTAGGGATGGGCCGATTCCGAAATTTCACGATTCCGATTCCGATTCTTAGCTCCGATTCTTGTGATTCCGATTCTTCACAAATACCTACAAACCTCACTGTATTTATCACCCTTTGTATTTTGCCCTCAGGTAAGTAATTAAAAAATCAAAAAAGTGGTAAGAAAACAACATTTAAATGTATTTTTAATGTGTAAGATCTTTAATTTTGTTGAAAAGTAAGTAGTTATACTAGGAATTGTGCTTTGGCGATGTTTTAACCTCAAATATCAAGCTAAAAGGGCGGGATTTTCAAAAAGAATCGGAATCGCTAAAATATGGACAGGAATCGGAGAATCGCGATTCTTCCGATTCCACTGGAATCGGTGGAATCGCGAGAATCGGAATCGGAATCGGCCTATCTCTACTTAAAATTAATATTTATGTCAGTTCTTACTGTTAATCCAATTTAATAATTAGGATGGTTCATTTCATAAAATTACTCTATTTTGTATTTAATATCTCTTTTTTAATTTTGTGGTTCAAACTGATAATTTCTTTACTTATTGAAAAAAATAATGAAAGCTCTTGTGGGAGAAAGACAATTTTCTACTTGGGATGATAATTAACTGGTTAGAAAAATAGTAATTACCTACCTACCTAAAAGTTCAAAGTGTAACTGAGTGTACCATTTCCGTCATGTGTTATACGTAAAACAATAATAACAATGAGTGATCTAACTAGCATGTACGGCATGCTCTAATAGCAGGCTAACAAACCGAAATCGAAAGTCTCCGGCTGGAAGCGAGTGTTGTCGGCCGCCAGACGTCGGTCGGTCATTGCTTGTCTCAGCTGCACGCCACTTTACAAGATACGCAGGTAACTAGCAGGCTGCACAAGAATCAAGCAAAACAGTTGCTTAACTTTTCCAAGAGAAGGTTTAATTATACATTTTTAAATACTTATGGCGTTTGCCATTGGCCGCACTGGGTTACAATAGTTTTGCATTGAGTTTTTTATGGTGACGTCATTTCAGGGCAACCCTAGTGCAGCCCAGTGCTGCCAGTGGAAAATGCCGTTACTGATTTATTGATTAAGTACTTTGAACTAGTTTGATAGCTTCTACATGATTATCTCATTTATTATGTTAGAAATGTCTGAAAAAGACTAGTGTAGTACTAAGGTACTTCTTACATTCTAGTAGGTACTGAAAAACAGTACAACTGCAATTTTCATTTTGTGTAACGTAACTTATAAAAGCTGTATTCTTGCAGGCATCGGGCAGTGAATATCTTCATCCGAACATACCATGAGCTCTGGCTGCAGGAGGAAAACGTCGGTCAAGAAATCATGATTGAAGATCTGACGGTGAGTGCAACATTTGAGTCTAGAAATCAGTGCTTCAACAGTTCCTACACTAGCTTGCGTATGCTGCTCTGTACCTGTCAGTGAACTCGATGTTATTCTTCCGCAGTCGTCGTTTGAAGACGCCGAACTGAAGAAGCTGACTTCGGAAGAAGACGAGGGAAAGCCCGACCCTCTGAACCAGCTGGTGACAACGTTCTGTCGCGGCGCGATGACTGAGCGCAGCGGGGCGCTACAGGAAGATCTGCTGTACATGTCGTACGCTGAGATCATGGCCAAGTAAGTTCCATAGATGTACAGTGTCACAGTACATCTTGCTTGCTTGATGCATATTTTTATTTTTGTATCAAATTGAAAATTACAAATGTAGTGTACCTAATTATTTTTATATAAAATGTTAAGAATTAAATTAGTATTATGAATGATCTTTAATTGAAGTGTAGCAGACTTTTTCATAAACATTATAGGAGAGGCATAATTAGTTAGAACTTCGAGATACATTCATAACTTAAACTTAAAAACAACATTTAGATTTGATCCCACTGCTCTTCACTGTTTTTTATTGTATAGGTACTACGTAACAGGTAACTGTTGAAATTGATGCTCTTCTATGTATAATTGACAAACTAATTATAACATGAATGCACAATGTTCTAAGATGTCTCTTGCTTCAGATCTTGTGGTGAGGAAGAGGAGGAAGGTGGAGAAGAAGAGGGTGGGGGTGAGGAAGAAGGTGGTGCATCAATCCATGTAAGTAACAGGCTTATGTAACATGGCTTATTCATAGAGATTCGCTTATTCAATGTAACATGGCTTATGTAACATGGCCTATGTAACAGGCTTATTCAAAATTGCATAACTTATTATTAATTTTAATGAATTTTGTGTGTTTTATGCAAAGAGGACAATGGACACCTTGATGGTAATTATTAAACATGCAGGAAAAATAACATATAAATCACTTCATCTAGTCAAATGAAAGCACAGTTGGCGTACATGTAAAATATTAACGAGGTTCATTATTTTTTTTAAAGTGAACACTCAATTCTTGCAAACTGCTTCTTTACAGATAGAGATAATCTCTTCTTTACTGAATTGATTGATTCATGATGTATTTCAGGAGCAAGAAATGGAGAAGCAGAAGCTGCTGTTCCACCAATCCCGCTTGGCTAATCGCGGCACCGCTGAGATGGTTCTGCTTCACATCTCCGCTTGCAAGGGTGTTCCCAGCGACATGGTCATGAAAACGCTCGAGCTCGGCATTGCCTGCCTCCGTGGAGGCAACATCGACATCCAGATGGTGAGAACATAGCTGTGTTTCATTGGATGTTATTTTATTTGCAGGCATGTTGATAGCTGCAGCCAAACATAATTTGAAACTTCGTGCAATTTGCTTGGAAATTTATCAGCACAACATGAAAATGTTCGTAAATAATATTTTGGTACATTTTTTGATTGTACTATTAGCAATTGCCACAAGCAACACAATAAAATGGCATTTAAAAATAATAAATTCTTCACTATAGTACACTCAACCTTTTTTTAAATCACTAATCAGTGACACAATTTTATGGAGAAAACAAATATTTTAACTTTTTGCGTCATTCTCCATTTCTAAGGCCGGGTAGGACCAACTCTGGATTAAGTTAACTCTCGAGGGTTAACCAATGAAACAAGTTGGCGCGAATTCCATAGCCAATAAGATTCACTAATTTCCACTAATCATCGAGAGTTAACTTAATCCAGAGTTGGTCCTACCCGGCCTAAGTAAATTCCGAGTTTGTTTCAATGTATGAATGACCTCTCTTGTCGGTTATCAGGGCATGTTGAACCACCTGAAGGAGAAGAAAGACGTGGGTTTCTTCACCGCCATCGCGGGACTGATGAACTCGTGCAGCGTGTTGGACCTGGACGCTTTTGAACGCAACACCAAGGCCGAGGGTCTGGGCGTGGGATCGGACGGTGCTGCAGGAGAGAAGAACATGCACGACGCCGCCTTCACCTGTGCGCTTTTCCGGTTCATACAGCTCACTTGTGAGGGCCACAATCTAGGTCAGTTGACAATCTGCTCATATCAAACATTTCCCAATTTTTACTTGTTACTTTATATTTAAAAGCGGTCTATATAGAGTCTAGACTCTTATTTGTTCTGCTGCCTCAAGTGGGATCATATTAGATGAATGTTTATAATTTTAAGTGGGTTTGTGGCCTAGGTAATCATTTTTGTGAAAATATACCAACCTTGAAATGTCAATCTTACATGATTTCTGAGTTCATTAAAGATCATTAAATGAAATTAGAAATGAAGCGCAGACAATAATTTGTCTTCTCTCTCTTTCAGAGTGGCAGAACTACTTGAGAACCCAGGCTGGTAACACGACAACTGTCAATGTTGTCATCTGCACGGTCGATTACCTTCTACGTTTGCAGGTAAACATAAGTTGTGCACTCTCTTCATTACACACCTACTATAGTTTACATTACAATTAGCCCTTATGTTACACTACACATACCAAAATGTCAGACAATTGATACTAAATTAAACATAGGAAATGAAAACGTGAATATACCTATGCCAGACTTTCTATTGCTTCTTGGAATTTTCAATCTTTTTAACTAAAACTTAACTATGATCGTTTAGACCAATCGATTTATTTATGGCAACTTCCTACACTTATTTAAATAATCAATTGTAAAGATACATTGGTATATAAATAATATATATATAAAAATATATTGGTATAAAAGCAACGTTTTTTTTGTATATGACAGGAATCTATCATGGACTTCTACTGGCACTACTCGAGCAAGGAACTGATCGACCCAGCGGGCAAGGCCAACTTCTTCAAGGCCATCGAGGTGGCTAGTCAAGTGTTCAACACGCTGACTGAGGTGATCCAAGGTCCGTGCACGCAGAATCAACAGGCGTTGGCGCACTCGAGGCTGTGGGACGCCGTCGGCGGTTTCCTCTTCCTCTTCTCGCACATGCAGGACAAACTGTCGCGCAACGCCAGTCAAGTGGACCTGCTCAAGGAGTTGCTCAACCTGCAGAAGGACATGATCACGATGATGCTCTCCATGCTGGAAGGTTCGTGTCTTCAAATACCTTTCCATAATTTATTCACAAATATCTACTGAAGAGCAGTCATGTCAGTTATTGTTCCGTTAGAAGCGTTGGTGGTCCTGACAAGGACTGTTGCCCAAAGTTTCGAGACCTGTTAGTGTCCTCTTCTTCACACTCTCTAATGGACCAAAACTGTCAAGTCTGCTCTTCATTCCAACAGTTCCGAAAACATACACACTGTCAATTATACTTATATTAATATTTTATGAATTATTTTGATATTTTCTGATCGAGTGGACTATTTCCAGGCAACGTTGTGAACGGCACCATCGGCAAGCAGATGGTGGACACGCTGGTGGAGTCGGCAGCAAACGTCGAGCTGATTCTCAAATACTTCGACATGTTCCTCAAGCTCAAGGACCTCACGACATCGGCCAGTTTCCAGGTAAAATTCACCATAATTGTTTGTATGTTTTCAATTTTGATGAATGCTTTTATGTCACTCATCTTCAATGTGTTACCTACTTTGTGTTTGTTTTATTATTGCAATGTAATATTTGGTTTTCTCACCAGGAAATTGATGTCAACAAGGATGGTTGGGTGATGCCGAAAGAATTCAGAGAGAAAATGGAGCAAACAAAGAGCTACACTGTGTAAGTAAAGTAGACAACATCCAACATTCTTTGAAATGGTCACAGAGATGACAGGTTTTCTTATTTTGCAGCGATGAAATCAACTTTTTGTTGATGTGTTGCGAGACGAACCACGATGGAAAGATCGATTACGTGGAGTTCACTGATCGGTTCCACGATTCTGCTCAAGAGATTGGCTTCAACTTGGCCGTCCTGCTCACCAACTTGTCGGAACATATGCCCAATGAGCCGAGGTATGGTTTATTAAACAATCTGCAAGATAATAGTTACTCATCAACTTTCTCTTGAGGGAGTTAGGTTTTATTATGTCTTGTTTTTTTTCTTCTTCAACTCAGATTGGCTCGGTTCCTTGAAACTGCTGGCAGTGTTCTGAACTACTTCGAACCGTTCCTTGGCCGCATTGAAATCCTTGGAGGCAGTAAAAAGATTGAGCGCGTCTACTTTGAGATCAAGGAGGAGAACATTGAACAATGGGAGAAACCTCAAATCAAGGTATGTAAATATTTGCATATTTGTAAATATTTATTATTTAGTCACTTTCATACATTCATACTGGTTTGAAAATATTAAAATTCCTTTCCCTCAGGAATCCAAACGAGCTTTCTTCTACTCCATCGTGACTGAGGGCGGCGACAAAGAGAAGCTCGAGGCTTTCGTGAACTTCTGTGAGGACGCCATCTTTGAGATGACCCACGCCAGCGGTCTGATGGCAACGGAGGACAGTTCGGGCAGCGGGAAAGCTCGTGTGGCTTCGTTTAGCTACCTGTCGGAGGATGATGAAGAACGGTGAGAGATTTTAATAACTTACATGTGGATAGGTATAAATACGGTAGTGAATAATTTGTCACTATAATTATTAATTCTGAATAATTCCTCCACATTCAGGGCATAATAGTAAACAAAATAATAATGATCATTCCCCCTGTTCCAAGGTTTGTTGGGGGTGTCAAAGGCCCCCATTAACTAGGGCATAAAATATGAGACAAATTAATTGCTTTATTATTTTTTGTATTCGAAACTATTCGAATATATTTAGAATTGTTAATTAATAATTTTGTTTTCTTGTGACAACAGGGCTGCCCGAGATCCAATCAGGAGAGGAATTAATGCCGTGAAAGATGGAGCTCATTTTGCCTTCACAATGTTGTCGCCAACAAACATCAAGAACAAAATCGGCGAAATGCAGCAGATGACTTTCCCCGAGCTGTTCGTCGGATTCTTCAGGATGATTTTCTATGCCTTCTACTATTCTGGATTCGGTGTCTCGGTTGTTATTCGGTAAGAATTTTAAGAAAAATGAGGTACCTATTCTTCTGATATTGAACAAACATACTAAATTAACACAAATTAATTTCTTTAAACACATGCTTAGCTGGAATTTAATTATTACAATAACAAGGTAAGGTATTATAATAGCAGTATGAATGAATCCAACATTCACACATTTTCACAATTTTAAGTTGGTGTGCTGCACTAACAGTGCACTTGTGCAAGAAATTCATATTTTTAGTCAACACCTATTATTAGTAACGAACTTGCTATTTATTAATTCACTACTGTACTCTTTCCATTGCTCATGAAGTTGGATTTTATTGAACTCTGCAATAAGGTGAGTCACGCTCACGGTTGTGTAAGTCACACTCACGGTTGTGTAAGTCAGCCTCACGTCACACTCACATTTACCTAATTCATTCCTTACAATAATCACGTAACGGTACTGACTTAAGATTACTTTATACTTATTGGCTAGTGTTTGCTTAAAACAGTTTTTAAACAATACACTGATTTAATTGCAGCACTGTATGATGTGGCATCTACTACCTACTTCTAATTCATAGTGCACTTTTGAATTATGAAGTTGATAAAATCTACATCACTGTAAAGTTGATATGGGACTTGTATTTATATTATTGTTCCACTTTGACTTTGCAGCTACATGGTCGGAGTGTTGATGTCGCTGATGCGTGGACCGCAAGTGGAGGAAGTGGTGGAGGAGGTGAAGGAGGAGGCGGCGGGTCCGATGAGAGTTCTACCCGCGTTGCCAGCGACGCCCGATGAGCCGCCGCCCGGGGGACCGGTCGTCATGTTTGGGCTGGATGTGAAGAAGGAGGATGACGGACAGTTCCACATGCAGCCACACGAGAAGAGCCCGGCTGTCTCGCCGCAGACCAGCACCGAGGAGGGAGGAGAAACCACTCCGGAAGAGGGCGGCGTGGAGGGAGCAGCCAAGCCGGAGGGGGCTGAAGGGGAGGGACAACTTTCTTTGGTAGACTTGTTGGGGTAAGGAAGACTTTATTTTAAGATAACAATAATGAGGGAACATGATTCAAATGAAACTTATTTTTTGGGTTTAGTAGGTACTACTTTTTATTCTACTTTTAACTTTCTAATCTTCATTATGATTTCTGTGTACAGTGGTGAAGCAGCACGCAAAGCAGCAGCTGCTGCAGCAGAAGTAGCAGCCCAGCAGCAGTCTGCCATGGCCGCCGTCGAAGCAGTGACAAAACAAGCCAACGTTGTTACAGAACAGCCAGCCGTTGCATCGGTAAACATTAAACAACAACCATTTAGATGAAACTATGTTCTACACATGGAAGATCTTGTTACAATTGCTTTTGTTTGTTTCCAGATCGACTTCAACGCATACGTGAAGAGAGCAGTCAGCTTCCTCGCTCGCAACTTTTACACACTGAAATATGCTGCTCTCGTCTTGGCTTTCCTCATCAACTTCATTCTCTTGTTCTACAGAGTAGGTTTCTGACACTTCTAATTTTGTAAAATTAAATAAAAAAATTAGAGTGAAGATATTAATCTTCTCATTTGACATTAATGCAAAGCTATTTCGAATATACTATGCGATTCTTACTAAAATACTAATTAATTATACTATTCTCCCTTGAAATGTCTAGTTTTTCTGGAATATTTAGGATTGTTTCATTAAATGCTACTGTATGCAGTAGACATTCTTAAACCACCCAATTGCATGTGCAGGTAACGACGATTGAGACCGAGGATGACGGCGGCAGTGGCGCTGCACTCTCGGGAGAAGAACTCCTCGATGAATTGTCTCGAGAGCTCAGCAACTCGACAGAAGCTCTTGGTAGCGGCAGCGGCAGCGCGGAAGGCGGGGGTAGCGGTGAAGAAGACGAAGACGATCCTCTGGAGCTGGTGCATTTCGAAGACGACTATTATTACATGGCCCACTTGATGCGAGCTTTGGCAATCTTGCACTCATTGGCTTCTCTAGCTCTCCTCATTGCGTACTACCATCTCAAGGTATCTTATTATTTTATTACATCTAGTAATTTTTTATGTCGGAGTTAAGAAGTTTGCTGCTTGATGTCCAATTTTGAAGAGAGTGATGTGTACCTAAAAATACGTATTTATCTTTAATGCTTCAGGTTCCATTGGCTATCTTCAAGCGTGAGAAGGAGATCGCTCGACGCTTGGAGTTTGACGGACTGTACATTGCGGAGCAGCCAGAAGACGATGACATCAAGTCACACTGGGATAAACTTGTCATATCAGCAAAGTATGTTGATAGAAATGAAACATTCCTTGAGGTGTACTGACAGAAAAAATCCTTAACCCCGTTTAAATTTTGTCTAGATCGTTCCCTGTAAATTACTGGGACAAGTTCGTCAAGAAGAAAGTTCGTCAAAAGTATAGCGAGACATATGACTTCGATTCGATCAGCAACCTACTCGGAATGGAGAAAACATCTTTCAGTGCACAAGAAGATGAGGGAACTGGCATTATCCATTTGTAAGTTTAAAAAGTGTATTATGTACTTGTCCACGGGATGATAATAAAATACAAATACAAATAACCTTGGCAGATGTACCTATCTAGTGGAGCGGTCGCTCCACCCAGCCAAGTCGTACGGTACACTCACACTCACTCAACATACTGTAAATGCCTAATAAACTGAGGAGCAGACCAAACACTTTTACTGTAAGCAACAACATGGCATTTTCGGCCTACTGGATCTCAACATTGGAAAATCTCACATTGTTGCGAAATATCTTAATTTCGAGCTATGGCCCACCCCACCCCCTATACCAAATTTGGGAACAACAGGTTATGTCATTTGCGAGCAAGATGGCCGTGAAAACAGTGAAATTACACCCCTTTTAAAAGCTATCTGATGATGATGATTCAGATTCAGATATCAGGAAACACTGTTGACAGGGCCACAGCCTAAACGGGTTAACCGATCGATCTGAAATTTTTACCACGTGTGCACTTTTGGCGTCTAAGGTGCCTTTTGCTATAACCGGTTTTATGCCGCCATTTTGAAACCGGAAGTGACGTCATATCTCGAAAACGGCTGAACCGATCGAAACGAAATTTGCGCCAAACGATTCAGACGGTCATCTATATGAAACATCAATAGTCGAAATAGAAATGCACTATTACTAAAACCGGAAATGACGCCATAACAATGCCAAATCTGACTAAAACCATCTCTTATAACAATAAATACATATTCAGAAGGCTTATAATGTTACATAACATTTAAGATACAGATATTAGGTGGCAGTGATGTCAGCCGCCATTTTGAAAACTGGAAGTGATGCGATAACTCGAGAACAGTTGGACCGATTGGAACGATGCTTTCGCAATTCATCATGGAATATAATTTTAAGCTTACATTTAGCACCAAACACAATTCTTTATAGCAACCAAACCACAAAGGCGTATTTTTTTAAAGGAATTATAGTCATTGGTGAAACAATGTTACAAGTTATAAGAATAAACTGAAAAAAGGAGTGATATCCCCATAAAAAACACTCCGTGTAAAAATACCAGCCAAGTCTCTTCAACTAAAAAAAAATAGAAGAAATCTGAAAATTCAGCACTGAAAAGTAGTGATATCAAAAAATGGCCAAGTCAAAACTTTTCAAAAAATACTTGGCGCATCGTTTCTTAGGAGATTAGAGATATTTTTGTGTATAGATGAGTTTATTTGATTTCCGGCCTACTTCTATACTATTTATATGCACGATGCGTCAAGTATTTTTTGAAAAGTTTTGACTTGGCCATTTTTTGATATCACTACTTTTCAGTGCTGTATTTTCAGATTTCTTCTATTTTTTTTTAGTTGAAGAGACTTGGCTGGTATTTTTACACGGAGTGTTTTTTATGGGGTTGTGTTTTCTATACAGAAGCTGCAAAAATCTTGATGTTTTGTATTTTATTTCTAGCATGCTGAACATTGATTGGAGATATCAAGTTTGGAAGTCTGGTGTTACCATTACGGACAATGTAAGTGACATTCCTTCTGCCAACATACGAGTGTTTAAAAAAAATAAGATAAGATAATAAAGTCTTCATTCAATTGAAAATGTGTGCATTACTGAATGTACGTACTATGTTAATGATTTCATTTTGTAAATTTATTAACAATCCATTCTCTCTTATAGGCATTCTTGTACAGCTTGTGGTACTTTGTCTTCTCAATCCTCGGCAACTTTAACAATTTCTTCTTCGCTGCTCACTTGCTTGATGTTGCTGTCGGCTTCAAAACTTTGAGAACCATCTTGCAATCGGTCACGCACAACGGCAAACAGGTAATTGTGTTGATTAAACCAAAAGACTACAGGTATTATTCTTTTGTGGGTTTCCCCATTAAATTTTCTAGAGCACCTATAAATCTAATTATGTGTTCTTTTCAGCTTATTTTGACAGTGATGTTGCTCACAATTATTGTGTACCTGTACACCGTCATTGCTTTCAACTTCTTCCGCAAGTTCTACATTCAGGAAGGAGAAGAAGAGGAAGAGGGGGAAAAGAAATGTCATGACATGCTTACTGTGAGCTTCTATCAAATTAGTAATTTGTTTGCAGAGATTTCATACAGAATTCCTGTTTTTCATCGAGTACTTTGTCTCTTGCAGTGTTTCGTATTCCATCTGTACAAAGGCGTGAGAGCAGGTGGTGGCATTGGTGACGAGATTGAATCTCCCGATGGAGATGATTATGAAGTATACCGCATCTTGTTTGACATCACATTCTTCTTCTTCATTATCGTCATCCTGTTGGCTATCATTCAGGGTATGAGTTATTTCTATTATAAATACAAATTAATCATTCCAAAACATTTTTAATTTAACTCTGACGTACCTAATAGCTCCTGTCAGACTTATTAGCTCTGACTTATTAGTGTTATTTGTAACACTCGCTTTTTTCTGTCCTATAGGTTTGATTATTGATGCTTTTGGTGAGTTGAGAGATCAGTTGGAAAGTGTCAAAGAAGACATGGAGTCTAACTGCTTCATATGCGGCATAGGGAAAGATTACTTTGATAAAGTACCGCACGGATTTGACACTCATTGTGCGCAAGAGCATAATCTTGCAAATTACATGTGAGTATAATTCAATTGAGACATTTGGTATCTTGGCTCTACACAAGGGAAGTTATTCTCTAGAGAAAAGCATGCATTTGTTAACTTATTGACATTGCACTTTGAAATTCATGGACCCATTATAAACCCTTGTTGCTGTGTAGCACTACCAATGGTTTTGAATAAAAAAGTATGTAGGTACATAGTTTATTTTGAGGATGATTGATACCTTATTCACAAATAATTTTGTATCTACTCTTTAAAGTTGTTTCTTGTCAAAGAAGTTTTGTGGGTAAATAGTAAATGCTGTTACTATAAAAGGTGTTCACCTAGAGCTTAAGAATAGTAAAATGACATTTTCTCAACAAAATTACACAAAAGCAAATATACCTATGAGTATGACCCTGACAGCAACAATCAATAATATATGGTTATTAAATTGTTGCAGGTTCTTCTTGATGCATCTGATCAACAAACCGGACACGGAGTACACCGGTCAAGAGACGTTTGTGTGGAACATGTACCAACAGAGATCCTGGGACTTCTTCCCAGTTGGTGACTGCTTCAGAAAGCAATATGAAGACGAGCTGGGTGGAGGCGGAGGATAAATCACGACATCTCCTCAGAATTGTAAATATTAATCAATTTCATCAGGCCTACTACAGCTGGAATATCAATTATACTATTGCAAATCATTGAATTCATCGGTTAGGTGAATAGTATTTTGTAATGCCACTTGAAGATATTTAAACTTGTGTTGATGGTTCTCATTTTTATCGTCATCGGGCCGTTTGTCTCCTATGATTGTGGATTCGGCTACTATCATGAGATGTCCACGTACTTTCATCTGGCCCGTGTCTTGTTTGAAGTTTATTAATCTTATTTGTACAATATATTGCCATGCAATTTTTTAAAGTTGATAAAAACCAATCGAGGATGTTTTTAGTCTATCAACTTTACCCATTCTAAAGAGTAATTCGTACTCAATATTGACATGTTGCATCCAAGTTATTTGAATTATGTTTGTGATTATTATCTGCCGTTTACCACAGGAGATTGTTATAATAAGTTGTCATCGAGTCACTCTCGAAGTGTTACACATTATTTTCTATCTTCACAACTTTGCAGTCCACTTGGATTATACATCCTACTTCGTACCAATCTTGTTACACTATTGTATGTATTCTCTATGCTACAATATACAAGTAGTGATTACATCTCCCAAACAAATATGTAGTTTTGAATCTCATTGAGTGGCTAGGGATGTGAAGATATGTTGGTAAATTGTTTTATAATGTGGATTGAAAACCCTGGAAACCAATGAATTCCTTGTACCTACCTGAATATAGTGATTTGTGGAAGTGTTTCTTTTTTAAAAAGTTGTTAACAAATAAACCATGTTTCAAGTTTATGACTTTGTAGTTAATTTGTACTAACACTTTAATTACATCATATTCCCTTCCACTTCCAACAATATCAAAAATGCAAATTAAATTGAACATTGTCAATTGACCACAGATTTTGTAAGCTCCATGTCTGCTTCAAGATAATTGCAGAGATAAATCAACACCTACTCTCAGTATTTAGCTGTTCAACAGGAGAAATGTTAAATCATAGCTAAATTTATTGAAGTAGCAAATCAAAGGGGAATTTATGGGGTACAGTGTCTTGCTGGAACTTGTTCACTGTTTCCCAGCTCTTTCTATTTTGATAATTGGAGATAAAATAGGTATATACCATGATGTGCCAAATTTTTAATAATCAAAACATGGGTACAGTCACGGAAATATATTCGGTAAACGCTCCTTTCATCCCCCCCCCCCCCCCCCCCCCCCGCCACCAAAACATATTCAAACAACTTTGCCAGTGGTAGGGGTCGAGGGGGAGGAGCCTAAACTAACGTAAATGCATGGAAAGGGAGAAGGAGCGTTTACCTAATATATTTCCGTGACAGTCTGTTCATACATACATGGTAATAAATAGCATTTCCCCGTTTGCTGAGTTGTTTTATTGTTTAAATTTCTTGCCGCCTTTCGATTTGTGTTTTGATTGGCTACTGTCGAGTCCCGGTCTCATGGATTTTGAATCATTTGAGGTGGCCGTGGTCGCCGGTTGCACGCACTTGCCACTTACCAGCGAGCTGTTACTTCCCAGTAAATATACGTGTTCTCCTAACAGTAGATTATTTTGATTCCTACCTTATATTACTTCCTCTTGGCTAAGATGTAAGTACTTACCTATAAACATTTATTTTCATATATATTAGTAATTAGTAATTAGTTTACCACCTAGTAGTTAGAGTACCTACTTGTACCTAATACATTTAGCTATATATAATATTTCTATCTCAATTTAGAAAATAGTTACCTAGTTATATAAAACCCCTACCAAATACTCATGTAATCCGCTATTTAATCCTCTTGACATAATGGAGACCGACCAGATCGGTAACCCATTTGATGGAGGGGGTGGTGGAGTTGAGGTCATGAACCTTGGTGATGGAACTTCAACCAATGACGAAACAATAATAGCAGTCCAAAACCTGATCTCCTCACAAGCCAATCAAACAACAACAAACGACAATACACAAACTAACACACCGCCAGAAAATCCTAAAAAGAGACAACTAGAAGAGGACCCAAGTATTTCTCAAGAAACTCAACACAAAAACAAAGAACAAAAAAAGATAAACCTCTACAACATCTACGACAAAGACCAAACATTCAAAGTAATCATTGAAAAAATAAACGTAACAGGGGCAGACCCTTCTACTGTTAACATCGACCCTCTACTTATAGGCAAATTACTGTACAAAAAATTCCAGGGCATTAGATTGATCAACAAATCAGGAAGATCACGAGTCACAGTCGAACTAAGATCAGCAGTTCTTGCCAACAACATGGTACAATCTTCATTCTTCGCTGAGAACGGTATGGAATGCTACATACCCAATTACTACACAACCAGATTCGGAGTTATCAAAAACGTAGATACGAACATTACCGAAGAAGAAATAATCAACAACGCCACATCATACTACACCATATCAAGTGCGCGTAGACTAAAATCAAGGAATATCATCGAAGGACAAGTACACTACCTGCCAAACAGGAATGTGGTCTTAACATTCGACTCTCAACAGCTCCCAGACAGGGTTTATCTCTATAATAACAGCCTACCCGTCGAACATTACATTCTTCCAGTCAAACTATGCAATAAGTGCCTCAGATTCGGGCATAGCTCCAATCAATGCAAATCCAACAAATTCAGATGCTCTATGTGCGCTGGGGATCATCACGAAACAAATTGCACTCGCCTAACACAAGAAGGCTACAAATGCATTCACTGTGACGGCTCACACATGGCCACGGACAGAGTCAACTGCCAGGAATGGACCAGGCAAAAAAACATTAAAACACTAATGGCTACGGAGAACAAATCATATCAGGAAATCGTCAAATTACATCTGCGCCCCACACAACAGAAGCAGAAATACTCAACAATAGCCGCAACCAACCCTGATGGATACATACCACGAAACTCTATCCCAAAAAATTATCCACCCAAAAGCCCCACCCACAATGAAACCTCACAATCCACATATTTCATACCGGAAATAGAGAACGAAATAGAGATATCAACCTCTCAAAGTGGTCCACGAACCCCCAAAAAACAGCGCGTAAGACATCAAAACAATGGACCTAACAGTCCCATCCAAGTAATTCAGCCATATGAAGGCCCAGATAACTGGACCCCATTAATTTACAAAAATAATCCTCACAAAACTTCAGCAGTATTCTATAGTTCACAAATTAGCGAACCATCAACATCATCAACAAAGAAGAACAATCCCCGAGAAACAACAGACATCCATCTTCAACAAACAATTCAAGCATGCATTAACCAAACAAACAGCACGGAACTTAAATCAATTTTAAAGCTAGCCCTTCAAACTATCACTACTCAGAACAATGAAACAACACAGCTCAACTCCAACTCTAAACAAAATGGATCTGACAGCGACACATATTAAAATCCTTCAATGGAACTGCAGGTCCGTCTATGCGAACCTAGCAGACATCAAACGCAAGATAGAAAAAGAACAACTAGACATCATCCTACTCAGTGAAACCTGGCTCAAGCCTCACAACAAACTCTCAATCACCGGATTTAACGTAATCAGAAAAGACAGAGTCGCCGGAGGAGGCGGTGTAGCTATTATCATAAACAACAACATACCCCATAAAGAACTACACATTCAACACCAAATACCTAAAATAGAAGCAATAGGAGTCGAAACACTAATAAATAAAAAGAAAACCACAATTCTCTCAATCTACTGCCCTCCAGGACACAGAACGAAACAAGACGATTGGCAAACACTAATCAACCCAATCAAGACAGAATGTATAATGGTCGCAGGAGACGTCAACTGCCATCACAGCCAATGGGGATGTACAAACGATAACACTCAGGGAAAACAATTGATCTCATTCCTCAACAACAACAACCTCATACTAATGAACAACGGCGACAACACCATGCAATTATCCCCTTACAGAAGAATGGAACCTGTGGACATCACCATCGTGTCGCCGGAGCTCGCACTCTGCTTGACGTGGGAGGTCACTAGCGATGCCATGGGAAGCGATCACATACCAATACTCATCACGGCTCCTAGGGATCGGGCTTCAAGACTAATAGACGCAACCCCCCAACCCAATCCGAAAATCAACACACATAAAATTCGATGGGATGAATACAAAGATGAAGTAGACAGAGAACTGCGGGATGGCGGGATTCAGCTGGACGTCCTGGAGAGATACAAACAATTCGAGGAACTGATCATCAAATCAGCCCTTAAAGCTTCCAGACCAATAGGAGGTCAAAAGGTGCGCCCATTCAACAACCAAAACCATGAGCCATCAAACCCACCAAAGAAATTAACGCCCTGGTGGAATGAGATATGCTCACGAGCTGTCGCCAGACGAAGATTAGCCACAAATATATTCAGGAAAAATATGAACTACGACAATTACCACAAATTAAAGAAAATAGAAATGGAAACAAAAAGAATTCTAAAAGAACAAAAGTGCATTGGCTGGAAAAATTACTGCAGCCTAATCAGCGTTGAGACACCGACAAAAGCAATTTGGAATATGATTAACAAATTCAGAAACTCGAACAGAACTAAACAAAGGAATCCAGAAGAAGAAAAGTGGTCAGATGAATTTCATCAAATTATAGCACCAGACTGGGTACCCTGGGACACAAATAATTACCAGGTTACAAATGACTACACAGAGACGACTCTTACCATGGAAATATCCACTGATGAGCTAGAAAGCTCATTACATACCCTCAAGGACACCGCACCAGGGATCGATGGAATCAGTAACAGCATGCTCAAAAAGCTTCCCCAAGTAGGAAGACTAGAGTTACTAAACATCTACAATGAATTATACAGAAAAAATGTAACCCCCGACACTTGGAAAAAACAGATCATCATCCCCATTCTCAAGCAAAATAAAGACCCATCCAGAGCAGACTCATACAGACCCATAGCACTGATGGTGACGATGGGAAAAGTAATGGACAAAATCTTACTGAACAGACTCAACTGGTGGCTGGAAAAGCACAGAGTTATGGACCCTCAACAATACGGATTCAGAAAAGGCAGGAGCACCCTCGATAGCTTAAATACATTTCACTCAGACATCATGCTGGCTATACACAAAAAAAGAACGTTAATTGCCGCCTTCCTAGATATTGCATCTGCCTTTGACAAAGTCCAAATTAATATCCTTACCAACAAACTACAAGAACTGAAAATCCCATCTCAATTAATTAATTGGATTACAAATAGACTTACGGACAGACAAACCCAAATCAAGAACGCAATAGCTTTAAGCGGAATAAGAACAATTAACATAGGCCTGCCCCAAGGATCGGTCTGGAGCCCCACTCTATACTCAATATATACTGCATGCCTAGGTCCTGGAGAAAGTGATACCAGAATGCTGAAATTTGCAGATGACATCATCGTATACTCATCACATCATTTAGCCGAAACAGCTGCTACCTCTGTGGAAGAAGGACTAAACAAATTGAATAAAGACCTGAGCGAACTAGGACTGTCACTCTCCCCGACCAAAAGTAAAATAATAATTTTCAGCAGGAAAAGAAATATTCCCAACATTTCCATAAAAATAGATCATACAGTAATACCGAAGGTAAATGAAGCAAAATTCCTAGGAATCATATTTGACTCAAAAAACACATGGCAACAACATATTAATCACCTTGTCAACAAATGCAACAACAGTATCAACTTATTAAAATCAGTAGCAGGAGTGTGGTGGGGAGGTCACCCCCACACCTTACTCATGCTTTACAAGTCTCTCATAAGAAGCCAGATGGACTATGGTTGCATGTTGTACGATGGAGCCGCCGAAACCCACCTGAAGAAACTCAATACAATACAAAACTTATCATTAAGAACTGCGCTTGGGGCTATGAACTCCACCCCCATTGAAGCACTACATCTTGAAGCAGGTATCGAGCCTCTCAGGCTCAGAAGAAAATGGCTCACCTACAAATACTCAACTAAAACTATAGTCACTATCAACCCGCTATCAGCCAAAGTGCAGCTAATAAGAGAAAAAACCATTATGACAGACCTTCAACATCGCCCCCCTTCCACGCCCCTATCCAGAGCCTGGAACGATCTTTTACCAGTCAAAAAATCCCTTATTTCCTCCTTAAAACACCCCTGCTTCAACAATACATTCTCCAGCCAAATAAAAAAACTCAACATAATTCATGATGAAGGAATCAAAACACTAGAAACGAGGGACTTCAACTCAAGAGAAGAAATCTTTCAAGAAACCATCATCAAACATTTTCCTAATCACACCCAAATCTACACAGATGGCTCGAAAATGAAAGAAGATAACTTCGTAGGAGCAGCATTCTACATAAAGGGAGGAGGAGCTCAACAAAACATAAATATCAATCCACATTCGTCAATCTTCTCAGCGGAATCCACAGCCATAATAAAAGCACTACAGCACTTAAAACAAAACTCATCCCACTTAGAATCAAGAAAATTCCTCATAATGACAGACTCTTTAAGTGTCATTAAAGCCCTACAATCAAACATAATTTCCACAAAAATCAGTCCGCTAATACTCGAAATCAGAACAAAGACCGAAGAATTACAAAAATTACAATTTGAAATCACTTTTATGTGGATTCCGGCGCACATTGGCATTCACGGCAATGAGACCGCAGATAGACTGGCAAAGGAAGCTAAACAACTACAGATTGACTACAGCATAAAGATAGCTCACACCGACATGCTCCCCAAGATCAAACAGGACATCATGAACGAATGGACAAACGAATGGGAGAAATACAAATCCAATCACATATCTCACTATACAAAAATCAACAACTCCCCCCCATCATGGACCCCCTGGTTCAAGCACATGAAAACAAGCAGAGCCAATATAACTACTATGATTCGCATTAGAACAGGTCATTGTTCCACGAAATCACACCTCAAACGTATAGGAGTAGAGGAATCAAACATCTGCGACTGTGGCGATGAAGAAGAAACACTCAATCATATTTTATTTAGCTGCAATCAACCAAACTACACCACACCTCGACTAGAATTGGAATCAGAACTAAGAAGAATGAAGATACAGAGTCCTAGCAGCATTGTTAGTTTGCTATCGGTTGAATCTGAGAAAATCAATAGCATCATAATTCAATTCCTCAACAAATCCAATAAAAAAATATAAAATCAAAATAGAACAATCACCAGCACACAATCAATTCACATAATACACAAAACACACATAATACACATTTAAACAAATCAACTTTCCAGGGTTCCTGGTTCGTGGGGGAACCTAATGACCCGGTCTGTACGAGTAAAATGTAAAAGCGAAGGTGGGTCGCTAGCGAGTAGATCCCTGTGTCCCAGTATTAAAACCTACTCTTTCAAACCCTAACAGCGCGAAAAGATCTCCCGCTCAATACTACAGCTGGCCGCTATACGAACACGTCCAAGGCCATTGAAAACACGAGAAGAAGAAGAAGAAGAAGACCAGCGAGCTGTCAAACCACCAGTTTGATTATTTTGTAAATTGATTGCTTGGTTTTATTTGATTCTTTAACAGTATAAACGTAACATCAAACGGTATTTTACAATGGCAGGAAACTTTTGGCAAAGCTCTCATTAGTAAGTTCGATTATCTACTTTATTTATTATAAAACTAACCTAGGTAGTTGTGAGATTGACAGTTGTTTCTCGAACATGCCCTACATACGTGTCTAGCAAGTGTCTAGTCATCAAATTTAATAAGTAATACCATATCTGACAATTTATTTGGTGCCCGTGAAGTATTCAGTTTAGGTCATTACTAGTAGGTAACTACCTATGTAGGTATACTAGACCTGTAACCTACTAGGCACCTTACATTGGTACACCAGTTGTCTACATATTTGTTCTTGACATCACTGTGTCTTCTAATTAAAAAGACAATGCATTATACCCTTAGTTATTCACATTTAATTAACATGAAATACATATGTATTGGGTTCACTCATACCATAATTACATAATGATTTATTTATTTAGCCAACAATGGTTGCTTGATAGGCAAGACCTGATTCGCGAGCGCCAACATGACCTTGCAATCCTTTCGGATGAAGAATATCAAAAAATCTTCATCTTCTTTTCCAATTGTAAGTTGTACCTAAATATCCCTTACATCCATGGTGATATTTTTTGTTGTATTTCATGACATGATAATTAATTTAACTTTACATTGTTTTACAGTGATTCAGATTCTTGGTGAACAGTTAAAACTTCGACAGCAAGTGATAGCTACCGCTACAGTATTCTTTAAGCGATTCTACGCTCGTAATTCTCTTAAATGTATAGATCCTCTACTATTGGCGCCAACTTGTGTTTTCTTGGCATCAAAAGTAGAAGAGTTTGGAGTGATCTCAAATAGTCGACTGATTACGACTTGTCAAACTGTTGGTTAGTATTATCCCTGTTGTATTATTGCATTCAGTTTAATTGATGCCCCAGCCCCCCCCCACAAAAAAATGTCGTACAATTGAGGATGTTAAATCTACCAGCCTTTTCGTTGTTGTTTGTTGAATCCTACTAACATCTAGTGTAATTTTCAATTTTTCAGTTAAGAACAAGTTTAACTACGCTTACACTCAGGAATTTCCCTATCGTACGAATCACATATTGGAATGTGAGTTTTATCTCCTTGAGAATCTGGACTGCTGCCTGATTGTTTATCAACCGTACCGTCCTCTGCTGCAGCTAATCCAAGACATTGGTCATGAAGATCAGCTGCTAGCGCTTGCCTGGAGAGTTGTTAACGACAGCTTGCGTACCGATGTGTCGCTTCTATATCCGCCATATCAAATAGCTCTAGGTAAGTTTAAAACTTTCATTCTAATTTTTGAAAATATTAATATTGTTTTGTGGAGTACCTACCTAGTTACATAGTTTTAAATTGATATTTGGGCACAATGAAGACAAAATAATTGAAAATAAAATATAAATACTATAAAAATTTCAGTTGCACACATTTTTGGGGTATAACTATAAGTGGATTACTACCTACGTAATGATGATTTTTTGTACTTATTCATTGTATAGGCAGTGGTGACGGTTTGTTCCGATGAATGTGCTGGTGGCCCTGATAGGGCCGTTCGCGACGTTCCTCGTTCGCGACGAGGAAGGAGTAACTTCCTTATACTTCCTGATAAGGGCGAACGCCCCTTATCAGGGCCACCAGCACATTCATCGGAACAAACCGTCACCACTGCCTATTCATTACACGATGGTTCCGAAAACGTCCACGACATTATTCATTGTACTTAGGCCCGGAATAACCAAAGTTAAATTGTGCTAAGTTAACTAACTTTTGGATTAAATTCAATTGTTTCACTCTTTTTGAGGTACATGTATCTGATTGGCTGTGCCGCCAATTTAGTCCAATATTTAGTTAATCCGGCCCAGATTAACTTTGGTTATACCGGCCCTTAGTGCTATTTTTGCACATTGCTGTGGTGTGTTGAGTAACAGAATTTCCATACCATTTGTAGAAGTTAAGTTTAATAAATGATTAATACCTATTCATCTATTTATTTCAGGTTGCCTGCAAATTGCTTGCGTTATTTTGCAGAAGGATTTGAAAGCGTGGTTTGCTGAACTGAATGTAGATATTGAGAAGATACAAGAGATTGCCAGATATGTGATCAACTTATTTGAGCTGTGGAAAACCTATGATGAGAAGAAGGACATTCAAGCTCTGTTAGCGAAGATGCCTAAACCCAAGACCCAGCAAGCTCGATAGACATTGCTTGTGTTGTATGTTTAAAAGTTAAGAGCAGTAACGCCCAGTCAGTGATAATATCATTGAGCTTTACAAAATACCTGATACCACTGATATGCTTTACAATTCCTACAAAACTTAATCTTTAGGGCAACAGAGATTCTTGAGATTTCAGTTTATTTAAATCAAAATGTGTTAATACCGTATTAACTCGTGTATAAGACGCACTCGTGTATAAGACGCACCCTTGTTTTGATAAGTCCATTTTAAGAAAACACTTAGCATGCGTGTATAAGACGCAGTAAAATGATGAAAAACATTGTGTGTTTGTATACATGATATCCATCTAAATGTTGGTTTTCCAGCTAACTGAGCTATTTGAATGAAAATCACTGCCAACTTGTTGTAAACAAACAGTAATTTCCTGCTTCTGAGAAAGGGGGGAGGGGAGTCTCTTCCCAGCAGCTGTTGCTTGCTTTAAGAGGCATGCACCTGCCTTTCCTCTGCATTCCAAAACAAACCCAACTTCTCTCCTCCCCTTCCATTAAGATCTCCATTCAACAGTGTTTAGTCTATTTTATGACTGTCAGAGCAATGTTTTTCAGACGTAAACATATATTTTGTCTCCTGATCTAAATGCAAGGGAAAACATTTTGTTGCAAAAATGTAATATGTTAATAGTGTTGTGTCTAGACACAGTATGAGTAGTCCAGACAGAGTGAGAGGGAAAGGCAGAGATAGAAAACATGTGGCAGTCTACCACAGCTCTGTTTACAAACATCCACCTTGGATTTACTGGGAAAAAAGCTTGGTATGCATGTATAAGACGCAGGGCTGTTTTCAGAATCAAAATATTGACATATAATTGCGTCTTATACACGAGCTAATACGGTACATAATAGTCATAATTATATTTCCATAACTGATGATAGTACCTATGTTACATTCTCGGGTGTATCATTGCCCAAATTTATAAATTACCTACTATATTTGTATTATCTAGCACAATCATATCCGAACCTAAAGAAAAATCAAGTATAGTACATCATGGGTATTAGGTCTTTTAAAAACTTGAAATGCTAGTGAACTAAAAAAGTGAAAAACTTTGAATGATGTACTCCAACCATGAATTAATTTTAGTACAGTATGAGCACGCATGGCACACAAAATATAAACAAGTCTGTAACCGGCGCAATCGACAAGAGCTAGAAGCAAACACAAGTGGTTACTACTAGATTACATCGTACTACGCAAGTACGGAATACATGTATTATCGATCAACAGTAACATGTATTCCAAGACGGAACCAACATGCAAATCGCAAGTAGGTAAATGTTTTGCTACGAACTATTAATTCGATTGATTGAAAAAAAACAAGTTGATTTTTACCGGAGCTGCTAGAAGAGAGTAACAAAAAGTAAATTTTACACATTCTTACGTCTGCATTCCGCTTGTTAAATTGGGCTCTTTTACGACCTAGACTTCCTCGATTTCATAGCAGAATACGTCGGTAAATGATTAATAAGTAAGTAATCTACAAGTTTATGTACAAAATAAACGTGAGAAACATACAAGAACCAGCAGCTTTTTAAACTTGCGTTACAGATTAATACGTACAAACCCCAAATATTACAGCAGATATTTTTTTATACGCGAGCAATAAATAATTATGATAGAAAAGTAACCTAGTATGACATCGCTCACCAATAGAACCCAGCGTATTCTCAACACCTATAGGATGAATGCTCAAAGCACACAAAACGGTATACCGTTTTGTGGACATTGAGCATTCATTAACGCAGAGAAAACCACCTGGCCCACTTAATTTTTTTATAGAAAACTTCTCTTCCCGGAATTAAAGCGTTTTATTAGGTTGGTACTCCAAACACTTTTACAAACACAAATTAATCAAATCGACAAAATCATTTTATAAATTTATTCAATTGAAGTTCGGTAGGTAATTATTTGACCTACTAACGGATTCGATGCAAACGGACGCATCTCTGCGATACATGTGATAATAGATGGATCGCCTGTAAGTTGAATGAAAATCTCGCCGGGTCGTAGTTTTACTAAAGTATGCATCGAGAGATTTGCATCTCTCGTGACACCTAATAATTGTACCAATGTATTTAAATGTTGAATCTCAAAGAACCGAAGTATGTGCCAGGAACAGAGTTTCTGTTTCACGGTTTACATAAATAAAACATGGTGATACGATTGAAATTGTTGTTTTTCTGTTAGATAAGTATACCTACTAGTGAGTGTCCCAGTATAGTCATTGTTAGTTTGATTCAACCTGACAAAAATGATGTTTTGTATATGAACTGCAAATTTAAAAGATTTGACCTCCGGTGGGATTTGAGCCCACGACCTTAAATTGCCGGTCTAATGCTCTACTAACTGAGCTACAGAGACCCGGAGAAGCTTGTTCGGCAGGCACGTTACTTACTCCAGAATACTTAGTCAAATACAAAGCGATAACAGGCACATTAAAACGGGAATCGGTAATTTTATGCACGCAATGTAATCTACACACATTGACGGTCATGTCGATGCGTCTCAAATTTTCCTCGTCATAACCGTCTAGATTGTGGAGCGTCTTGAATATCATGAAAAATCAGATACTTTGGAGTCATTGTTAAATCGATTTATAAAATGATAATAATTACACAATCGGAAAATAAAAACAGTTGATTAGGGAGAAAATTGTCTTCCGATTCCAGCGGTGTGCTTTATTATTTTCTAAGACTTAATATAATAACTGAGATATGACAATGTAAAGTGGAGAATTCACCGAACTCGCAACAATTGTGAGCGCGGAGGGACAAGTTGATAATAATCTACGTCATCATCGCGATCTGAATGAATGAATTAGAATTATTCCAATTTTCATTTTGACTATATTTTTGTCCAAATCAAATATGCTTCTCCAGCCATACAGACAATAAAACCTGAGGGTTGTGTGGCCCTCTAACAACGAGTGAGGGGATGCGGCCGCCTCCCCTCGAATGATTTCATGGTCTTGACTCTTGACGTCGAGACCTCTCACTAGTAACTTGCAACTTGTAGGTTGCAGAATTTAAACAAGTTTAAAAATGCCGCCTTTTAGCACACCACTGCCTTTTGATATCGAAATCGAATTTGTCCGTTCCGTAAATGGCTGAACGGCTAGAAGGCGGTGTAGAATAGCTGAGAACAAAAGTGAAGAAGGAAGTGTCAGATTATTGACATAAAATCTACAAATTTGGATATTAATTTGTGATCCGTACCTAGTTATAAATTATTATATACTTTTTTTTGTTGGAGAAATAATTTTTTATATTTTCTGTTATATTTTCAAATAGTTGCAGTACGGCATTATAATTAAACTGCAGTTAGGTTAGAAAATATGTCATCAAATTTTTCGGAAAATCATGCTACTACTACCTACATGATTAATACGAGCCCTTAGTGTATAATTTAATAGATATTACTTAAAGAGTCATGGCTGGTTGTAACTCGGCAGGCTCTAATCTTAAGTTAAAATGGTTGGACCATTTAAACATTGGATGGGCTAAAGAAATCATAGACGACATTACAACTCGAGAAACCACTACATTGCTTTACAATAGACTGGTAGCAAACAAAGAAATAGTTGTAGTGCCTGTTGCTTCTGTGCCTCTGAGCCATAATGCTTCGTTACCGGACTTCGAATGTGATTCACTCTCGATGGCTGAACTGGATGACCACGTGTCTACGTTGTTGACCTCACAACTTGAAACTGCTCGCTCTGTATGGTCTGATGCTAAATTTTCAATTATACTACGTAATCGTCTATTGGTGCTGGAGAGAATATTTCATGCAGTGTCGTATAAATATCATGACAAAGGAAAGGTAAGACAATCTGCCATGCTGACGCCTAACAATGATAACCAATGATACTTAGTCGACTATTCTACTACCTACCTCATAACATGAAAGTTTACAAATACCATTTTAATACGTCTTTATTAAAATATGAGCGAATATTAGGTAATAAGTTTTCCATTCTTCATAGTAGTACACAAAAAGGTTCACAGGTAGAATATTGCGCTGATGACGGCATGACGGAATACCATTGATCATATTTAATCCCAATCCTTTTTTGTAGGAAATTGGAATCGATCCTACGTTGCCAAACCAAGGTCATTCAGAGATATCTGACTTGTGGCCCGAACGGAATTGTTCTGGTGGCCAAGCACTCATCGAAGTGGGAGTCAAATCTGGTCTAACGTTGCTCTTTGCATTACTGCGCCAAAGCTGGATTTTTTCTCCACAACAAGGTAGTGCTTTTAAAATGACAAATAGAGCATTTCCTTATAAATATTTGTTTTTATAGTTTGTAAAACTTACCATTGCCCATAACCAGATGGTCCAAACCTCTGCAATGAAGTTCTGAAAACTGCCATCGATGTCGTCCGGAGTCTTCAGTCGCTGACGCTCACTAACGACAGCCAGTTAACACCCATGGGTGTTCAAGGGCTTCAGTCCGTCAGTCGGTTCCTGTGCAAAGCAGCGTTGCCGAATTCAGGTGCCGATGAAGAGGGTGAGTACAAGGAGGGTTTGTTTCCATATTTTATGTGATTTATCCGGAGTCTTCAGTCGCTGACGCTCACTAACGACAGCCAGTTAACACCCATGGGTGTTCAAGGGCTTCAGTCCGTCAGTCGGTTCCTGTGCAAAGCAGCGTTGCCGAATTCAGGTGCCGATGAAGAGGGTGAGTACAAGGAGGGTTTGTTTCCATATTTTATGTGATTTATCCGGAGTCTTCAGTCGCTGACGCTCACTAATGACAGCCAGTTAACACCCATGGGTGTTCAAGGTCTTCAGTCCGTCAGTCGGTTCCTGTGCAAAGCAGCGTTGCCCAATTCAGGTGCCGATGAAGAGGGTGAGTACAAGGAGGGTTTGTTTCCATATTTTATGTGATTTATCCGGAGTCTTCAGTCGCTGACGCTCACTAACGACAGCCAGTTAACACCTATGGGTGTTCAAGGTCTTCAGTCCGTCAGTCGGTTCCTGTGCAAAGCAGCGTTGCCGAATTCAGGTGCCGATGAAGAGGGTGAGTACAAGGAGGGTTTGTTTCCATATTTTATGTGATTTATCCGGAGTCTTCAGTCGCTGACGCTCACTAACGACAGCCAGTTGACACCCATGGGTGTTCAAGGTCTTCAGTCCGTCAGTCGGTTCCTGTGCAAAGCAGCGTTGCCGAATTCAGGTGCCGATGAAGAGGGTGAGTACAAGGAGGGTTTGTTTCCATATTTTATGTGATTTATCCGGAGTCTTCAGTCGCTGACGCTCACTAACGACAGCCAGTTAACACCCATGGGTGTTCAAGGGCTTCAGTCCGTCAGTCGGTTCCTGTGCAAAGCAGCGTTGCCGAATTCAGGTGCCGATGAAGAGGGTGAGTACAAGGAGGGTTTGTTTCCATATTTTATGTGATTTATCCGGAGTCTTCAGTCGCTGACGCTCACTAACGACAGCCAGTTAACACCCATGGGTGTTCAAGGGCTTCAGTCCGTCAGTCGGTTCCTGTGCAAAGCAGCGTTGCCGAATTCAGGTGCCGATGAAGAGGATGAGTACAAGGAGGGTTTGTTTCCATATTTTATGTGATTTATTTATAGCATGAATGGAGCAAGTTGGCTGTGGAAGAAACACTCTGGACTTGTACTTTAGGTTCCGGATTTGATTCTCTTGACTGAGGCTTTTCCTTGGTTACACCTCAGTCGAAAGGCAAATCCTAGATACTAATAGGCTACGAACAACCTCCTTCTCAATCCGTTCATACAATTCATCGTTATAATTTCCAATCAACAATATCATTCATACTAATAGTTGTAGAATAGTGCAACGGTTACAGTTCGGCAACAGACTTGCTAGCGCATCGACCTTAGCCAATCAGGTTGTTCAACGCCAAAGCGCCAGAGCTCTGGACTTCAAGGTCAAAAGATAAACCATGTTCATCATTTAAGGTCAGAATAATTGATCTGATTGTAAACAGAATTAATATTGTTAAAGCCAGAACTTTAAAAGTGCAACCTTCAACGTCGCCAAAAGCCGATCCATCCCTCCTGATGCTGAGTCTTGAATTGCAGGACAAATGCTTGCATCTGAGCTGCTCCTGGAATTAGCTCTTCAGCGCGGCTCGTTGAGTCATGTATTGGAGTGGATTGACATGGCGTTGGAAGCGGCCACCGGCAGCGCTGAGTCGAAGATATCCAGAGCGATGTTCAACAAGGCTGTGATGGAGATGAGGAACGCAGCAGGCGGTGACTCGGACGCCCCACTGCCCGGCAACGACAAGCCACTGTGCAAGTTCGTCCTGATGTACCAAGCAGCAATGTGGTTTCTAGAAGAGGTAAGAATCTCTTGAAAATTGTGTTTATCAGCACCGTTCTCCTCCATTATAACGGCAGACATTCATTTCTCTGTCTACCACTCATTTTTTATTGTTCCTTATTTCCATTATTGAATAACATTAACATTTACCTAATTACCTAAAATTCGTTTTGTGATGCAATTTCTATCGGAAATAGCAGGCTAGTGCTTTGAAGGTAATTTGTCATCCTATGTTTATTTCATCCTGTTGTCCATTTACATTCTAATACAACAGCTATTTTCTGAATGGACTTGTGAGCAGTGCTTCAACCCAACCAATTTGTTATTAATTTATTTCTCATATCAGTGTGGAAACGTGTGATTTTTACTCTGTTAATATCATTTAGCATTGATGTACTTATTTCCCAGCAATGACATTAGATGACTGTAGACAATCCATCTAGTTTCATATCACATTTTTTACTTATTTATTACCATGTTAAGAAGCACCTTCCTTTTCCCAAGGAAGGTGAATTCTACTAGGTATGTTTATCAGCAGATACACGCGATTATACCCCGAGGCTCTAGTGACGTCATCGGCGGCGATCTATGCACAAGTAGCGGTCAACTATTCACCAAGCGTTTGTTTACATGGCCAACTGATATAATGAACTAAATAATTCACCGCTACTAGAGCATAGCGCGCTGCCAGTGAAGTCACTTGAGCCTCGGGCATAATCGCTGATTAGCATACAATAGTAGAAGTCACATTCCTTGGGCTTTTCAATCATATGCTTATGCTTATAGATTGTTATGATTTCACCCACATTACGGCAGGGTTTTGATTGATTATGTGTACTTGTCACTAGGTGGTGCATCTGGCTTGCGAATGCCGCGACAAGGAACCTCGTAACATATTACCCAAGGGCAGCGAGAAGTGCAATGTTTACGTGTGTGGAAGCAACTCGTCACACCAAGTCGCTGAAGAGAGTCAAGAGAAGATTCTGCTGCCGAGACTGGCGCGGGCATTCCAGAATGTGCAACTAGTGGAGGCGGGACAGTATTGCTCCTTCATCATTCATACCAATGGTAAGAGTTCAAATATCATTCGCTGTAAATGCAATTTGCTAACGTATAGCCTACCTAATGATTCTATTTTTAATCATTCCAATATCCTTGAAGATCTCTAACCCTTAAGTGAAATGTGTCGAGCGTTTGTTTGGCTGACTGGAGATATGTCCCATTTGATTTATAACTCTCTGCGGCAAGTAAGAGATCCTAGCCCGAGCGCCAGTTTGGCCAAATAATTTTCAGTAGTATTTGTTTCATCTCGCAGTTCAGTTGAGTACAGATGAACAGAAGATTCAGTTCAATACACTTAATCTCTCATTTCTTTCTCATTGTTCTGTCTGTTAGTAACCACATGCTTTGCTGTAAAATCATGTAACTTTAACTAAAGGTGCAATGTTATGAAGACTGGTATTTCACGAACATGTTTCACACGATGATGTCTTGTTGTTTGTTCAGGAACAATGAGCGCCTGCGGGAAGGGAAGTTACGGGCGCCTCGGTCTCGGGGACTCGAACAATCAGCCACAGCCACGGATCATCGGCATCGAGACGCCCGTGAGGAGCATCGCCTCTTCGAAAGGCAGCGATGGTCATTCATTGGCGTTGACGCAGGATGGCAAAGTCTTCAGTTGGGGTGATGGTATGACGATTCACTCTCGTTTCTACCTTTACTCTAATACCAACCGTATTTACCTAAGTGTTTGTTAATTGTGATCATAATAGAGACTATTAGGATTTCTTATATTTTGATACAAATTGTAATTGATTAGATCTATGATTAGATGATTATTTTTGAGGTATCAGATATGTGCACAATAATTTAGTTTTAAAATATTTACGAATGTTGAACATAAATCTAAACACAGTAATTTCAATTGTAAAAAGCTATGCTCTAAAACAAATCAATTTTTAACTAAATATTTAATTAGAATGTAAATGACTACCTACATGAAACGATACTTTGCTCTCCTCCCTCAGGGGACTACGGCAAGCTTGGCCACGCCAACTGCGCCACGCAGAAGCAGCCGAAGTTGATCGGTGGCGCACTCACCGGCAAGCTGGTGCGGTTCATCCACGCCGGCTACCGACACAGCGCGTGCATCACCGAGGACGGAGAGCTGTACACGTGGGGCGAGGGGGACCACGGGAGACTTGGTACGTATCGCAACAGAATCGACACTCTAGAACTAGAGTTGATCCAGGCAGTGTAGTTGGTGTTTATTTGAATACAGAAAATTACAGTAAAATATTGGAAAATAATTTTTTAATGCCATGGGCATTCTACTAGGTAATTTAAATAATTTTAATATCACACTCAACAATATGTCATCAAAATCTTTTGAAATAAAACACTCAAGATAGAACCCATAAACTGCCGGTGAACGAGAACGAGAGAACTTATCGGTGAACAAGAACCAGAGAACTTATCGGTGAACGAGAAGAATAAACTTTTACAATGCTAGTTTCTCCTTCCTTCGAACATACTCCCTAGCCTTTATTCTCTTTCACCATCCTCATAAGTCATAATCATTTACGTAGGTAACTGTTTAGTTGTCGACAAACAGTTATGGTTCCTATATTAAATGTGCTGTGGTTGTAGACAACCTTGGAATTACATAATAAATAACATTACATTAATAATAAAATCCCTAAATACTAGATTACACTCAAAGAAGCTCTCTATCTCATCTAACGCTGCATAACCTGTCTATCACTATTCACTAATGACGGTGAACTAATGCTCTGAACGAATGCTAACTAATGCTGTCCGACAGGTCATGGCGACTGCAACAGTCGCAATGTGCCGACCCTGGTCCGCGACTTGCGGTCAGTGGGAGAAGTCGCGTGCGGCAGTTCACACACGATGGCGGTGTCTAAGGACGGCCGCACGGTCTGGACGTTCGGCTCCGGCGAGAATGGCAAGCTGGGTCACGGCGACACGCAGAAGGTCACACGGCCCAAGGTCGTCGACGCACTGCAAGGGCTCTACGTAAGGAAGGTGGCCGCAGGCAGCCAGTTCTCACTCGCGTTGACGTACACGGGAACGGTGAGTAACTCGTGAAGTGATCGATATCGGAAGCAATCTTCACCTTTTGGTTCTGGACACACTGAGATAATGTGCGATTTTATACTAAGAAATTAATGTCGGGAGAGATTGTTGCGCTGTTCTACAATTTTACCGCACTTGGTTCAAGGCAGATATAGGTGGTAACAGTTTTCACACAATTATTTTCTAAAAGAAGGGAGGCTTCATAAAATTGAGCAAACTCTTGATATTGACTCTGAAAGGTCATCTTGAGTAGAAGATGTATTTTATTGTGTTACAATTTAGTAGGTATTTAAAAGAGTCGAGAGTAGGGATTTTTTTTATAAACTGGGTGTGCACTATTTAGTTACCTTTCGTTTTTTATTGTTTTATAAGTTGCCTTCCTTATTACCTACTATCAGTTCTACCATTAATATTGTTTTAGAAACTGTCGGTACCTACATGTGAATTGTAGAATTTTTGTCTACATGAGTTAGAACAATGATGAAGAGATTGCTACTCCACAGCTGTTCTCCTGGGGCTTCGGCGCTTGCCTGGGCATCACTCCCCGCGACACCACCGCGCTGCTGCCTCTGCCCATCGACGAGCTGGCGTCGGTGCGCATCGTGGACGTGGTGATCGGGGACTCCCACGTGCTGGCGCTCGCTCACGACGGCCAGGTGTTCGCGTGGGGCAACAACACGATGGGCCAGTGCGGACTCGGACACTGCACCGGGCCGGTCACGCGGCCGACCAAGGTGCTGGGATTGGACAACGTGGAGATCAGGCAGATATCGGCCGGGACCTCGCACAGCGTTATGTGGACGGCCATGCCTAAGGACAGGTATGGATGCTGATAATATCTGTTAACTGCTTTATCAAGATCTCTCATTTGTCTCTGCTTGCGTATTACATCGTGTAAGATAACATTGCAGTTGGAACTAGCACTTTTTTCGTCTATTGTTGGTTTGTGATTATAGCTTAGATTGTGGACATTACACTAAACTGCAAAATTCCAGCTAAATTGTAAGATTTTTTGGTGCTATTTTGGTGTCTTAAAGGGCATGCATGACACATTTACCTAATATTTCGCAATTCATGTAGGTACTTTATTGTACTTAGTACATTGTCAGATTTGAATTTTAGGCAATTTTTGCATATTTCAAATTGTTTATCATGACAGCTTTGAGCAAGCAACACATGTTATAAGTGCGTTTTAATGATCTTCCATAGATTAGCATTTTGTATGGCATCATTTCCCATGGCAATGTATTGAACTTGCAGGCAAGACGTGACGTGGCACCGACCCTTCTGCGTGGAGCTACAGGAAGCAACCTTCACGTACCTGCGTCGGTTCCTCGACAGATACTGCGCTGATCTCTTCACTGCGCCCAAACCCTTCGCCTCGCTTGCCGACCTGCACAAGTTCGTCACCTTCTGTCTGCAGCTGCTCGGCTGCCATCTCGGCCTGGCTCAGACGGGCGGGATGTCTCCAAGTCTGCTCGGAGAGCAGGCTGAGCCTCTCAGGAAACTGCTCTTCAGGTATTAGTCAAGAAGTTCTCTTATTTTACCTACTATTCAATCAATGTAACTCGATAGCATATAGACTAACTTCCACCTTATTATCTATCTGTTTTATTAATTAACTATTACGTAATTGTTTCTCAAACAAAATGTAATTGTCTCACTGCATGTTATTGTGTAAATTAGGTACCTACCTACTATTAAACCTACTTATGTTTCTATCAACGTACGAATGTTTGAGCGTGTTTGTCTTTGTCCAGACTGTTGGACATTCCGACTCCCCCGGCCGTGGAAGACGTGGTCAGTGACAGTCTGATTGTCGGCGCCACGATGCTTCTCCCATCACTTCAGGAGCGGCTGGAACTCTTGCAGTACACCTTGCTGCCCAACGAACACTCTCTATCCAAGGGTCAGGTACGTACAGTGAGATTCAGAAGAGAGCGGTCGTAGTGCCCCTGTGCCAGGCAGTGTGCACAGAGGCACTCCGACCGCTTTCTTCAGAAACTCACTGTACATCATAATATTATTGACTAGCTGGAAAATTACTGTAGGATCCTTAGCTTTAATGTGGGGTTTATTGAATAACTTATTTTTATTTCAGAGGACGTTGTTAAACCTGATTGTGCGGAGCTTGGAGGATCAAAGCCAAGTCGCAGCCGTGTTCGATTACAACATCCAGAGCGAGACTCAGAACCTGATGCTCGGTGAATCCGTCATGAAGACCCTCCTCGACAATCTCTCTAGCGACACAGTAAGTCACCAATCAGTGTCTCGTGATGACTCACTTCTGTGAGCTGATTCTCATTGATTTTGTTGTTCGATTAGGTGAAACAATTTGAGGAGTTGGATGTGTCTTCACGCGTTGACGATGAGGAACTTCACTTCTCCCAGCTTCATACGCTTCTGTCGTCATTTCAAAACCACCTGCTAGCATACTGCAGTATCAACCAAGCTGTGGTAGGTGTATGCATAACGTATCTAATTTTGAAGTAGATCACACGGATTTCAAGGAAACCTGCATTTTACCACAATTAAATGTTGCAGATGAGGTGTCATAAATGATAAGTCTTGTCTTGTTTTGTAGTTCGTGGAGAGTTCGCAACTCCTCCATCGTCACAACGGATGTCTGCTTGAGTGTGCTAGAGAGATACTGGAGAAAGCGAGTGACTTCTTAGACCGATACGATGACGGGCAAGACAGGAGTAAAGCTCTGATCCAGATCAATCGTAAGTTGAGTGTCAGCTGCTTGGAAGATTATCAAATTAATATTTTAATAGTCATCCATCCCAGTTCCCTCGCATTAAGTTGGAGGGAGTCTCCAATACTGGGAGTTGTGAAAACTGGCTGGCCATGCCAGACAATTCCTCTTCTTCTTCCCCTGCTTTGCATCTCTTTACTCCACAAATTCTCTTCATTCAGAGCCTCTACCTAATCCACGTTACACCTCTCTCAAAGCCAACTCTACACTATTCCAATCATCCTCTCTCTGGCTCTCTGTGTTAGTGCTCTCTGAAATGTTTCAAATAAGTTACCTATTATGTATTGAAGGGTTGTTAGGAAATTACTAATTAGGTAGTGTTTTTTTATTTTTTCTGTAGAGTGCCAATCATTACTGTCATCGTCTAAATTGTCCTTTTGTTTTATTTGCACTGATGTGCAATCTATTAGAAGGTAAGGTAGGTTACTATTTCCTTGTTAATCAGGAAATAATTAGGATGATCAGGCTCAGGGCCAAGTCTAGGGCCTTGTCCTAATTTTGGCTCATCTTGGGTGAGGTATTTATGCTCAATTGATTTTCTAAAAGAAAGAAATTTATTTTTAACAATGCATGTGTGGACCACAATGTGAATCCAATAGGCATCAACACCGAGATATTAATTTATGTCCCTCTGTATGAATAATGTGCATGGTAATCTGTTTCAGTTCAAAATAACATAAAATAATTAATTAGGTTGACGTGTTTACACCTTAAATTAGCCAGCTGTTTCCCCATCCCCACCACCACTTACCTACTTGGCATGAACAAGTGCACAACATAAATAGACTTGATTGCATAAAAGGTTGTTAGCCAGCTAGTTTAGCAAGGAAGTGCAGTGTTGATGCAAAGGTGTTGTTGTTGTCAGGTGTGCTCTACTTGTCTGTTGCGGGCTCGATGCTCAGCAAGGTGCTCACGTCGCTACTGCTGTTCCTCGACCCGATCGTCTTGAATCTGCTCCAGCCGCTGTTGGCCGTTCTCTTCCCGCTCGATCGGCTGGCCAGGCGGATGAATTCCGGTCAGTGGTCTTTACCGGGGTGCTCAATTATCTGTATAGCCCTCTGACATTTAGTGATGAAACATGTGGTGATTTATCATCATGTCAAGGGCTATGATTTCTGTAATCTGTTCTTAGTTGATGTAGTGTAATCATTCATTCAACCTATAAATATTTAGTAAACTAGCGTTCGGGTTTGTTACATTGATAGTTTATTGGTAATTTCTTAATTAGGAAATGCATCAATGTAACTGCTATAATAATTTATGCAGATCTTGATTGAGTAAGAATTCATTCATTATTATAGGAGATTATGTTGTCATGCTAATGAATTATTTATTACAAAAGAAGCTGACTCTGCAAGTACATATTTGAGGATTTCAGTCCTCAACACCACAAGACCAAGTGCTATTGATCTTATGAAGGAAATCCAGTAGACTCTGCGTCTTTGATCTGATAAATCTGTAAATATTTTTGAGCATGAGGCCATAAAGACAAAAAAAGTAAAATCCTAAACAGATTATTTATTCATAACACCAGAATTAAATTGTCAAAAGGTACTCACATTAGTTACAGAGCATCAAATTCAAGCGAGAAAATGTGTTTGAAGTTTTAACATGTGATAATGAACACCATGTTGCAGACACGCACGACGGCTGCTGTCCCGAGTGGCTGCAAGATCTGGTCCACACATGCAGCCTCCTGGTTGGTCGATGTCTGGGAGGCTCTCTCGTCGGCGAGCCCTTCTCCGTGGACGAGTTCCGGACATGTCACTGGCTGAGGACCAAGCTGTTCTCGCAAGGTCTCGAGGACCAATATTACGACGACGTGGAGTTCGAGTCGCTCAGACACGTGCTCAAGAAGGAGATGATCGAGGCCGATGGGGAGGATATTAAGACTGATGACAAGAGTGAGGTAGGAAACTAGTGAGAGGGAGAGCAGGAAGAAGTCTGTTCTGGTCTGGTTCTGAGCCAGGGTCTGGTTTCATTGGCCCGTTTGTTTAATTATTTCTCTCAATAACACTCACATTGGACATTTTTTTCCTTTCCGGCTTTTACTAGAAGAAAGATATGAACTGCTCAATTTGTATTCACCACTTGTAGTAGTACCTACTAGGGATGTCGGCGGGTACTCTGGCATTTCCGGGTAATTAATTACCCGAGTAATAAATAATACTCGCGGGTATTATTATTTTTTTTTGGAGGATCAATATTTTTAGTTTGAAGTGTAGCGTCAACACTCGCCAGCTGCTTGCTGCGCCACTTGCTCTCAAGGACACAGGGTGTGAGGGGGACGAGTAGGGGTGTATTCAAGTGGGAGCATGGGACAAAAAAAACACATCTGTATTTTAATTCTCATTTTCATTCTGCAGGCCAGAGTGAAAGTTGACTGCCGCCCTGCGGGTGCAAAAAGTGCATAAAATCGTGTTTACTTAAGCCCACTGTGTAGCAACTATTAATGTGAATGTGTGAATGCGTACAGGGCACTGCTGTTCACATAAACGAAGCCCTGGAAGAGATAGACTTATCGCTGGACGACGTACCGCTCAGCCCGACTGACACCCTGGTTGCGTGCAACGAAGACGCCCTCGACCTTCTCGACTCCCTCTCGTCTCCCGACACCACCTCCCTGGAGGACGAGGTGGACGACCTGTGCAGCCTCTACCAGGACATGATGGAGCACGCGGTGTTCCAAGACTGGGACACGTGCGACGTGGTCGACGACATCCTGCTGGTGAGAGTGTCGCGTCACGCGCTGCACGCTCTGCTCAAACATTCCAACCTGCTGGGATCCATCGACGACAGCAGGCAGATGTAAGAAGATACTTTCTTAGCAGAGTTGCTGTTTCAGAGGACTTACCTAGCTCAATTTAGAGATTTTTAGAATCAAGATTTTACAGCTGTTTTTATAGGATAGTTGCAGCACCTTGGTTGCTAGGAAACACAGCTCAATCTTATTTATTTGGCTGGGGGACAGGCCATTTTTCAATAGTTTATGATTAATCTTATTTCAACAGTTGCGAAAGAAAGATATTAAAAAGAAACAGATATGGTATCATATAAATTAAGAAATTAATTCAAGAAAGATAATTGATTCTATGACATCATTAGAAATGTGAACTTTAGGGTGTGATTTTTTCAGCAAGGATAGGTATATAAGTATATATTTTTTATGTTGTGCAAAACCAAATTAAATAGTATTTTATGTAAAATATGCAGGATATTCATAGAGCTGTTTGTCTTTGTGTGTCAGCATCTTGGAGCGGATCTACCCTCTGGTGTTCGAACTGCGGCGGAAGCTGCTGGCCAAGAAGTCGCAAGTGGACGAAGAAGTGAAGCCGGTGCGCAGCAGCAGCCCCAGCAGGGATTCAGAAGATTCAGAAACAGTGAGTCATTCTGTTGTCACATCACAGCACAGTGCATGAAGAGATGAGCTCAGCCTCTGTGTTGTCTTTATATATTATACTTCCGAGTCTGAAACTTAAATCAGTTAATTGTCAATCATGGTGAGATCCACCTCAACTCTGATATTAATAGGTCTGAGACCACGCCCATATGTCAGGTATGAGCAGATTGTTTTGTAAAGATTGATCCCGAAGACGATATGGACCGAGCCAACTGAGGGTTGTAACCTTTTACGTTCCATTTCTATCCAAATTGTGCATTGTTTCAATCATACATTTTAGTTTTGGTGTGGTCTGGTATCTGGGTTGAAGCCTCCCTCATTAATCATTAGTCACCAAAATCTGACAAGGGACAAAACGTGATCTGTCTTGACCTCCGCAGCAGTCTGTGATTGCCGAGCGCGAGGCGAACATGCCGCGTGCCGAGACTCCGCCGCCGCGCCGCGAGAGCTACGAGAAGCTGTGCCACCGCGCGATCCAGCGGTGCCGCTTCCTGTCGCGCCAGGTGAAGGCGTCGGGTGCGGGGGGCGCCAGCGTGGTGCGGCTGGCGCTGGGAGAGCCAGACGCCAGAGCCGTCAAGCCGAGGGAGAAGGAGGGGTGGAGCTGCGAGCCACTGGCGCTGGCACTCGCGATGAGGCAGCAGCAGAATAGAGCTCAGGTTAGTGCAGTAGACTAAACAGCTGGGTCATTTCACAACCTTCAATGGTAAGAGTTGTTCTTAGTTCGTCATCGACTATTGTTGGGCTAAATAAACCTTTTTTTAAGTTTAAGTACGAAACGCATAGAAATCATAATCCCTCAAAATGATGCTAATTTTGTATCTGATAACAGAATCAGGTTCTGTTAATAATTACGCTCTTTTCTTGAGGATAATAGACTTGAGGAAATTGAAGAGAAACAGTGGTGGGAAGATAATAACAACGGGAATGGTTTAATTATTATGAAGCTTGAGGTTAGCAAACACTCCTGAATATTTTATGTAGTTTCTGTTTGTTGCAGCGTCGGTTGTTGGCTCTGAAGCAGCTGCATCATCTCCTCTCAACAGCTGAGCACACCGAGTCATGCCATCTCACCAGTGTAAGTTGAAGCCTGTCAAATGAAACAAATTGCCCTTAGTGAAAATATAACTTTATTGTTAGATAAGTAGAAATTACGGAAATTCGAAGTTTAATCTATTCCGATGTTGGTCCCGCCTGACCCTGTCTGCTACTAACGCCAAGGTGTCTGGACAGGTTCACCAACAGCTGCTCGCCGGCTGCTTCGGCTTCATCGAGATCGTGGGCGTGTATCCGCAGCTGTGCCACTACTGGGACTCGGTGACGGCCGCGTCGCACGGGCTGCAGTCCGACATCCAACGCATGGTGCACTGCGTCTTCTCGTTCCTCGTGGCGCATCTCAAGCGCGAGGCTCAGCTCCTGGCAGGTACGTTCACGGACACAAACACCTTGAATTAGGATAGCTGCGGGGAGAAATGTTTGACACGTCAGAAGGTTGAACAGGAAATCCTTGTTCATAAAATAATTTGTCCCTATAGGAATCGTAATTAAGGAGGGACAATCAATACAATCACGGTCTTCTTGAAATTTCCACTAATTTGCAAAAAATACGAATTTCTAGAAGACCGTTTCACCATGGCAACACAATTTTATCAGTAAAACTGCACTTTTTATTAGGAAAATCGTCGAAATAAAGAAGTGAAACCCTCAAATCTCAGTAAATCATCCAGGAACGTGTACATTTAAAACTGTTAGAATTAAATATTGTACTTGATACACGATATAGTAGTTTTTTAAAGAAATCTTAGGGTGGGAAAGCAGTTTAATACACTTTTGAAAATATCAGCATGCCTTTTCCTGTATGGTTGCAATGTTAAATTGAAAGAAAAACTGTAACTTTGAAGTGATATATCTCTGAAATTAGTTCAGCTTGCCTACTTTTTCTTTGCATATTATGGTGCAGAATGAAATTTTCTATATATATGCAGAATTTCGACGATTTCTTAGGAAAGGGGAAATATGATGGTCCCTCCTTAATAACTTTGTGAAATATGATAATGTTGAAAAAAGCAGTGACATATTTTATTGCTGATCCTTCATAATATGTCATGTATCAGTCTCATTTAATTCACCAAGAACTTTTATCACTACATTTGTGGCAAGTCCAACCATGCAGTGTGTAGGGGAGGCTTTGAATAGGTAATTTACCGATTATTAATGTATTATTCTATGTGAACCAGAATGTGTTCCCTGTATTTCAGATGGGCGTAACGACGAGCTGGCTTGCTTGACCATCTTCTACGCGCTGAGCATCCGCTACCAGCCGGCTGACATTGCGTTCGCCGTGTCGTGCGGCCTGCTTCCGATCCTCGCCGTCGTGTGTCGCGACGCACAGACCTCCGTGTTGGCTCAGACCGGCATGAGGCTGCTTCACATCATTGCCATGTCAACCAGGTGCGCCACCTACTGTTCAACTTTTGATTCTGGAATTGAATTACTTTCAAATGCGTAAAATTGTGAACAAAGAATTGTATTTTTTTCTAGTAAGTAAAGAAGTGAGCACAATATCATTCAACTCACTTTTCAGTACCTACCAAACTACTTAATATGCTATTGCTAACTACTTACCTACTTGTATTGAACATCAGTTGGCTAACATATTAAAATGGGCCAGACTATTTTCAAGCTTGTACATTATTTTGAATTTTAGATGACCCTCAATTTACCATTGCTTCTTTGTGCTGAGACTTGTCATTCAAAGGCAGGTTGTTCTGAACTGAAGTGATATATTTGTTGTCAGCGTTCACTCGGCGTGCCTCCCTCCGAGCGTGACCGAGAGTGTGGTGAGCCTGATGCACGGCCAGCTGGAGCGGCTGCTGGCCGCCACCGAGGCTGGCCTGGAGCGCTCCGAGCTGCGCGCCGCGGAGCGCCGCCTGGGGGACTTCCTGGTGCTGACGAGACGTGTGGCCGCCAGTCGGCCGCTGAGGAAGCTGCTGGCCGCTTCGCACTGGACCAAGCTGCTGCTCTCCGTCACGGGGAGCGGAGAGGAACCGAGTCTGCCGAGGGTGGAGGGACTGAGGCCCAGACTGTTGGCCATACAGCTCATGGCCATGGTGCTGCCGAGTCTAGAGCTCAGCATGGACTCAGAACATAGGGAGCAGGTGCGTAGGGACGTTCCTTCAATCACGTTGCATTTGTAATAACTGAGACACGATATTGCATTACATCATTTTGGTGATTATTTGATAAATCAAATGATGAAATTGAACAATGATTTATCATTTTAATTGATTCTCAAAGACTAATTATGTATTGGGCCATAACACGATGGCTAAAATCAAGATCTATTGTATTCACACTCATGAATCTGAGTATTTGAACATAAAGTCTGTCGCAGTCTCATGAAGCAAGTTGACTCGGCAAGTAATACTTTGGATTGACACTCTGGGGTCCTATTTTCGAGATTGTTCAAGTTAAATATCATACGGATTCACGTGCGCCTGACTTCAGACTAAACAAAACAATAAACTGATTTGGCTTATTGTATGCTATTTCCTTCGGACGGACTTCACTTGGACGTCACGCTCGATTGTGCGAGCGCTCGAACGATCTCGAAAATAGGTTCCCTAGAGGTCCAGGTTCAATTCCCACAGCCGAGAGCGGCAATTACTGAGAAGGTTCACTACTAATGTGTGACAAGCAACAACCACCTCCTTCCTCCTTCGTCATCATCATGTCTCTATCATTCACCGGGTTGCCACACAAGGCTAGGATTGAGTTTTCACAGGGAACTTCTTGTGCATCGGCTCAATGTTTATATACCTACTCACATCTGTTCGCAAAGTATTCTTACATTTCTCATTTTAATTTGTGTCCGTTAAAGAATTTGAGTAATATTGGAGAGAAAGAGAGACTCTTACTGCTAACTGAAATCCTCCTGTCTGTCCATGCAGGTTGTGAAAGCGTTGTTCCACCAACTCGCGTGGAACATGTGGAGTGTGCCGACATCCGTTGCTGAGCGCGCTGCCCGACTCAAGCAAGCCGAGCTCAACAAGAAGCTGTTCCAACTGAACAGTCCGCAGGGCGGGGGTCCGGGTGGCGACGAGGACAACGTCGAGGTGGACACGGGGTTCGACCCGGACAAGTGTCTCAGCTGCAGCGTGGAGGGCGGCAACGTGCTCGTGCACGGCCCAGGCGGGCGGGGCTACGGCCTCGGCAACACAGTCATCACTGCAGGTTTGTCATTCTTGTGTTGAAATAGAGTTCTCTGACATGATTCAGTTCATTGTGTAAGCTGAAGGACTTTGGAGTAAGGATGTGTGAACGTGGATTGTATTTCAGGTTGCTACCAGTGGAAGTTCCTGATCTTGAAGGAGAACAAGGGCAACGAAGGGACGTGTGTGGGAGTGGCTCGCCTTCCGATCAAGGAGTACAGTCATCGAACAACGTCCGACATGTGGCTGTATCGAGCTTATAGGTAAGTCATGTATCTTGCCTCTTAGTGTCTAGATTTCTAATAGACTGTTTAGTGTTTTCTGATGGTAGCATTTTGATTGTTTGAAATTTTGCACCACCTTACTTACCTTCGAGCAGTAGTGTGAAGCTAGTAAGTTAGTAAGTCACAACCCGATTGGTTGTTAATGTTATTACTTTCAAACTAATTAAAATTCAAGCTGGCCTGATGCCAGCGTACATAAAGAGTAAAGACCTAAAGTCTAACTCTATTGTCTGCTTGTAGCGGCAACCTGTACCACAGTGGCGAGCAGGCGACGAGTCTACCGGGCTTCACGCAGGGCGACTACATCACCGTGGTGCTGGACCGAGACGCCCGCACGCTCAGCTTCGGCAAGAACGGAGAGGAGCCGCAGCTGGCGTTCGAGGACATCGACGCTCAGGAGCTCTATCCGTGTGTCATGTTCTACAGCACGAATCCAGGAGAGAAGGTGAGACACCGTCTTCTCTTAATTGGTTTTGAAACAAGTTTACTATCTGATATAAACACGATCAATTTGCAGCAAGTTTTACTAGAATTCTTGAACCCAACATGAAGAATGAAAGAGTGTAAAGATTGAGAATTTGAAAAATATTGATCCCATCATTCTCAAGCATTTGTAGGTAGTTATGTGTCGAGTGACTACGGTCGGTGACAGGCAAATATGAACCCGCTCTAGCATGGGCCGGCCTATACCTGGCTATGTTAAACTGGGTTCATCTCTGCCTGTCCCCGACTTTACATAATAATAATTCTTTATTTAGCGCAAGCGCTATCTTTCACAAATCAGTACAATACAAAGATACATAAAGATACACAATAAAGACACAAACCAAAGAATTAACACACTAAAAACATAGAATAATCTAATTAGGATGTCAACATAAATGTTTCCGTCATTATAATTTCTAAAAGTTTGCTTTTAAATATGCTAAGACTCCTCACACTTTTAACATTAAGTGGAAGAGCATTAAAAGAACGAATCCCAAGATAAAATAAAGATTTGGCCGATGATTGTTTATGAACATGGTTTAGAAAAAAATTATTATGCGCTCTCGTGTAATGCTGATGGACATTTTCAACTTTTTCAGTGTTTGTAAAATATGCAGGTAGAAGACCATTTTGAAGTTTGTAAATAAAACACATGCCTTGAAAATACACATAATCCTTAATCCTTAGCCAATTTAGAGATTTTAACATAGTATTTACAGGTGTATATCTACTACATTTCAGAATAATCCTCATGCCTCTATTTTGTAGAATCTGTAGTCTTTCAATATCTGTATTAAATGCCTGATACAATAAAATCATACAAAAGGTAAGGTGTGGTTTAATAATAGTGTTATATATACATAGTTTTGTGGCTACTGTCAGGTGCTGACCTATCCTACTAAGGTAGCTAAGTTTTTTTCTGATTTTGTTCTCTATGTACAGTATATGTTGTTTAAAACTTAGATTTACATCCAACAACATACCTAAGTATTTGAATGATTTAACACATTCCACTAACTCACCATTTAGTACAATTTTAACTTCACAATTATCAGTTGTGTTCATATAATGTAGTTTCCCAGTACCAATCATCATTGCCTTACACTTACTATTGTTCAGCTTTAGCATATTAATGCTCAACCAGTCAGTCACTACCTTCAATTCTTCGTTCAATGTATTGTTCAAATCAGTCATATCATTTCCACCATAGAAGATGACTGTATCATCTGCATAGACATTTATCACACATTTATTTAAACAACAATTTATGTCATTAACATACACTGAAAATAAGAATGGTCCTAAGACTGAGCCTTGTGGTACTCCTAGATTTACATCGATAGTGTCTGAGATTTCCCCATCAAATTTAGTTCTTTGAGCTCTCTCATTGAGATAATCATCGAGCCACTGGTACACAGTACCTTGAACACCATACATATATTGCAATTTCATTAACAACCTTTTCCTATCGATGGTCTCAAAAGCCCTTTTGAAGTCCAGGAAAACTGACAATATTGATAAATTATTATCTCTTAGTTTGTTCCACTCAGAAACCATCCACTGCACCGCTGTTTCACAGGAGTGACCTTTCCGGAATCCAGATTGATTAGTCATAATAAAGTTATTTTTATAAAAATATTCCTCTAACTGAGAGTGTACAACAAGCTCCAGCAGTTTTTCATAAATTGGCAGCATATTTATCGGCCTAAATTGATCAATTAATGTAGTCCCAGCAACTTTAGGGACCGGAATTACAAGTGTTTCTTTCCAACTTTTGGGAAATACGCCTTTACTTAATGATAAATTAATTAAATGAAGTAGTCTATGCTTAATGCTAGGATACCCATCTTTTAACAATCTGACAGAGATTCCATCCAGAGTTCCACCTCCTTTATTTTTTAAATCCATCACTAGCTTATTTAAATCCTGGATTTGAACTTGTTTGAAGTCACACATGATGATATCTTTACTCACTCGGTTGTACTGGTTAAGTTCAACCTGGTCAACTATTCTATTACTAATATTATTTATATCTATTTCCGAAATATTACTTATAATCTCTTCAACACTCTCAGAAAAATATGTATTAAAGTGATTTGCAATGTCTACCTTATCTGATATTATGCTACCATTGCATAAGACAATCTCATCTGCAGTACACTTCTGATTCTTTTCACTTACAAGTTTCTTAAGAGTTTTCCACATACCCTTACTATCTCCTCTTTGTCTGTCAATCTTTTCATAGTAATAATCATATTTTGATTTTCTGAGCATGCTAAGAACTCGATTTCGATACCTTTTAAATTCATCCCAATCACTTTGAAGTCGACTAAGTTTCGCTCTTTTAAAATAATTATTTCTCAACTGCATCTCCTTCCTTATCTCATCAGTTATCCATGGGACCCCTATATTTCCTCTCTTCTTCAAAATGCTTGTAAGATTTTTCTCTTTCGCACTTGTTAGACCTTGAACAAATATTTGAGAGGCTAGGTTTACATCAGTTTCCAACATATCATACTCTTGCTCTTCTAGATCTGCTCTAAACCTAGCTACGTCATAACCTCTCCAGTCAAACAGACTGTACAAATCTACTTCTCTTTCTCGTCTTGCTTCAGTGTTTATGTCAATCATGAACGATTCATGGTCTCCAATACCGAGTGCACATGACTGAACATTGCTCTTGTCTCCTCCAGGTGAAGGTGACGGAGATGCAAGTGCGCGGCGCACCGCGCGACCTTCTGCCCGGTGAGCCACAGTGCGCGCCGCAAGCTGCCGTCGTGGCTGAAGCCTACATCACACTGCTGAGACAACTGCACACCACTGACTCGTGGACCAATCAGGTAACAGCTCTTACAACATGCAGAGTACAGACAGATCTTGTCACTACCCTTGGGTGAGGAGAGAAAAATCTTAGTCTTATCTTGTAGCAGAAGGTACGTAATGTGTGGAAAGTAGAAATTAAAGAGTCAAATTATTACCACCCCATCACTTGACTCCATAAATCTTGGGATAGGTATAGCCTTTCTGTGTGAGGAATGAGCACTAACTGCTCTGCACCTGCAGGTGTGTGACTGCTTGCTCGAGCGTCTGAACCACACGAGAGATCTCCTGCCGAGCAAGACCGAGTCGCCGACCAAGACTGACAGCAGTCGCACAGATCGGGCCGAGTGGACCAAACAGCTCAACCTGGAACAACTCTGCAAGGAGGTGACTATTACTTACATTGCTGTCTTTTTTACGTAACATTTTTGTACTTTGTTGTATTATGTTCTTTGGAAAAAAAAAATATAAGTTGGCTGAAAGGAGTTCATGATTTAAGTACAATTGAAATTCTGTCTGCTAACAATGAAATATGCCATTTACCCAGCAGTGTGAAAAGTTGTAGAATCATTAGAAGAAGTAAACACTGTATACTATGTACTATGTAGTAGATATGTTTTATCTACTAGCTGTGTTTTGTACATTTGTATTAATTCATCCTATGTCCTGCAGGTGTGGCCGGCTCTGGCTGTGATTGGCGGAGTGGACCGAGGCTTGCGAGTGGGAGGGCAATGCACCCACAAGTCGACGGGACGTAAGGCCATCGTGTTGGGAACACTGAAGCCTGGTCTGGCGGCTGTAAAACTGCAGTGGGACGAGTCGAACGTCAGGTGAGTCATTACAACTACCTAGGACAGGGTGACGAGGAAAAAACAAGGTGACTTGACCGAGTTCTCATGTTTAGTGATGGACTTCTCAACTCTCTCGAGCCCGTGGAACCAGTTCCATTCAATCAGAGCCGGATGACGGGGGTTTCTGCCGACATCTTCAAACAGCTGACTAGATTGGCCGGACTCACGAGGGAGGTCAGTGTACCGCACAACTAACACTTGTTTCTTATAGGCAGATAATGGCATGTAATGTGATGTCATTGCTAAGAATAGCTTGCTGTTATTGCTGAGGTGTTCAAGTAAAACTAAGTACCTTGCAAGAAAGAGAGACATATTTCCTCATATTTTAATAAATTTAATTTGTAGTTTATAGATTATCTATGTAGTATTTTCTACATCCGTCGTTGTTTGTAGCTGGAGTTCCCTGAATGCGAATTGACCACAGAAGAGCTGGAGACGATGTCGGAGCTAGCGCCCGGCCGCCACAGTGACCCCAGTAAACACCGCACGGTGGAGGCGCTCACCAACGACATGGTCTCGTGCATCCTCGGTGAAGTGGTGCGAAGAGACAAGCCCATCAACGAGAGTCTGGAGGCTGACTCAGCTAAAGACAACTCGGCAGTGTGGTACGTCTCTTCTTCACGCAAGTCATTGGAGTGAGACATGTTGTTGGGAAAATAACAATACAATAATAAAGTTGGTTCACTTCCACAGACTGTATTACTTATTAGTTATTAGATTTAAATTATTATCTACATTTTGAAATGCAAGAGGTGTATTGTTTTTTTATTATTATTATTACTATTATTATTAAGTCTTTATTTTCAACTGAAATGAATCCACTAGTGCAAATATAATAAACCTACATAGATACAACATAGATTAAAAGAAAACACACTAAAACATGAAAATATCACATCGAGTTCAGTCAAAATTTTTGGTTGGTGGGTCATTTGGTGATATCAAAGTTAAGTGTTAGTTAATCTACCCTAAAGCTTGATTTACACTGGTAAATGTATTGATCAATACATTGAATTCAAGAGGCTGTGCACATGAGCAGAGCCACTTTTGATAGATAAAGTGACTCTGCTCATGTGCACAACCTCTTGAATTCAATGTATTGATCAATACATTGACCCGTGTAAATCAAGCTTTACTTTTAGTTGGTAAAACCGTTTAACATGTCTTAAATATCTTGTAGTTCTTCTTTCGTCAATTTTGATGCCGAATAGCTTGATCAAGACAAGAAGTTTTAGTCTGGATTTTTTGGAAAGCCACTTCATTTTAAAACTATCTGACTTCATGGTATCCTAATAAAATATCTGAAGTATTGAGTCCAATTTCTAACATTGAAACATTGACATTTCTGTTATTTCTACAGTTCTGCAAACCGCAAGTTGCTGGAGTGTGAAGTGGTGTGCTTACGGTTGGCCTTCCTGCAGTTTGCCGCACTGAAAACGTTGGCAACACTGGTCAGCTCGGGACGGTACGCTGAGACGCTTCTAGTGCAACATTCCGCCACGCACTTGGGTGCCAACAAAGAGAAGGTATTCTATCAGTGCATCACATCTTCTAGATCGATGAAGGCATCGATCTTTATATTCCTGCCTGCATAAACACATAAACTCAAGCCAAGTTTATTCTTTAAGCAGGATGAACCGGAGACAAGTAAAGAGCAGGAAGAGACAGCGCTCAAGAACTCTCTACAATGTACAATGAGGTAGTATCAAGCCAAAATAAATAAGTGAAAGTGAAATACAATTTGGTAAAGCTACCAGAACTTCTGGTAGGTAGGAAGACCTACAATATATACACTAGGAAAACGCTCAGTGTAGCGCGTTGATGAGCGAGCACGGACACGCGCAACACCTCGAACCGAAATTATGTCTATCGAAAATATCATTAAAAGCCAATAATTCTTGAAATTCGTCAGACTTGTAGGTATAAAAATCTTCAATTATTCCTAAAGTATTAGTCCCAATAACCATGCAAAGTTTTAGGTTGATTGATTGAACCTTTATGATTAGAATGTTCCTTGTTAATATTCAAAAATCATAGGATCTATTTAAAAAAATATACCTGGGACCACTCATGTGATATAAGTGTGTGTACTTACACAGTACCTATTAGACGATCTTTTGAACCGTCATATCAGTTTCATACGTTTGAAAGTTTCTGCTCTAACTACCTTGGAACTATAAAGAGTCGAAGTAGCCGTGATCAACATTTTTGAGCAATTTGACAGCCAACACGCAAAATATCCGTAGAATGTCAATAACTTTTGGATTTAAACACAGATAAGTCTGAAAATTGTCAAAAATACAGATAATGTTGGTCTTAATGACCATGCAAAGTTTTAAGTTGATCGGTCATACGGTTCTAGTTTAAATTTCAAAAATCATATGAAAGATTTTTTTAAATTTTTACCCATGGGAGGATTTGGCTGAAACTTTGTATGATTGGGTACAATGTTGGTCGTAATGACTTGTCAAAATTTCAAATTGATCGCAACAACCAATCGAAAGATAATTTTTTTTAAATTTGAACCAATCACATGAGCCCATTCAAAAACGATCCCAGGGACCGCATAGATTACGTTAGCATATGTGCAAAATTTCAGATCGATTGATTGTGCCGTTTGACCTGGGCTGTGAACACAAAAAAACAAAAAAAAAAAACAAACAAACACACAGAGAAAGTGCCGTAAGAGTACCGTGGTGACGCTCGCTACGCTCGCTCAATAATAATCTACTCCTATCCACATATTGTGAATTGAATGTGAAATGAAATGATTTGATTTGTAAGTTTCTATCTGGCTTCCATTTCTGATCAAGTGTGTGAACATGTCTCAGGTTTCTGGTGAACAAGAGCGTAGAGTCATGTAAACTGCGCTCGCTGGTGAGCCTGGGCGAGCTAGAGCGCGTGGAGACCGTCTTGTACTCGGTGCATACTCGGGCCGCTGCCGAGGAGGGGCTGCACATCTCCGAGACCGAGACCAAGATCCGAGCACTGACTCAGGAGCAGAGCGCCTCCGTCACCAACCAGGTGGTGCCAGACAACTCACAGGTAGGTGCCGCATTATCTGGCATTTATTTCATAAACATGTGTTTGTAGAAATAATAATAATAATCTTCTTCTGGTTCCGACAATGTTGTCAGGTCAGACAGTGGGAGCTCCCACTGGGTCTAGGGCCTCGGATATCTTCCAAACCGGCTGGCCGGGCCTGACGTTTCATCCTCCTCCTCCTCTTCTTCATCCTCGTCACCTTCCTCCAACTTCTCCACCAGCGCCCTCCAGATCCTCCTGTCCTCCCACCACTTATCTGCTTCCACTTTCTGCCACCTTTGCTGCCTGTCCTCCACGTCTTCTCTGATAAGACCACTCCACTTCTCTCTTGGTCTCCCCACTCTTCTTCTTCCCACCACTGTTTCTTCAAACTCCTGTCTTGGGATTCTCTTGAGATCCATTCTTTTCATGTGTCCAAACCAATGCAATCTCTCTCTACCCATCTTGTAGCTCAAACTTTCCACTCCCAGCTCCTTCCTAATACAACGGCTTCTCAACCTGTCCATCTTTGTTACTCCCTTCCCACTTCGTTGGAATTTCATCTCCGCTGCCTCCAGCTGGCTGCGTTCCTTATTTCCAATCCCCCATGTAACTGCTCCGTATGTTAGTATTGGTAAGAAATACATTTTATACATGAGCAGTTTACACTGGTGAGGGAAATCTTCGTTCCACAGCAGCTTGCGAACAGCTTGGTAGAAGGACTCGGCTTTTTGAATTCTCGCCTTCACCTCTGCATCCACCTTCGCCTCCTTAGTTAGTATACTTCCCAAGTATTTGAATGCATCCACCTCTGTCAGCTCCTTCCCACGTAACCTAATTCTTAGCCTGTTTCTCAATGTTTTCCTTCTCTCCATTTTCAATATTTCGCTCTTATCTTGGCTAATCTTCAGTCCCACTTCCTCCGTTACTTCACTCCAACGATTTATCTTCTCTTGTATATATCAGATAATATTTCTATTGATTTGAGAGGGTGTACAAAGTATTTATATTTCGTGGCTAAACTAGATAAAATCATCAGAATAAAAGCTTGACTGGCCAACAGGATTTCTTCAAGTTATCGATTTAAGATTCTTTTGTATGTGTACCTTTATTTTATATGGATTAGGTTATAGGTATGTGTTGTAAGTGTATGCTTTGAGGAAATGTTTAACCTGTTTGAACACCTTGTCCGCAGTTGACCGACAGCCCACACAACGCACCGCCGTCCTACAGCGTGCCACGCGACCCCGCCACTCGGTTCTCCCCCATCATCCCCCCCTCGTTCGACCTGCCGTCGCCCCAGTCCCCGTCCGGCTGCGGCAAGGTGCCGACGCAGCCGCGGTACATCGCTCCGCACCTCTTCATCAGCGCCAGTCTGCAGGAGATGGGATTCTCACTCCGACACATACAGAAGGCCATCGCCGCTCTCGGTAAGTTCAACGCTCATGAGAACTAAACCAAGAGCAAGTCATGTAAAACACAATATTCCTTCAGTATACCCGAATATCTGTGAATAACGTTTTTTATGGGTGGCTTCTGTTGATTTGTGCTCTTGTTTTCATAAGCCATCAAATTTACAATTTTGCGTGATTAATCTTTGGCCATTGTATAAATAGGTAATTAATAAGGGAGACAGACATGAATCATGATCTTTGGCTACAATTATTGTAATGTTAATTGTTTCAATAAGAAACACTGTTTCAAGACCCTACTCTCCTTTTGAGGTATTGAAATATTAGCAAGCCAAGAGGTTACTGCCTGTGGTTAATTGAAAAATTATAAGTGGACAGACGCTTGGCGATGTCAGGGAAGATGTCAGGGAAATATATTTGCTTATGTGAGGACCCCCCAACATAATGCGAATTCAGGACCTAATTTGGTGCCTTTCTACGCGATTTGTACCCAATTTTAAGAAATTTTTTACTTCTATGAAAAATAAGTGGGCGGAGGCATCCACCCTGAAAAAAGATTAAGGGGACTCGTCCGCCCTCGTTCGCCCCCAAATTAACCACTGGTTACTGTGATTCATGCACATTAAACCCCTTTGAGTATGCAGTATGTGTATGTATGTACAGGTGTGTCTCCGGACGAGGGAGCGTCGATGCAGGTGGTGAATCAGATGGCGACGTGGATGCTGGAACATCCGAGCATCGACTCTGAGGAGCCCCGAGCCCCGCGACCAATGTCACTCATCAATCGGGCGGAGGTGAGTCGAAATTCACATCCACATCAACATCAACACTGAGAGAACATTTATACACTTTGTCTGACATTTCTACAGTTGTCTTATTGATGTGCAGTAGTGTCACTACATCAAAGTTTTTTTATATTCCACTATCATTATTTTGTTTTGTGTGCCTACATAACATACCAACTATGTCGTGAATAGAGAAGTAGATAGGAATAAACATTTTTATTCAACTATTCGATAGCTTTTCTCTAAGTTCAAAACAATCTCAGCTAAAAAAATGTAATTATTAAACATTTTATTTCTGACTTCTATATTAAAATAAACCACACAATGAATGCTCATATTGGAGACAACATCTGAGAACTTGTTTCATGGCTGGTGAATTGCTGTTGACCTTGAATGTGATTACAGCAAATGATGATGGAGCCGGGAACCATCGAGCTGTGTCGCCGCATCGGAAACTTTAGCATCAAACGTCGAGCCACCACCGACATCCGGAACTATCTGGCAGAACGCAATGGTGAGCAAGATGGTTACTTCATTGTAAGAAACCATTTTACACTTTCCACAACCCTCCAGCATAAATAGGTTCATGTGGGTTGAGTCTATCTGTGACAAGGTCCATATTGGTGCTAAGTATGGGAAGATAAATAAACAATAAACAATTAGGTAGGTACCTAGTTTTTTCATTAAAGTAACCCCTAATGTGCCATGTTTTCTGCTCTTCAGCAGAGCGAGTGAGTCGGGAGCGACAGCACGTTTGCGGAGAAGCACAGCCGCTCTACAGTGAAGTTTCCACCGAGACTTCCACTTCTTCAGAGAATCTCGACATCCTTGCCACTGGATTTGTGAGTAGTGCTGTTTACAGTCATCACCACTGCTCTCAACCTCTTGCTTGACTTAAAGTCTTATAGTGCAGGCCTAGCACTTTCAGCATAAATCTAGGCCAATAGTTTGGTAGACAATAGATATTGTAAATTAAACACAGACAATGTTTGGATCATGACTATGATCAAGGTATGTTTGGCAATGTTTCAGTTCCCCACCTCCATGGACCGGCCGGTGTGTGCTCTGTGCCATCAGCTCGTGCATCAGCTGGCCAATCACATGCTCTCTATTCATCCCGGCTGCGGCACGCTGTGGGGCTCCGGCTTCTGCGGCCACATTGCCAGTGAGTCAGTCAGAGCGATCATAGTGCTCGGTCTCTTTACCCGAATAGCGGTATTGATTGAATTCTTGTATTGGTGTTTGTAACTTCAAAACTTGACAACATATCATTTAAATGCTTGATTGAACGCAAGTATTCATTGTTAGAAAGCACAAGCATCCTGAACTACAAATTGCATTCAAAACTATTCAGAGTAAATATTAGTTCATGAGCATCAATTAGCTGCATTACGAAAAAAAATATTTCGATTAGATTTTTTATATACCTAAAATTATCTTTCAGCTATGCTTGTTTATTGCTGATGTAATAGTGAAACAACTAGTACTAACCAGAGTGGGCATATTTCAGGCAGCAACTACTTATTATGCAATGAATGCCAGCGGAAGTACTATCAACCGAGTCAGCAATCACACTTGCACAGTCACCCGTCACTGGCACCCGATCTCATTGCCAACGATTCTATGCAACAAGAAGGTAGATTTCACTCTTTGCCTTAGTAGAAGAATTGCAAAGTTTGATTTTGAATGACGACAGTTAATGTAATTGTAAAATAAAACATTAGAGCTAGATCAGCACCGGCATGTACTGACACTAGAAATGTCTTGTCTTGAAAAGCAGGGCAATTTATTCTTAGTTTCTCACTAAATTTTAAACACCGTAGTTTCATAATGCAATATGCATCCGATCAACAACTGATATGTACATCTGTGGTTGCGATGTTGGCAGAAGTGGACCTGCAGATAGGCAACGAGACATCAAGCGTCAATGTGGAGAGCTTCTTGAAGTTGGCGCCACTGCTGGGGCTCTCGGAGCTGCATCGTCGCACCCCCGAGCCCCTGATCTTTCGAGAGCCTGATCCTCTGGGTGCGAGCTACGTGACAAACATCACGACCCCCTCGAATCCCAGTGAGTATTGACCAGATTGATATAATCACTCAGTAGATACTTTCAGTGCCCAAAATCTGTCAAAAGACAAAAAATGCATGGAAAATGGAAATCAAAAACTTTTCTAGTCATGTACGCCCGAAGCTCTACACCCTCAATTGTTTTTGTTTATGAATCTTGTTGACCCAATCTGATAGTATTGTCTTCTCATTGATGATTGCGATCTTAATCCGCAGACAATGAGAAGCGAGCGACTACCGAGTCAACAAATAAGAGCCTGGGAGAACAGGCATACCTGCTGACCCGCTCGGCTGACCGCGTCGCAGCGCTGCAACGAGTGACTGGGGCGGCGCAGGTGCTGGTAGCGCGCTCCGTTGTCATGTCAGCGCTCTCACTTCTCTCTGTCAGGTACACATTAACACTCACATACTGTCATTAAAATTGTGAAGTAGCTACTTACTATGTAGCATCTACCTAATATTTGTAGTACCTACAATTATCAATTTTTATTTTTTTTTAATATACATTATTAAACTTAAAACATTGTTTATAATGGCAATGGCAGTACCATTACTCGATAACCCCCATTGTTGATATGATTCTCTGCCTCCAACATTAGTATGAAAGTATGTCAACCTGTATTGATCTTCCCTTGAAGCGGATCCCCCAGCAGCCTGGCCAATGGCTTGTCGGCTATCGGGCTGTCGGACATCTGCCAAGTGGTCCGGCTCATGGGACTGACAGCCGGCCGACGTATCGAGCTGCCGACGCATGGAGCCGGCACTCCGCCCGACATCTCCGCCCCCGTGCAACTACTCGGACAGTTCACGCATCTCCCGCCCGACTCGGCTGCGGGGCTCAGGCATCTCAGCTCGGCCGTCGCGGCGCTCGCGAGGACCAATGCCGATGCCTCACGCCTTGTCGTCAACCTCTGCACTAAGGTTGGTAACACTCACTTGTTGAGTGCCTATCATGATTCATGAGACACAGTTACTCAAGGACCAATTTTACTAACTGAAAGTTAATGCAGTTGAACCAACTAGAGAATAAATTCAACTGTTTTAATCATTTGAAGTGTTTGATTGGCAGTCCCACGTATTTAATAGACATTAGACAATTAACTTGATCCGTCTTAATTTTTAGGTGGTACGTAAAACGGTCCTAATTTAAAGTCTGTGTTTTTTTTTAGTTCAGAAATGCAAACATAATGCTGAAATCAAGTTAAAAAATTCATTTTGAAGGTTATTTGATATTTCTAATATTACATCTATGCCTATTGCCTAGGTATATGTGGCCTTTATAAACTAAAAGTGCTAAATGGCCAAATGTGAGGTTCCAAAACCTCAAATGAACGCAATTAATTCGCTTACAGAGTTTCAGTTCTGCCCGTAAAATGATCGAATTGAAACATGTTGTAAAGCGACGTCAAGTTAAAAGCATGTTTGTCGCAACTACAGGAGCTGATGCTGGCCGCGACGGGCCACGCTGGCGACCACTGCCCCTCGTTTGCTGTGATCCAAGCGCTGGTTGGTCTGCTGGCGTCGCACGGAGGCACCTCGCTGACGGACCTGCAGCCCAGCGGAGGGGAGGACGCATCGCCGGGAGACTCCACCTCCATGCAGCTTCCCAACGCGCTGGCCGCCTGCGTCCTCTCCACCAGGCTCTCTCATCTCACCAGGCAGTGGGCCTCGCAGCAGCTGGTGCGTCGACTCTCCTTCGTAGACATCACCAGTTGTCAAACACCACTATCAATATTATTGATAAGTTGGGAGAGAATAGAGTGTAGCCTCTATTCCAGGGCTGCCGCCACATACAAATTAATATCCTTTTAAAAAGCATGAAAAATCCGTAAAAATCCGTATGCCCATTAAAAACCTTTAAAATGATGTAAAACTCCCATATTTCAAGCACTAACTGGGCCACTTGACAGATAAGCTATTGAATTCCACACGCAACATGGGACATGAGAGAAAGGGGGTTGGGTTCTGGACTGACAGCTGTGGATGGAATGGTAATTTTGAATTCAGAATTATAAATATCTTTCTCCCATTTCCAACACATTATTCATAATGAGCATAATAAATTTCAAAACTATAAGCACACGCAAGAATAAGGGATGCAATCACTAATCAGGTCATTAACCCACGACCAGCTGCAAACAACTAACAAGTGGATGCCTCAGGCAGCGCGCTCCCCTAGACACTCAAGACATTGCTCAAGGTCGACCAGTTTCCCCACCCCCCTTCCTCCCTCAACCATTCACTCGCAACCATTTATTTGTAGTATAGCTAGCCTACTTACACAAAAGGGTGTTTTGAAACAATCTCTGCACTGAAAATTGTTGGACAGGAAACGAAAATATCTTGTCAAACTATACATTTTCGTAATAAATTTGAAATATTATCTCATTCAACAGAGAAAATGTGGTTCAACTATGAATCACCAGTATCCGTTAAAGAGTCAACAAATCCGTGTGTCCGTTTTTGTACTCATAAATCCGTAAAAACGGATAATATCCGTAAAAACGGCAGCCCTGCAGTCTATTCTATTTGATATTTACATGTACCTATAGAAGGAATTTCAATCTTTGCATCTCTATATAAAATAGATTGCCAATATTATTTTATTTTTATTACCTCCTCGTTAACGTAGGCCAAAAAATGTTGTTTGGTACCTCCTACATGTAGCGCTTTTACATTAGTTTGGAAAATTGGATTTGAATCTGCTCACATATTGGCTGTTTTCTGTCGCCTATAAAAAATATGATTGGATTGCTAAAAAATCAACCAGATTTATCAATTATCATTGTTTATCAAAATCAAACTTTCAAATCCCGGAGCTAAAAATACCGGCCAGAATGTTTGAGATAGCTACAAAATATCATTTTGATTAAATTTAAAACTTTGTTGATGAAATGAACATTCTGTCGATGTGAACTCTTTCTGCTTGATATCTGAGCATCAACTTGTTCTTGCAGGTGAAGTGCTTGTCAGCGCTGACTCGAGCCGCGCCCGCCCTCGCGCCCGACGCTTTCAGCGCCTCTGACTTGTCAGCAGTCATACCAACCTGCCCGGTCACGGAGCTCCAAGGTCACGAGCACAGGGCTGTGTTTGTCGCTTGGCACGAGGAGAGAGGCTTGCTGGCAACATGGTGAGATTCTTCGTCATCTTACTAGATCTTACATAGATGCTTTGTCAGCAGATTACAGATATCAGCCAATCTTCATTGATATGCCTTTTATATTTGTAAATGCTTTGAATTATTTTCAAAGGCAGTTTGGACACTCGGAATGAATACAAATAAAAATGTTTCTAATTTCATTCATCGCCTCATTGATCCATAATGTACAGGCTTTACTGTAGAAGACATCCCCATAAAAAACACTCCGTGTAAAAAAACAGCCAAGTCTCTTCAACTAAAAAAAAATTATGAAATCTAAAAATTCTGCACTGAAACGTAGTGATATCAAAAAATGAGCCAAGTCAAAACTTTATTTGAAAATTAAAAAATACTTGGCGCATCGTGTATATAAATAGCTTAGAAGTATAGGCTAGATATAAATACATATACTTATAGTACCTATACCTACAATGCGCTAAAAAAACGATGCGCCAAGTATATTTTAATTTTCAAATAAAGTTTTGACTTGGCTCATTTTTTGATATCACTACGTTTCAGTGCAGAATTTTTAGATTTCATATTTTTTTTTTTTTAGTTGAAGAGACTTGGCTGTTTTTTTACACGGAGTGTTTTTTATGGAGATATCACTTATTTTTTTAGTTTATTTACACAACTTGTAAAACTTATTAGGGCAACAATGGCTAATTCCTTTAAAAAAATACGCCATTTCCGAATAAGTTACTAAAAAAATATTGTTTGGAGCTAAATATAAACTTAAAGTGATATGCCATGAAGAATTGCGAAAGCATCGTTCCAATAGGTCCAGCCGTTTTCGAGATATGGCATCACTTCCGGTTTTCAAAATGGCGGCTGAAAGCTCTTACACATTGTATTAATATGTATATAAATACTAATATTTCATTATAAGCCTTCTGAATATGTAGTTGGTTTTTATATAAAGGGAAGTGAATTTAGGCAGATTTCGCTAAACTATGACGTCATTTCCGGTTTCAGTAATTAGAAAACTTTAATTTCACTATTGTTATTTATTTCTTATTGTGGACCGTCTAAATCGATTGGCGCAAATTTCGTTCCGATCGGTTAAGCAGTTTTTGAGATATGACGTCACTTCCGGTTTCAAAATGGCGGCACAAAAAATTCATAAGGGCAAGGTATCATCAGGCAGACGAGCTGTATATGTGGTGAAAATTTCGGGTCAATCAACCCAGCCGTTTAGGCTGTGGCGGAGACCGCGGAATTTATTGGAAGATGAATCATTATTATTATTATAATCATCTGAAGAAAGCCGTACAATTTCACGGTTTACACGGCCCTCTAGTTCGCAAAGGGCGTAACCTATTGCTCCCAAATTTGGTATATGTTGTAGGGTGGGCCATAGCTCGAAATTAAGATATTTCGCAACAATGTGAGATTTTCCAATTTTGAGATCCAGTAGGCCGAAAATGCCACTTTGATGCTTACAGTAAAAGTGGGTTGCTCCAGCCTTTTTATATGAGAGTGTGCGCGCCGTACGACTTGGCTGGCGTGGAGCGACCGCTCCACTAGATAGTAATGTTTGTCATCTACTCTACGTTTATGTTGATTGCAGTGGCTACGATGGAACGGTGCGCGTGTGGCGCGGGGCTGCATTCCTGGAGCACACGCTGGTGTTCGAGCATGCGCCGCACGAGAATGAGCCAGGTGGCGCCATGTTGCACCAGCTGGCGTGGTCCAGTCGGGGCAGCTGTGTGGCGGCCACAGCGGGCGAAGCCGCTCACATATGGGTCCTCCAAGGTAGATCGAAATGTTGTAACTAACAGAAATATAATGTTCCATTGTTGAACTTTTAGTGTATTCGGTATTGATTTATTTTAACTCTCTAAGTGAATGAGAAGTTGATGCAATTTCAAATTGAGAAAATATCAACATAAAAGGAGAGTAATATCTTGGATAAGTTAATTGTCAGTCGAGTTTCCTGTCCGATCAGCACTGCTGCACTGCCGACAGACTTGGCAGCATTAGTGAATGTCTTGTGTGCGCAGACGTGGCGAGCAACTGCTGCATGCAGTGCCATGTGCAGATGGAGGCGAGCTGGATCACGGCGATGGCTTGGCCCAAGCTGACCAACGCCGACAGTCCCGAACACCTGCTTCTGGGCACGCTGGCCGGCGTCGTCTCATTGCTGACGCTCAGCGCCGACTCCATCATCCGCGAGGAGCTGCCTCACTGCAGTCACGAATTCGGTATGCTCTTGTCACTTCCACTACGTTTCAATATGTATTATCTATTTTATATATAATTAGGTAATTAATTTTGATATTTTCTGTACATAAACAATCTTCATTTTGACTTTTAGAAAACAATGTCTTTGAAATAGGACTTGGAATTTGACTTTCAGTGTCAATTTTCAACTTTGGCAGTGTTGAAATCAAGGAGATAGGTAGCTACTTCATTCAAGTGAATAATTCTTTTACACATTAAAATGTGCAATGTGTATGGTACATAGTTTATCCAATGAGAGCAGTTTTCCATTTGGCAATTCTGCGACATCAAAATAAAATTGCAAAGGTGCTGAGTATTTAGACATCATTTTACATCAAGCAGCGGACAGTTGGCACCGAGATGGCAGCATAATCTCGGAGACATATTTCTTAACTTGTTTTAGTACTCTGTGGTGTACCTACACTTGTGTACCTACACAATAGGTCTGTTCGTTTTGCTTACTGCACTTTACTGCTCACTGCAAATCCGTTCGTTTTGCATCAAACTTGCTGTTCCGTCACTGCGATTGTGTTCGATTTGACACTGACAGTAGCTGCGCAGTGACTGCTCTTACAGCTGGGTAGGGAGGTGATGTAAATGCAGTAACTTTGCAGTAGGCGGCAAAATGGCCGATGTTTGAAATGTAAAATGTGTTTCTTATGGATGGATAGTGAAAAAACGCCTAAGGAGGAGGGAAATGAGTATTTGTTTCAGAGTTAAGTTCAGTTATATGTTATGAAATGATACATATTTATATAAAAATGCATTGGGATTAGACAAGAATTCTATAAATGCAGAACATAACCTCACTTATTTTTACATTCTTCCCGCCAAATTCACAAACCTCCCAACCAATAGGAAAAGGCCAGCCTGCCATCCTGCTGCAAATGCGTTCGTTTTGTGTTGGTACAGCAAGCTACTGCAAGAGTTACCAGGGCCTACTGTAAGCTGCTGCTACTGCAACTGCAGTAAGCAAAACGAACAGACCTTTTGATCCCAATATTGGTTATGAATGCTATGAGTCTCAAGACTTGTCTTACTTGTTTAGCTGGCGTGTGTCGGATGACGTGGCTTGACGAAGACAAAGAGTTCGCCGTGGCGTTCACCTCCGGAGAGATCCGTCTCGGCCGCAACAACCGCAACTTCCCGCCGGTGACGTTGGTCGGACACAGCGGCGCCATCTCCGCGTTGGAGTGGGACCCCCGGGGCCGTCTGCTGGCGTCGTGCGGCGCCGACAGCACATGCAGGATCTGGCGAGACACTGACACTGCTTGGAGCTGCCTTCACACTGTTCATGTTCAGCACGAACCACTCTCACTCGCATGGTCGCCCTTTGTTGGTAAGTACGCTGATTTTGACGCCCACCAAGTATACTTATTGCTAGAGCCAGTTTTAAATGGTGATGCGCGAATTCGCGAATTGTTTTGATTGCACTATTTTCTTCTACTAAAATCCATTTCATTGTGTATAGATCCCAAATCTACCATTTTTACATCGCGAAAAAAAACGAAATCCAACCCTGATCGCGATATTCAACATTTTCCGCGAAATGACCACGAAATAAAGGTTTTCTATTAAAATTACTGCTTTTCCCCCTAACAGGTCACACAACAACAAATGAAACCAGTTTCTTTCCATGTGAGGGTGGAAGGGGGGTTTTCCCAACCCCCCTTCCACCCTCAACCAGTCGCAACTACCTATTCATCAATAGTCTACTGACACAGAAGGATGTTTTGGAACAATTACTCTACTGAAAATTGTTGGATTGGGAAAGAAAATATCTTGTCAAACTATACATTTTGTGTCATGAAATTTTAAATATTATGTATCATCTACACAGAGAAAATGTGGGTTGGGGAAAAGACAGTACAGAGCATTAAAGACGCCATTCTAGACAAGCCTATTTCAGTGCTAATAGTGCATGACCAATCCATTCCAATCCCTCCTCCAAAGTGGCATACATGTTTTTCATCAAATTATGGTGTCTGGGGGCTATTACAATGTGTTTTATAACCAATATAATATTACCACAAAATCGCGAAATCCCTCTTCCAGAAAAAACACAAAAAACGAAATTGATGATTTTAAAAACGAATTTTAAGAAATAAAATCACCATTTAAAACTGTCTCTACTTATTGCTTGACTTCTGATTAAGGTTGTGGTTTACACTCTGAAACTGCTATACCAGAATATCATTTATCTCTCCGATGATGATTTTCTGCCAAATTCAAATTCATTTTTAAGGTTTCTGGCATAATATTTTAACCACAGTATTATAAGTGAGTACCTAGTGAGTAGTGAGTAAGGAAGAGAATTTCTTTTCCCACTTGCTTCAGTGAAGCAAGTAGAGAATTGTTTGGACAATTTCACTTTGATGCAGAAGCAAACTGGGCTTCTGTAATTTTAGTCATTTTTAATACCTCCGCCTGGAAAATCTTCCTGAAAGACCTCCCAAACCAATATTGGTAATTCTCATATTTTTCTAAATTATTTAATAGGAATCTTTAAAGGAATTCTCTCATCTTGGATTTAGATTTTTGTATGTGATCTAAGCATCATGGAAGACAATACTAACAAACAAACAACTTAATTTTTGGTACGATAATACTAAAAATTAATTATTGATTGCGCGTTATTTGAAACTGGCGCGCTGAGTTTCGGACGTCACTGTATAGCAACGCTGATTGGCTGCAGCCTCTACCATAGGTGGCCGCGCGCTCGAACTCTCTGCTCTTCGCTGACATACTTCGATCTATTTATAACACCATGATTTAAAATGACGTGTATACACTGACTTTGTTCCTGAAAGGTACCCAATACGTAAGTCTGTTAATATAAAGTGTTTTACATGAAAACACATTTGCAACTGCTACCTCATTTGCAACGCGCAAATGTTTATACGCTTGGAACAAAATCTGCTCGATTAATTTTGTGCAGCCACACTTTGTATAATTCAGGAGATTTGTCTTTCTTAGGAAATCTGTGGAATGAGTGTTTATTTGCATTGTTTTTAGTAATATTGTGACACTGAAAAACACAGCAGTAAACCATTTTCGTCTCAAATAATCTACACTAAAACAAAAGTAAATACACACGACGCCGAGCACGACGCGGCACAATCGGGCAGAAGATAAAAAGCGATTCAAAATATTTCGTCCAAATAGTGTATATAACTACACGAAACTATTAATACATGTTAAAATGTTGGTATTGTTTTTGCTTGAATATAAACTAGAATAGAACACACGTAAATATGCACGACATTGACACAATATGAGAGAAGATAATAGTAGGTATACTATTTAAAATATTCTGTCCCGTAAGATAATATATATAGTGTAGTTTATAGTATAGTTAAAATAAAGATCAATAAAATAAGATAATCACAAGCAACGTTGAATGTCTCACTATCACACCCTTCCTACATACTTGTAAAACATAGACTGCCAGGGAGAATGAATGTTTTTAACTCGAGCGCGGAGGTTGCTAGTAGCAGGTAGGCTATACAGTGACGTCAGTGTCGCTACGGCTGAAGTCGCTCCCGGGTCCAGGCGACAGGATGTAAGACAGAACAAAGGACAGGAATGTGTTGTTTGGAGCTCGACGGATCGGGAAAAAAATACTTGCTACAAGATGAGAGTATCACTTTAAGAATTGAATTTTTATATTATAACTTTTATTCGAAAAACTGGTATCATGGACTTCTTGATCTTGACGCGTTGTCCAACAACATGACTTGTGGTTCCAGGCAACTGCCACAGCCCGCTGCTGATGTGCGTGGGGACGGCTAAGGGCAGCGTGGAGGTGTGGACGCTGGCCGACGGCAGTCAGGGGGACGAGGACCTCACTCCGTGTCTGCTGCTCGTGCTTCAAGGTCAGCTGCATCAGGCGGTCACCATCCTGGAGATACATCGCGACGGCTTGCTGCTTGCATCGGGTAGGTTACATGGAATAATAGTTGATAATGGATGTTTTTGAGCACTTAAAGATAGGGATACACAATTGGTCTCTATTCAACAATTGAGTCGAAGACTTTTCTACATGAATCAATCATCATTGTTGGTAATGTTGAGTAGCATAATATTGACATCTCAATATTTGAATGCAGGGCACAAATCAAGTTCCTAGGTATATAAAACCAATACAGGTACACTCGGCACAACAAAATTGATCAGAGAAGAAATTTGAATGACTGCTGGTCATGTTCTGTACCAATCAATGCTTGTTTTTATTAGGGCTGTGCGAAATTGGATTTTTCGAATTCGAGCGAGATCGAGATACATTTTAAAAAATCGGGCGAGATTTTTTGTCCTCTAGATCGAGAATCTTCGAGCGAGATTGTTTATTTTTAACCTAAGGGTGGGAAGAATTTTTGCGTGTGTTTTTACGTCCCCATTAACAAAGTATTTCCACACAATAGCAACATTGTCAACTTGATCCGATGTTGGCTCACGGTTATTACTATCTATTTCCATTTTGTCAGATCGGAAAATACAAATAAAACTATAAGAAACTAATAAAATAACACTCCAAAAAATGACGCTGCAATGGCGGCGACAACTGAGCGCGTTCAGTAAACAGTTTAGTGCTTACTGCTCAGCAGGTAGAGCGCCTAATGGCGCTTGCGCATGACAATCTCGGTGGCTCAGTCGATATACTCGAGACTTGAAAATTCGAGAGGGAAATTTAAACACTCGGTCGAGTTCGAGATGGCGCTTAATCTCGATCTCTTCTCGAAATTTCGAGACTTGCACAGCCCTAATTATTATCATTGAAATGAGAGGTCACCTACTAGATAGAGACAAGGAGATTGCTTAGACTGACTTCTGATGGTGCGATCTATAATTTTTCAGTCAATCAGTTTTATTGAATGATCAATTCTAGTTGTGCTCATTGTACATATTGTGGAAAGGCAAGTTCAAAGTGGCAATGTAAAGTCTTGCAAATGAATGATTGTGAGGGTTGTGCTATCCATGATGTAAATGTTATGCGTCCAGGCTGCAGTCGTGGGCCGGGTGGCGTAGTGAACATGTGGTCCCTGCAAGACGGCAGCGTACTGCAGACGTTCACCGGCTCCGGCGGCGTGCAGGGTCTGTGCTGGCTCGGCGACCGCGGTCTCGCCATGTGCTTCAACCGCAGCACGGTAAGTCTGTGCAACAGTTATACAAAAGTCGGTACAGTAAAACCTCGTTAAGTCGAAATTGAAGGGACCCAAAAAAAAGCACTTCGACTCATGATTTTTCGATTTATAAGTATTTTCATAGAATGATGTTTTCCAGACGTGTAGTAAAGATAAGCCTCGTAAACCTACCCCCTCCCACTGCGCAAGGGTCTAGAGACCACTTGAAGACAGCTGTTTAGTGAAGGGTCAATGCCTCCAATGGTTTAAAGGACTCTTATTATTTACGCAATTATATATAATCTGCAGACTGGATACTAAACAAATTAATCACACACTTAATTTTTGACAATAAATCGATTTCACAATTATTATTTATTCAACTACCTATAGGTGTGGTGTTATTGAAAAAATAAATAATGGAACAGAAACGGAAAGATAATTGTTCGCTGTCATTTATGAATCATCAAAAGATTGAGAAAAAAATTAAATAGGTGGAAGATTTCTTGAAAAAGTCACTGATTTCAGTTTGTTTTTCAGTCGACAGAATATTTATTTTATGTGGACATCCATATTAAAAGTAAACATAAGATTAAATATTACGCAGAATAATAATTCAGTGAACAATGTTTATGCCGGCAGTCAGTTGTTGACTATTTACAGCCCTTTCCAGAGTGACTTTTTGCTCTAATTCTTAGAAACAGGGATTCAACCCTCCACCCGTGTCTGTTTTTTTTGTTGAGAGACCCACTTGTCTTTGAGATAGAGCAGGTAGTGCCAGCTGGGGTGCCGCGGAAAAGGGAGGGAAGTCAGGCGGACACTCTGCTCCAAAAATAGAGGACATTTTTGATAGAAATAATCCTGTATTCTCCAAAAATTGTATTATACAAAATAAATACTTCGATTTATAAACTGAAATCACATGTTATATTTCAACTTGGGGCCAAATATTACTTCGAATTACGACTTACGCAAATTTCGGTTTATAATTTATTTTAACATGTAACAGATTATACTGTGGACGGGACTTGAGTTTACTTCGATTTATGATGGATTTCGGCTAATGGTTGTTCGATTTAAGGAGGTTTTACTGTAGTACTCATCCATCATGTTCATTTTCTTTAAGACATGGAGGATGTATTGTTTTCAGGACGTACGAGTGGCGCACTACTCCATGGAGACGTTCTCACAGAACCGCGTGCTGGCGATCAGTCGCAGCGTTCTGATGAAGCAAGGTGTCACCGGACTGCAGTACGCTCCCTGCCTGCGCGCTCTGCTACTTGCGCTACCTGCCATTCTGCAGGTTAGTTCTAACTTCTAACTGAGAATATTTCAAACGTTTATATGTTTTCATTATGCTCGAAATAGAAACCAAGGGAGCGCTACTCCAAGGTTATCGTGACACACATTGTAAGTTTTCCAAGGACAGGAAATGTACCAATAATATATATTTCAGGTTCAACATCAAATTAAAAAAAATGTATGCTCAAAAAAAATCTAAAAACTTGTTTTTTGCAAGTCAAAGCGTGGATTTCTTCAAGGCAGTTACTCTTGTATGTGTATGCTCATGTGTGTGTATTTCTTCTGCTTACACAGGTGCAATACCAATATGAGAAACCTCTAGTCACGAACGGGGATCAACTGATACACAGCGGACATCTCAAGAGTCTGGTAGCGCTGATCATGGCGCTGAAACTCGACCGAGTGCTCTGTTACCAGCCCGTTCCACCCAACGATATCGACCACTACACAGTTGGTGAGTGGAGCATGCATCCAATTACTAACTATATTTATGAAATATGGTTTTTACTGATTCCTATCTTTACTATCCTATCTATCCTATACTATCCTATCTTACTATCTTATCTTACTATCTTATCTTATCTTATCTTATCTTATCTTACTTATCTTACTATCCTATATTTACTAGATTTACTATCTTCAAAATCGGTAAGTTGCTAACGCAGCTTATATTGGAACACAGCCGCTGCAATGTGAACTGCCTCGGTAGCTCAGCTGGTAGAGCATCTGACTGGATATCGGAAGGTCGTGGGTTCGAGTCCCACTCGAGGAAAATCTTTTCACATTGCAGTTGGTATTTATTAACTATATTTAGTATTTACATATCAAATAAATATTATTATTAGTTAGAGGGCAATGTAAAGCAGATCTTACTCCACTTATGAAAATTGGCTATGAGTCGGTTATAAAAAGGTACAAAAATTTTATTTTATCCTTTTGATGATCCCCGATACAGCCAGCCTAAATATTTTTAAAAATTTCACTGGATATCCCAACATTTTTAAGACGTGGAGAAAGAAATCACTTACTTCCCTGAAATAGCCCTGTTATAACATTTAGGTATTTCGAAACGGAGAAACTTGAAGTGCTGTCGTGAGAGTGTGCATTGTTTTGATTTAGTTCCGGAGTGGCAGTGGCTGCAAATGTTCAGCGTCGGAGTCCACACGGCCGACGCTCTCATCAACCGGACTCCGTTCTGCCCGGGATTCGTCGCTCTCGCATGTGGTGAGAGAAAAACTTATTATTCATTCATCAGAAGTGACAAGCTTATTATGAGCATTGTATATGGCCCCTAACTATTGATACATTTCATACACATACCTACACAGACTTGTAAATTACTTATTAAAAGTAGTGAGATTATATTACTTATTACTTGGAAAAAAATGTAATAAAATTACTGGTAAATTACTACTTCAGAAGTGTAATGAAATTACTTGACTTTTTAAGAGAAAAAGTAGTGAAATTACTCTCAAAAATTACTTTTTCCCGAATTGTTAACCAAAGCGAAAATTATTGGAAGGGGATACAAAATAAGAGTGTTTGAGAAGTCACGATAAGAGCAAAGTCATTTTAAGCCGTTTCTGTTTGACAATTTATTACCATTATTTTGTACTTTGTGTGACTTGCGTAGTGGAAATTCATAAATAAGCCTGCTTAGTGTTGTTATTTGTCCATATTTTTTTAAAATAACATACAAGCGGGAAAATGTGGGCGAGGCTCACGGTAACGCGTTACAAACGTCAAATTACTCTGATAAATGTAGTGAGATTATATCTAGTGGAGCGGTCGCTCCACGCCAGCCAAGTCGTACGGCGCGCGCACACTCTCATATAAAGGCTGGAGCAAACCCACTTTTACTGTAGGCATCAAAGTGGCATTTTCGGCCTACTGGATCTTAAAATTGGGGAATCTCACATTGTTGGAAAATATCTCAATTTCGAGCTATGGCCCACCCTACAACATATACCAAATTTGGGAACAATAGGTTACGCCCTTTTCGAGCTAGAGGGCTGAGAAAACCGTGTTTTAGAGCGGTTTTCATAATAATAATAATAATAATAATAATAATCTCGGTAGTAGTAGTCTCCTGGAATTCAAATCCGGTAAACAGGCCACAGCCTAAACGGCTGAACCGATTGATCTCACATTTTTACCACGTGTGCACTTTTGGCGTCTGATTTAACCTTCACCCCATGAATTTTTTGTGCCGCCATTTTGAAACCGGAAGTGACGTCATATCTCGTCAACGGCTAGACCGATCGGAACGAAATTTGCGCCAAACGATTCAGACGGTCAACTATATGGATTATCAGTAGCAAAAGACTAAACATTATGTTAATGAAACCGGAAATGACGTCATGAAATTTGAAATACATCGATTGGCATTTCGGCAACAAAGATTGATCCGATTATTTTGATATTTTTGTAACGTATGTACTTTTGATATCTCATTTGACTTATTATAAAACCAACCGGAAGCCGCCATTTTAAAACCGGAAGTGACATCATATCTCAATAACGGCTAAATAGATATGAACGAAACCAGCGCTAAACAATTGAGACGGTCAACTTTATGTATTATCATTAATAATATCTGCAGTTTCCCATACCGAAACCGGAAATGACGTCACACATTTTAAAAATCTCACAAATTTACATTTTGATACAATAAATATACTATTTGAGACAGCTTATAATAAAATGTAATCATGTTTAAATTATAATTCAAGGGGTCAGTGATTTCAGCAGCCATTTTGAAACCGAAAGTAACGTCATATCTTGAAAATTGTTTGACTGATCGGTATGAAACTACCGCCAAACGATTCGGAAGGTCATCTCTATGGAATAGGAACAGTCAAACTAGAATTTTCCTATTTATGAGACCGGAAATGACGTCATTCAAATTTAAAAAATTATTATAATCCCCTCCTAAATAATAAATACATATTCAGAAAGCTTAAAATGATACACATAATTTATAGATATACATTCTATGTGGCAGTGCAGTAAGTTCAGCAGCCATTTTGAAAACCGAAGTGTTGCCATAATATCTCGGAACTCGGTTGACTGATAGGAATGAAACCTTTGCTATTCTTCATGAAAGATCATTTAAAGCAAATATATAGTACCATACGCAGAATTTCATTAGTTAACCAAATTGTCAATGGCGACTTTTTTTAAAGGATTTAGTAATTGTTCAATCGATATGACGTCACAAGTTCTATGGATAAACTAAAAAAAGGAGTGATATCCCCATAAAAAACACTCCGTGTAAAAAAACAGCCAAGTCTCTTCAACTAAAAAAAATTATGAATACTAAAAAATTCTGCACTGAAAAGTAGTGATATCAAAAAATGGGCCAAGTCAAAACTTTATTTGAAAATCAAAAAATACTTGGCGCATCGTGTACTATGTTAATAGTTTAGAAGTATAGTCCAGATATAAAATATACATATAATATATCTATAATGCCCTAAAAAACGATGCGCCAAGTATTTTTTGATTTTCAAATAAAGTTTTGACTTGGCCCATTTTTTGATATCACTAGTTTTCAGTGCAGAATTTTTTAGTATTCATAATTTTTTTTAGTTGAAGAGACTTGGCTGTTTTTTTACACGGAGTGTTTTTTATGGGGATTACTTATTACTTGGAAAAAAATGTAATTTAATTACTGGCTCGTTACCCAAAAAAGTAATTTCGTTCCAGTAACGCGTTACTTTCGTTACGTTACTACCCAAGTCTGTACCTACATGTAGGTAAGACGTAATTTTTTTACATTTTTTTACATTTATGAAGGTGGTGCATGCGCAAGCGATTTTCCCCGCTCGTTGTAGGCACTTTTTTGGATACGATTACATATAGACAACCTTACAATTTTAACAATTCAAACTCATTAATTCTGTGTGATTCCTAATAATTTCCCAAATACTCGTACGATCTCGGATCTACAGTGTTATATATAAATAGAGTTTGCTTCTAATGCGTGAATGTGACTGTTCAGACGACGAAGAGTCTGCGTGGGACAACTCTGCGTGGAGCATCAAGGCCGACGAGCAGCTGATGTGCTGGTCCACGCAGCAGCCGCTGGACTGGCAGATCGGAGGGAAGTGTCACACGTACCTGTGGGGCAGCGGGCGGCATGGACAGCTGGGGGACGCAGGTGAGATGCAACGTTCATCACCGTGATGTAGACTCGTGTCTCTCGCTATTGTGTATCAATGGAATTCTGTGTAGAGGTTCTATTTAATTAGCTAGTTCATGGACTTCGATCTTGGTGGATAAATTTAAAGAAAAGTTACTCTATTTTGTTCAATAATTTACATTTGCAGGCAGTACATCAATAGTTAACAATCAGGTATTCGACATACAAATAAAATTAAATCTGTTCCTCAGAGGTAGAAGGACATACTACCTAAGTCAATTTCAATTATTCTTGAGGTGAGCTCAAAACTAGTATTTCTGGGTTCTTCCAATCATATTTGTAATGGTGACATTGTAAGAGAGTACCTAGTTCAATGTTACTATTTGTTGACATAAGTCAAATTGCAATTAAAGAGCTTGATTACATAATTCCAAAAGTGGGCTACACAAAACCGCGAAAATGAACTTTCGCCCATTTACCTCTGACGTAGAGAAATTATTACAGTTTGTGGCAATATAAACTATCTATGTACTAGAGACTTATTCAACAAGTGGGTAAAATAAATATACGTATTGAACACAGAATGCTGCTGGTTGTCATAGCAACAACATGACATCGGATGTGACTGGTTTCAGGACGCAACTGCATCGTGCCGACAGCTGCGGAGTCGTTCTCCAGCTCCCAGCTGATCGCTTGCGGTCAGAACTGCACGTTTGTGATCCGCACAGATGGCTCCGTGCTGGCCTGCGGAGAGGGAAGCTACGGCAGACTCGGTCAAGGCAACTCCGACGATCTCTTCTCACTAAGCATCATCTCGTCACTACAAGGTCTCATATCATTTCATACACTTCATACACTGACAGTGTTTATTTCAAAAACTAAACACGGAACCTTTCAGTATGTTGACAAATGAAATTGGTGAGGTTTGTTGAAACCTATTCTCGAATAAGTTATTTGTCATAACTCAGTTATAATATCGTAAGAAGTTCTGTTTACATGTTAATGTTAATAAGTGTTGATTGATGTGCAGGGTTCGTGATCGTCGCTCTTGCCACGTCGTGTGGTTCGGATGGACACAGCTTGGCGCTGGCCGAGAGTGGCGAGGTCTTCTCCTGGGGCGACGGAGACTACGGCAAGCTCGGACACGGCAACAGCGATCGCCAGCGCAGGCCGCGGCAGATCGACGCTCTGCACACGGAGGAAGTCGTGCAGGTAAAGACAGGGAGCTTACCTGCGCTTTTCAGTACAGAGATACTTAATTAAAAAGACACCAGGCATTGTTTTTTATTCTGGCAAATATTTGCCTATGTCTGGCAAATACTATCTATTCTAAGATATGAGAAGAGACTGAGAGCAAGGGAGTCTACATAAATTGGCTCCATCTCTCGTGTACTATTTGTATATTTGAACAGCTTCCAAGTTATCAGAGAACTAAATGACAAGTAAATGCTTATTCCCTCACATTTTCCACACTTCAAAGTGGACTTTAACAATTAAATGCTGATGAGAAAGAGAGATAAATCCATGGGAATGGAGTCCATTCATGCAGATATTAATAAGTATAAGTAGATATTATGTTGATTGTAGATATATTTCTATGAACTAACTTAACATTTCTGTTGTGCAATATTCTTGAAAGTTTTAAATTTTATGTATCTGATATTATAGTCTCTGATAACAAAGTACACAAACATTATTTGCCACATTATTTGCCAGGTTGCATGTGGCTTCAAGCACAGTGCCGTGGTGACCGCCGACGGCAAACTGTTCACGTTCGGCAACGGAGACTACGGCCGCCTGGGCCTCGGCTCCACGTCCAACAAGAAGCTGCCGGAGCGAGTGGTTGCGCTCGAGGGCTATCGCATCGGCCAGGTCGCCTGCGGTCTCAACCACACGGTCGCGGTGTCCGCAGACGGCATGATGGTCTGGGCATTCGGCGATGGCGACTATGGCAAGCTGGGCGTCGGCAGTTCAGTGACCAAACTACTTCCTCAGGTCAGTTGAGTTCAAGAGTTGTGAACACTTTGTGACCTGATGGCTTTAAATCTGACAGTGGTTGTGTGTGTTTAGCGCGTGGAGTCGATGTGCGGCGTTGGCGTGCGACGCGCCTGCTGTGGCACGCAGTTCTCCGTCTACCTGACCATCTCGGGGCGCGTGTTCACGTGCGGGCTGGACCGGTTGACCGGCCAGGCGGACTCGCACTCCCGCAGCCTGGCGCGGCCGCAGGAAGTGGCCGGTCTCGGCGCACATCGGGTGGCCGACATAAGTGCAGGTGCAGAGCACACGCTGGCCGTCACCGAGGAGGGCGATGTGTGGGCGTGGGGGTTGAACAGCGACGGCCAGCTCGGGCTTGGGCATGTCGGACACGCTGCCATCGTCGGACAGCCGCAGTTGGTGCCGGGGCTGAGTGGCAAGGGAATCAAACAGGTGAGGGTGCTTTATCACAATTTCAATAATTAATTAATATAATAAATGAGAAAACATGTAGTACCTAATAATTACACATTTCAAATTCAGTTCACGATCTAGTCAACTTAATTATAAGTAACTTTAGTTAACAAAAAAAACACTTTCTATAACTTGAGAAAGTGTGGACTAAAATTGACCTGCCCTTCATAAAATATAAATGTATATATTGGTGATGTCAGATCTCTGCTGGTCGATCTCACTGTGCCGCTTGGACGTGCCCACCCGCACCGCGACGGTGTCCCGGAGTGTCGGTGCCGCTCCGCTTTGGTCTGCCCACAGCAGTGCCGCCGCAATACGGCCACCTGCAGAGCTGCTCGCTGAAGTCCACTCAGGCGAGACTCAAGCTGCTCTACCGCTTCTCCGACATTCTATACGCCAGCTGGAGGCTCCTGCCACTCGCTTCCAATGTGAGAATGACTCTTGAATCCAGCTATCTACTTGTACATCATCAATAATTTAACCGTGAATTTTAAGAATTAACGGAGTCATGTTTTTTGACAATTGCGTTTCTGTTGTGGCTCAAAATTATTGCTATTTGTTTGGTCAATTAACACTGCAAATACAGGAGGTGGACTTAACATGTGAGTTCAGCTTGTTTAGAGCAAGCTGATCTAAACAAGCTAAGCAAGCTGAGCTTGTTTAGAGCTTGTCGGTGTGACCTTTACTTTGCCCTCAAGACAAAAAAATTAATCAAGAAAGCAAATAAGAAATACCCAGCCATAGACAAATAGAGACGCTCGCTTCAATAGCTTAAAAACTTAACAGATTTAATAATTTGAACTCGTCGCTTATCAGTCATGTATGTATGTGATATTGTTGTTACACCACTTCCAATCTTCAGAAATGTATTTACCATGAACGTTGTCGCAGGCTGGAGAATCTCTGCTGCCATCGCTGCGGGCTTTTGCCACGTCGCCACTGCGCCACCTGCTGGCGCCGCGCGTCTACACGCTGCCGCTGGTGCGCAGCCTGGGCCGCACGATGGTGCAGGGCCGCAACTACGGGCCGCAGGTGACGGTGCGCCGGCTGGCGGTGCGCGGGAAGCCCGGCAAGCCGATATTCATGCAGATAGCCGCGCAGGTCGTCAAGATGAAGATGCCGGAACTCAGGCTGCCGTCGAGAGCTTGGAAGGTACACAATCTCTTTCCAATGTGACTTTATATTGATAATAGAATCTAATATTCATAGTTTGCATGTGACTTATTATTGACACCGTCAAGTCAAGTCAACATAATTCAGAATAGCTGTAAAGTCTATGATTTTGCATTTGGTTATGTTGATGAAATGTTTGTAGGCTTCAAAGAAATCTTGAATGTGCAGCAGAATCACTCGTTTTACACCTTTACTCCTTTTAAAATACAACAATTAACCTCCATATAAGTTAAATCTGACCTGTACCTTGACTCGACTCAATACTTCTTATTCGTGTGATATTACATGCCTGGTGAAGTGTCCCTTCCCTTCATTCAATAATGGAAGTATTTTGAAAGAATATTAACCGTAGTTTTACTGTAGATTCCAGTGATAGGAGGGGTTTCATTAGTATCTGTTTGGTAATGTGTGCCAAAACATTTTCCCTTTTTAGATCAATCCGAGTATCAATGTCTATTGACTTGTGCAGGTGAAGCTGGTGGGTGAGGGAGCGGACGACGCGGGGGGTGTGTTCGACGAGACCATGACGGAGATGTGTGAGGAGCTGACCACTGGGATCGTCCCGCTGCTCGTGCCCACGCCCAACACCAGCAACGACACCGGCTACAACCGGGACCGCTTCCTGCTCAATCCGCAACTTGTGTCCAAGCAGCAGCTCGTGTGGTTCAAGTTCCTAGGTGAGTTGCTAAGAAAGAACTCTCCGCAGTTATGTACTTGATTTTTCTAATCTATGTAATATTGATAAGGGTTGTGCAAACCTTCGATTTTTTAGTCCAATTGATTGAACCCCAACCTCGAGATTCCGAATCTTTCTAAACCTTGAAAGTTAGAATCTGTAGATTTCTATTCATTCAAAATGTTTTTTGTACAAAGAGTCTACATAAATTTAACATTAAGCAACAGAATATTTGGGGCCTTGTATTAATCGTTGAAATAATACCTATTACAATGGCCAAATATACGTTCTCACCTAGGACCATTTTCGCACCATTGTGCAAAAAGTGCACAATGTGCCTTATACCTAGCTGTTAAGGTGACTCGAAACAATATTAATCTAGTCTATGTAATCAATATTTTGTGTCCTAGATTAATAATTTATTAGTTCCCTACCAGGTACTACCTACTGCAATTTAATTGATAAAAGTTTGTTACATTATCTTAGCATTATCCCATTGTAACTGATGTGTCTGGTCTGGTTGGACAGGCATATTGCTCGGCGTTGCTCTGAGGACTCGCAAGCCGCTGCCGGTGCAACTCGCTCCGCTAGTCTGGAAGCTGCTCGTGGGCGAGACGGTCACCATGGACGACCTTGAGGAGTCGGACAGTCTCTACGTGCAGAGTCTCCGCGGCATCCGCGACATCCATCTGGCTGGCGTCACAGAGGAGAATTTCCACGAGGTACGCTGTTCTCTGCTTTACATACTTATCATAGTTCATAGCCTTTTACCACCCCTGTAATACATTGGGGAGTGTCTCTTTACCTCAGAGGTAGAAGGCTGGAAGTCCACTTCAATGAATGATTCTTGAGATTAGCTCAAAAACCAGTAATTCTGCCTTCACCATCTAATGGTGACATGAGTCATTGAGTAAGAAAATACTTCAATATAACTGTATTAGTTAGAGATGGGCCGATAACGATACTCGCAATACCACCGATACCCATGGTATCGGTATCTGTAAATTTTAATGCAATATTTTCGATACTTCGATACTTATTACTTTTTTAGTTGAAATTTTGAATTGTGGCCGTTTTCCCGCCATTGGTGCTCATTGGCATCACGTCAGTGAGCTGATTCACCATTGGCAGATGCCTCAACCAATCAGAGCCAAGGTTGCAAGTGACATAATCTCCAAAAAAATCTCTAGTTTTGTGAATTTTGATTGAATTGAGACTTTGGTGGACAGGAACTACAGAAATATAAAGAAACAAAAGTATTGGCGATACTATCGGTATTGCTAATCATAAAGTGAGTATCGGTATCGGTATCGGTGAAAAAGTGGTATCGACCCATCTCTAGTATTAGTTGACATCAGTCAAATGCCAATGAATATAAAATGGACTTCTGGCCTTCTACCTCTGAGGTGCAGATCTGTGTTGTTTAACACCTTGACATCTGCAGGTGATTCCGCTGGAGAACTTTGAGAGTGCCAGCTGCACGGGTCGAATCGTTCCCATCGTTCCGGGAGGGCGCAGCATCCCGCTCACGTTCCACAGCCGAATACAATATGTGGAACGAGCTGTCCACTTCCGGCTGCACGAAATGGACTTGCAGGTTTGACATACTTAATTCGTGAGCCTACTTTTATTATTGTTAAGGTTACTTACTAGTGGGAAGTTCGAAGTAGGTATAATTGTCAGATCATACAAAACAAAACTTAAACCTGCTTATTTATTAAAATAATGTTTGTTGTTAGGTGGCAGCTGTGCGCGAGGGAATGTCGGGAATAATCCCCGTCCCCCTTCTCTCTCTGGTCACTGCACAACACCTCGAGCAATTAGTCTGCGGGATGCCACACATATCGATACAGCTGCTGCGGAAAGTAGTCAGGTAATCATTCATTCGTACCTTTTTGTTCATATTTCTTCTCGCTCCTGAACTTGAGTCTTGAATAAAAAGAGTGTTGTTTATTCTTTCAAGGTATCGAGAGCTGGACGAAAACAGTTTAATCGTCAAATGGCTGTGGGAAGTTTTGGAGAACTTCACAAACGTGGAACGAATTCTCTTCATGAGGTTTGTGTCCGGTCGCTCAAGATTGCCGGCTAATCTAGCAGACCTGTCACAACGGTTCCAGGTAATTTCATTTTCCATTCAAAAATTTGAAATTTGAAAAATTTAAAATTAATCCCATGTCGTTGCTAAAGAATTAGTATTGGTTCCCCAATAGTTAGTGTAATGTCAAGACGTTGATAAGTGATGTGACTTCACTCCTTGGTTCATAACATACATGTCGACCTTCTTGCACACTCAATAACACGAGCAGCTTTCTGATATCTCAGTTGTAAGTCCACTGAGTTCTCTTCCCGTGATGTAAACAATGTTATTTTCAAGGTGATGAAAGTGGACCGTGCAATGGATGGCCTGCCAACGGCGCAGACCTGTTTCTTCCAACTGCGTCTACCTCCCTACAGCAGCCAAGAAGTGATGGCGGAGCGTCTCCTCTACGCCATCAACAACTGCCGATCCATCGACATGGACAACTACATGCTCACTCGGAATGTCGATCAAGGGGCGGTCTCAGATGAAGAGTATTGACATTGTGCTAGTCAGAGCAAGTATTTACATTCCATGAATCTTTTTTATGGGCTTGACTTTTATTCCATTACCATTTAAATGGAAATTAATACTATTTTGCTTAGAAATATAAATGTATTATTTTATTATATTTGATTCACGAAGTGAGGAGCACCTTTTTTATATGCTATCTTGTCTAACAACATACCTTCATTAATTATGAATAAAGTTATTATTATGTAAATGAATTTAATGAATTCTTCTTACTCTTAAATTAACTACATTTGCAGTGAGATGAGGCTGCATCTATTAGCAGTCTTTCTCTGTTAAAGATGGCAACGCTTACCGCGCTTGAGTTAACTTGACATAATTATATCGTTTTTATAAGCAGTTTATTATTAGCGGCTGTGCGCGAAAACTTTTTTTCATTCGGGATGGGATTTGTAAAGGGATTTGGGACGGGATCAATTTAAAAAATGAATCTGGGATCAGGTTGGGATTGGGACACATTAAAATCTCGGGTTTCGAGACGGGATTGTGCAAAATCGACTACTGAATTGGATGTGATAAGCCTAGGCGGTCAGCTAATCAGAGCATCCTTCTAAAGGAATTTAAAATAAGGCGGTATATTGTTTAAAACGGGGATTATTCATTTGTCCCGATTCCAGTCACATCCCGGTTGATTTTGGCCGGACAAAAATATACCGTCCCTGGTAATAATTATTAATAAAATACAGTACCTACACTCGTTAAAACTCCCCGATCATTGTTCTGTTGGCACATCGTGTGTTATATTGCAAAAACTGGCAGATTGTGAAATTATGTTGATTGTTTGTAATCTAGCTTCATTCAGTTTTTACTGGGTATTATTGATTACTGATTACTGAAGGCAGTGATACACAGCTTTGGGACAGATGAGAAAGTATCCAACCCAGTTTACCTAGTTTCAGTGGCGGCTCGTGACTTCATTTATTGGTGGGGCTGCTAATTTATAACAACGCTATTCACACATAGAAAATTGAAAGTCAGACCATCGCGCAACCATGGCGCAACTTACCTTATTTGTACAGGAACTTTGCACTCCCCTCTCTATGCGTTGCAAATAGGTAGGTAGTACCGAACATACCTACCTGATTATTACTTTCTTATTGAAGTTCGGTACCTATCTCGTTTATTATTAGTTATTTGTGAATTGTTCAGACGTTTGATTTCAAGCATTTGTTCCAAAGGTAAACTTGAAAATGAAGTCAATAGAAGAGTCAATATAATGATCAATAATAATTTGCACAGCACAACATTATACTATACCTACACACGACACCACGTCTAGTTTCTAGCAAAGTCTTGCCATAACTGACGAAAAACACTAAAACTATGAATCATTTTCCCATAAAATTCCAAGCGCTCCTTAGTCAAAACAAACTGTCGCAATGTCATGCATCTCGCTCGCCTACGCGCTATTGTCGAACTCCCGATCGTGTATAGAGGGCTAGGATGGATCAGCCCTGTGGAACGATTTGTAGTCTTGAGTGATACGTGGGTGAGGCACAATTACACAGCACGATTTTGTCACGCTCAGCTCGAAAAGACATGGAGAATACTGCTACTAGTGTAAACGTCCTACGGGCTAGCCCCTAGCCGAGCCGAACTGAACCGAACGTCCGACACGCAGAGGCGGGAGTTTGGCCGAGAGCAACGCGCGTTTATTTGAATCATATTTGACTACATCCAGTGGCCCCTGATGTTAAATAATTTCACTAATTTACGCCAATTAACAAATAATGTTGGCAAAAATGATTTCTCATACAATAACATTACTCTTTAGAAAAATATTAAATACTTAAAAAAGTGATCCTTAAATATTCTTGGTGGGGCTTAGCCCCACTAGCCCTTATCAGGGTTCCCAGGCGGCCCATAAAACCCCTAAAACCCATTTTTTCAGCATTTCAATTTATAGGCACTATAATTCCCACTTTTCTAGGTCTGACCCATAAAATGACGAGGAATCTATTACACTATTCAATTAATTACAGTGTATCATTTATCAAATCACCAAAAACTGTCCAAAACGCATAGAAATGGTCCAAAAATACGTTTAAATTTCCAAATTTTTCCGGGCCTGTGCGGCCCGGACCCGCATAAGATTTGAAGCTTCATGGGCAATGTTTCAAGTGCAATTTAGTGTGATTCTCCAAAGTATTGTCCCATCTAAACTAGGGTTGCCACCCATCCTGGATTTTTCGGGATTGTTGTCCTTTTCCCAGAATTTGCCATAATCTTTCCGGAACAGCAATTGCCCCGGAATTCTGAATTTTGAACTTCCAACGCAACTCCATATTGCTTGCACAGGGCTGCCGCTGCCAGATGATCATATTTGTGATTTTATTAAATATTTGAGAAAAAATATGGAAACTAAACTAAATTTCCGTAAAAACCTAACAGTCTTAGGTGATTAAAATCGCTTAAATTTGAAGTCCAAAACGCATAGAAATGGCTCTAATTCATTCTTGAAATTCAAAATATTCCCGGGCCTGATCGGCCCGTACCCGCGTGTTGCTGGGGGCCCTCTCCCTAGGCCCCAATTGATGCCATGAGCAGGGTGTATCCCAAAAAGTTTGTATTTCGGCAATTCCCCCCCTCCCCCCATCACTGTATCACGAAAAGTATTAGTAATGTCCTCTTTCCCGGATTGTATGCATTGAAAGGTGGCAACTTTGGTCTAAACTTGAATTAATAAAAGATAATAAGTAGGTATACTATGCATATTATTGAAATGCACTTTTTAAACAATTCTGAAGAATAGGAAAAGTGAGAATGGAGCAAAATTTGTTGAGTTTACTGAATAATCTGCAATTTTAAGATAAGGAATAGTTTGGTTTCGGTTAGTAATGGCTAATGATTTTTAACATTTCATACCTTTGCTCTCCCCGTCATATTAAGCATTCAAGATTTTTTGTGCTGTGCGCTAAATAGCTTTCAGCTGATCAAAATGTGATTCAATAAATGCGTTATAAATGCATCTAGGAAATGCTTTTTATTATAAATGTACCATTTAAAACCCATAAAATCCCATTTATGGACCCATATTTTTTAGCCTAATTACCCATATTTTTGTGAGACCTGGCTGGGAACTCTGCCTTATGGACGAGCCGCCACTGCCTAGTTTACCCATTTCCATTGCTAGTGCTGGGAGACTAAGAGTGAATTTCTTTAACAGTAAGAGAACTAATGTTTGTATGCAAAAGGTACCTATTCTTCAATTTTCTTTGGACGGGAATACTATCTATTTTGGAATTTGTAAAATGTATTCGTTTCACTTTTATGAAATAGGTACTATCTAAATAAAACACAGTTATTTTCTATGAAATATTTATTTTTATCTGAATTTATAAAAAAAATAGTAAATTTATACACAAATCACTTCGTACCTAGTACTAAATCTACAAGATATTCAAAATATCATTCTATGGATTGAGAGGTGTACCTACCATACATTATTATGGTATTCGTACGTACAATGTGTAGCTCACTCTTGTCTTCTTAAACTTAAGATCAGATCAAAATACATGGACCTATTATTTTAATTAATCAGTAATCAAGTCCTTTGTTTTTGGCTTAAAATATCATGAAAATCTTCAAATATCCTTTTTCACAATCAAGTTGTGATAACGGCAATAATTCAAGTCATATCAACTGAACCTGACCAAGAATGTATGGTTCATTTACCTGATACAACTCTTTTACCTTAGCCAGTTCATGATTAACGTTTATTTGTAATACCGGTACCGGTTGTGTTTTGGGCTCAATCAGCCATTTCTCGTGATAGTTATGAACATGTTGAAGATATTCCAACGTCAGGCCGCTCTCCTCTGGTCGATTCCGTCGCTTGATTCTTTCAAACACAACTTCTGGGCTGCTGCGAAGATAAACTGCAAGCAAATCAATTAACGGGTCACAATTTTAAAGGTATGTATGTGAAATGTAATAATGGTGTTTCAATATCTAGAATAGAATAGAATATTGTTTATTATAGTCGAATAATAGAATTACATGTAATTATAATTGACAGTCAATAATAATAACATATTTAACAAATTACACAAAATCAAAGCAAAACCACATTCTACAAAAATTAAACGTAGAATAGGTAGGTACACTAGATACTTTCATTTCAAGTACTACGGTGAGTCAGACATGCACAGAGACCCTAAAATTTGTGGGAGCAAAATTGTGCATTTGTGGGAGCAAGGGGAGTAGGGTGAATGATAGAGAGGGGTATTGGAGAGGAGGAAGGTAGAGAAGGTGGGAACTTGGGAAGACAGAATAGAGTGCAAGGTATGGAAATAATAGAAATGGCTAAGCCAGTTTCTATGAGTCCTGCAGTCATTGTGTGGCGAGTGAGAACACTAGACGAAAATGATACCTACCGATCAAGTCTAATTTAATATCCATATTCTTGATCATCCAGTCGTACCATTTACACAGCACTGTGTATTCGACATCTTCTAACAGCCCATCCTGATACGCCATTTCCACGAAAACGTTCCTAAATGAACCAAAAAACACAACACGATAACTATAGCTGATGAGGTGATGAATATGTACTTTAGTCATATTGACTGGTAGTCAGTCACTTGCTTCTTTACAGAACCTATGAAAAACAGAGGAGTTAGGTACGTACGTATGTACGTTAATTGAGTTAAACTGAACCTGCTCGGTGCAGCTCTAGTCTACCAAACGTACCTAATTTAATAGCTTTGCGCAGTGGCAATATCGTAACCAATGAGGTTTATCCGAGGTGCGATTATTGCTAGTTAAAAACTTATTACCTAATCATTGATGGGAGGAGATTTTCTAACAATTATGTTAAGTTAAATGCGGGGGTTATGATGAGGGGTTAACCCTCATCAGTGCATTGTGTCTAATGTTCGTCCGTCCGACCGGGTAGCTCAGTTGGTAGAGCTCTCACCTGGCAAGTGAGAGGTCCCGGGTTCGAGCCCCAGTTCGGTCGGATATTTTTCACAACGCACATCCCTTCGTATCATCCTGACTCCATGGAAGTTTTCCACAGAAACCTACATTCTCATCATTCGAGCTGAAAAGCAACTCGTTAAGTCGAGTAAAAGAGGGTTGCGCACGCTAGTGCAAAGAGACATGTGACAGTATCGTTACCGATGGTCTGATAGCTTGTAATGTCCAATCATTACCTTCATTCCATTCTCCTAGGAGACCTCTAACCCTCATCAGTGCGTTGTGTCTAATGTCCGGCCGTCCGACCGGGTAGCTCAGTTGGTAGAGCTCTCACCCGGCAAGTGAGAGGTCCCAGGTTCGAGCCCCGGTTCGGTCGGATATTTTTCACAACGCACATCCCTTCGTATTAAGTAAATACTTACCTATTGTTCTGGAGAGATCTCTCAAATATCTGAACAGTCTTGCTCGTCTCCATCGACTGCATGTTAAGCCGTGAAAGCTGGACGTAATGAGAGAAAGTAAGGTTCCAGCGCTTTAGATCCTTGTACAGCAAGTCAAGAAGATTATGTCCTCCAACATTCCTCCACTTGTCAATGGGCTCAGAATAGGTATCCACTTCAGGAAAATTGCCCAAGTAGTTCATTAATGTTGATTTTCCGCAGCCTATGTTCCCCTCCACAGACACTCGAAAAGGTTTGCCATCGTCTTTTAGGTAGTACTTCATGATACGGTCGTACGTGTTGTCAGACCAAATTGTTCTTGATGATGTATATTCTAACGAGTACTTTCTGAAATTAAAAGTGAAACTTCAGAGTGAGCTACAGGTGAGCCTAGGTGACAGGAAAAAATGTTTCAGGAGCCTACTAAAACTAGAGTCAGGAAAAAGTAATTGGTAAGCGTACCGCACTTCTGATCGAATTAACACATTTATGTGTCCTATTGCGAATCGACGCATTTTGATGGCACACGCACATTTATCTAAATTTCTGAAGCATTTATGTAGAATTTTATGTTGTAATTGAGGTTAAGTAAGCTTACCCAACAGCGAAGTAGAGCGCGCGTTTCCTGGACAACAATCAGATTTCAAAAACGTAAACAACTTTAGTTCCAAGTTTCCAACAAAGCGCTTCAATCGGATACCTTTGCCCGGGAAGATTTTGAACCGAAGGTTAAATATTAATGTATTTGTTTTGAAGCAAGCGAATGATCTGTTATAAACCTGCACGCACTTAAAAAAAAAATCCAATTTTTTTTAGCTAATAAAAAACTTTTGTATTTGTTGAATACATACCATTTGGGTTTCTATTTTATGTGCTCAATAAATTACATTATAATAATTATAATTATTATTACTTATTAGTTATTAGATCTCTGAACTATACACAATAGGTAGAGACAACTTGTTATTTTTACTCATTTTATTGCAACTGTTTCAGGAAAAATAGGAAGGTAGGAAATGCACCTATTCTGGTAGGTTAAATTATACATACACAATGTATTATGTAATTAATATATTTATTTACAACTACAGAATTACTACATTATGAAAAACATAAGGCAAAGCAAGGGCACACAATTTGCAAGTGCCAAAAAACTAATAATAAAATATCATAAAGTATCATATTATAATTAACAAATGTTTTGAGTAAAATATTATTATAATCAATCAAGGCATAACCTAAAGTGAAAATATGCAACTGCACATTCAGAATGCAATTCTAAGTCCATGTGTGACGAAGTATGCAAGGCAAACAGATATCCTAGACAATGTAGTTTCCTTTTTTGCAACAAAGCAAAGGTAATAAAAAGTGATAATAAATAATACATCGAAAAACACTATACTTTCCACACACTGAGACAGCATTACACTTTTGAGGGGATTTAAAAATAAAATAAATGCAATTTAAAGCAAAATTTGTTATCCTAATTAAAAGTTTCTTAATCTAACTTTCTTTCCCAATCAACAACCAAAGCAATTATGTAAAATGGCATGACAATTTGACAAACACTAAATATAAATAAGTGCAATTTAAAGCAAAATTTGTTATGCTAATTAAAAATTTCTTAATCTTACTTTCTTTCCCAATCAACAACCAAAGCAATTATGTAAAATGGCATGACAATTTGACAAACACTAAATATAAGGAATCTTCATAGAGCATGTTAACATTTTCTTGGCAATCTACATCATGTACAACCAAATCAGATTTCTAACAAAAGTAAAATTTGCAAAGTCATAAAATACAATTTTAATGTTCATGTACAGAGCCTGTTACTACTGTGGAATAGCTAAGTTTTGATGGAACTCTTGAAATAAAGAATGCAAAATCAATTACCTAAATTTTGATGTTCATTATAAAGATTTAGAAGGCACCTTTCTTAGAAGCAGGTGCAGAAGCATTGTCATCGTCTTCATCTGAAGAAATAAGGAGGATTCTGGACCTCTTCTTCGCTGTATCTGAAGCAGTTACATCTTGGTTGAGTTCACTGTCTATTGTTTCATGAGACGTCGCCTTGCCATTGAGTACCAAAACACGGTTGTGGCTACCTTCATGGGAACTATCGTTAGAACCCAAAACATTACGAGAGCTTTGATTCACTCCGTTCTCTACTATACTTTCAGTCAGCAATACATCAGAGTCACTATTTTCACTGTCCGACGATATTAACAGTGCATGGGATTTCTTTATTTGCGGTTTCACAACTAAATTTTGATCATTAGAACCCAAAACATTATTTGAACTTTCCTTTGTTTTTTGATTATCTCCGTTCTCTACTACACTTTCAGTCAGCAATACATCAGAGTCACCATTTTCACTGTCCGACGATATTAACAGTACATGGGATTTCTTTATTTGCGGTTTCACAACTAAATTTCGATCATTAGAACTCAAAACATTATTTGAACTTTCATTGTTTTCTTTATTATCTCCGTTCTCTACTATACTTTCAGTCAACAATACATCAGAGTCACTATGTTCACTGTCCGACGATATAACCATAGCATGAGATTTCTTTCTTTGAGGTTTCACAACTAAATTTCCGTCATTGGGAACAGGATCAGATATTGACGTGACACTACGATTTTTACTTAAACCAATTGTTTCCACTCCATCGCTTGATTCATCTGAAGAGATTATCTGGGCACCGGATTTCTTTGCAGTTGTTGTGATTCTCGGAATTGGGCTGGGTCTCCGGCTATCATCTTCACTAGAGCTGTCATCAGAAGTTGCTATTATGGAACTGCTCCTCTTCCCATTTTTCTGCTGAGTTTTACCGTGAGTTTCATTGTTCAAGTTGGAAACACCGACTCCCAATGTGGATGGTTCATCATCAGTACTAGAAAAGTCATCAGAAGTTGCTATCAGGTCACTGCTCTTCCCACTTTTCTGTTGAGTTTTTCCGAGAGTTTCATTGTTCAAGTTGGAAACACCGACTCCCAATGTGGATGGTTCATCATCAGTACTAGAAAAGTCATCAGAAGTTGCTATCAGGTCACTGCTCTTCCCACTTTTCTGTTGAATTTTTCCGCGAGTTTTCTTTTTTAAGTTGGAAACACCGACTCCCGATGTGGATGGATCATCGTCGTCAACAGATTCAACACCTTGGAGGACATCTCTCAGAATCTTCACCATGATTTCCAATTCAGCCGACTTCAATGTCTCCGGAATCTTCAGAAAAGTTTCTTGCTCCAGTCCCAAAGCTTTACACAATTCCTTTGATGCATCTGTATCAAGAACTTGATCGATCTCGTTGTTGTCTGAAAACAGTAACTCTACTTGGTTGTCGATATCGTCAGCAGCACAGCGTTCAACGAATGTAGCAGACATCTTCTCGGCTAGCCATGAAACTGTCGAGCTTGCGTCTGCCGACTGATTCTTGAGTTCCTTAGCTGCACGTCGGATCTTCTTGGCGTCTATCTTGAAGCGCTCTTGATCGCTGTCATCGACCTCTGCTGCACTTGATGACTCGTTCGTATCACTTGAATGATGCTGGCCATTTTGATTAATTCCTTTCCATGTCCCATCCGTAAGACCCAAGGCAATGAGTTTCGCTTTGATTTCGTTCCTTGACCGTTTGACTGTCAGTGATTTGTAGATCGATGCCAGAGGTTTTCGAAATTCATGGAACCTGTTGAAAAGAACCACTAGTTCATCTTCCTCCTCCTGACTCCAAGTCTCGGACACGTTCTCCCTGTTGCTTGTTACATGGTGTTTCAAGGCATTGAGTTTTTCTGCAATTTGCTTCCTCGGTCGTTTGATTGTCAATGCTTTGTAGATTAATAAGACAGGATTTTTCATTTCTCTGAACCTTTCAAATTGATTCATCAGGTCTTCTTCCTCCTCTGCACTCCAAGTCTCTGGCAGCGTTTCCTTCACGGATGGTTTAAACTCGGAGTAATTTCCATCCATGATTATCTGTGCTTCCGCATGCGTCGACCAGAAAAGAGCTTCAACCGCAACCTGGCTATTCTTTTCGGCCAATTTACAAAATTTTTTGACAACGGCTCGGGCAAATTCAATCAGTGGCTTATGTTGTGGGTTCTTGGAGGCGAGAATGCGCCGCAGAGTATTAAACAAAGACAGATGGAAGAGCATAGAAGGTAATTTCAGTTCAAAGCTTAAGCGTACAAGCATCTTGAGGACGCAATGGTTTGTAAATACTGTATTCGTTTCAAATTGATCCAAAAGGAATGTGTACGGTTCCATGATCTGCGGTCTCACTAACTTATTAATAAACTCCTTGAACTCCAAAGCTGACTCGGACGACTGTTCTGCGTAACCCTCATCATCAGCCTCTTCAGATCCATCATCGGAAGGCACTGGATTAGCCTCGGAAGGCTCTGGATTAGCACTAGAATCTCCAAAGTTGGCCATGAAGATGTCGTAGAGTGCCATAAACTCCTCATCCGGACCAATATCAGAACTGCCAAAGCTGTCATGCTCCGGCCAAATGTTTCTGGATGCTCGAAGTAGCACGACAGCGTCCTCTGGCTCATTTGCCAAGAGGTGTGCTTGGATCTTATGCATTGCTTCTGCTTTCTGCACTTCATTGGATTTGTCAGACGCAGCATCAAATGGAAAACACTCCGAAGTCAGCTCTCGGCCATCTTGAAGAACAGACGAAACTTCTGAACCAATCTCAGACCACAATTCCTCTTTATTCACTGGAGGAGGTACATCAGCTTTCTTCTTCTTGTTAGTTTTCTTCTTTTTCTTAAGTTTCTTGGATGTCAGAACGCGATTATTACATGCACAGAACTTCTTGAGAAGAGCAATGTAGACATGCAACGTCTCTACTAAGTCGGTGAGAAACGGTGTCGATGACTTTACATGATTGTACTTGAGGATGAGGTTAAGCAACGACTCTCGATGCTCTGCAACGTAGAACAAGTTGCTCTGGATGATGTCGGCAGAATCGCGCACATCATTTGAGCGGTCAATAGTCATTCGCTGGAGAAACATCAATAGCTCTTTCAATGCTTGGAGGGTGGTATGAAGCCTCTTGGACCAAGGATGATATTTCTTCTTCTCGATGATCATATTCTGATGAGTCTCGTCCAAGCGCATGAAGACATAATGGAAGATCTGATATGACATTGTCTCGCTGACCAACTCAACTTTAAACTCATTTAGCCGATTGAATTCCATGAAAAACTTCAATGCCCACAAATAAAATGTTTCGTCATATTGCTGTGACGCTTCATGATCCAACATTCTCTTGATAGCCCGCATGAGTGGATTATATGAATCTACCAGAATCTCCCCACAAAACTCATGAAGCAGGAGGCGGATGGCAAAAGCAGATCTTCGCTCTGAAATGTCAGTTTTCAAGTGGCTACGATTCTTTGGGGTCTTTTTCCTTTTCTTTTCAATATCGAAGTTAAGCGCATCATTCAAAGCGTGCAATGGCTTGTGAACAATGTGATCGTTATCGCTTATGGATTTCACGTCTTTCACGACGAGAGTACCTCCGAAACGTGAGTGTCTGTAACCTGGAGCTCTACTTTTCATTTTATCAGCTTTGGCAGACAGCTCCGACTGTCTAAGTATTTCTAACTCATTGGCATCTCGTTCCTTTTCTTCCACACTTCTTTCAACTACAGCTTCTGCCAAAAGTTTTGGAGTTTGCTCTCTCAGCAGCCAACACACAATCTCGAGTACGTGCATGTAGAAAATGTTTTCGTCCTCGGAACTGGTCAAGAAGACTAGCAGATCAAGTACACCAGACACGTGCAGGACCCAGATGAGCTCGTCGTGCAAACTTGCGTCATTGTCTGTGCGCCGCTCCGCTGCACGATCAGATGGTACATGAAGGATATTCCGCAACAAAATCAGACTGTGCTCGATCAGAGCCGATTGATCCTCCAATCTCTCCTTGGCATCTATTCGAAGAATATCAATGACCTTGTCCTTCACAATCTTCCAAAAACTCCGCTCCTGATCTGCAAATGCTTTCTTGTAGATTTGTAGATGACCAATTATTTGCATATAAAGCATGTATTCATCTTTGTCAGTAGGAATGGCTTCCTTGAACAACATGAGTGCTGGGGTAGTCAAGTTTACAAGCAACTTCAATACATTGTTGTACATATCCAAGTTATTGTGAGTCTTTTCAAGGATTGGTATTAAATCAGTCACAAGTGCCTGCGATTCGCCTATTTGTCTACGCACTGCAAATGTATTATCATCACGGCGCAAGTAACGCATCAAATCACGAACCGACTCCAAACACTGTGGGTCAGGATAATATGTGACTCCATCTGAAATACCCAATGAACTGCATGTCGCAGAAATATCTGACAAGAGCTGCTCAGACATGTCGAGAGAGTTAATGTCCTATCCTAGGTGCAACTATTATAACCTACAAATATATGTATATTTTTATACGGAACCCATAACAAATGCACAGCTATGCCGTAACTGTCTCGTAATTCTTCTGCCGTGCTCAAATATAGATATGTAAAATGAGATTAAAATGCCAAATCCACACGAATGATCTTGACTTGAACAAGGATGAATAATGGGAGCAACAGCCTACAGTCGTCAAGTGGCAAGTGCTAGTGGCGGGAAACCACATCAACAATGATCAAAGCAGCGCGGGAACATTTTGGAAAGTTGAAAAGTTGGAAAGCTAAAGAAAAAGAATGCATTCAATACTCTTACTTAATTAAAATATTAAAAATATTAACATTATTTAATACTCATTCCTTTAATGTGGGGCAAAATATCTCAGCTGCGGCCTGCGCTCAGCTGAACATTTGGCGCCATGTGTTCACCGCCTTTTTATCGGGGACAGAGTCACCGCCTTATATATCAGAATCAAAACTTCTTGTTTTGATTTGTTGACAGCTGTCAAAATCAGACTCGAGAGTGGAGAGAAATTTTCTAGATTACTAACAATGTCGACCACAACAGGATCTATAATTAATTTGGTATTTCAAAGAAAATGTCTTTACAGTCCGCGAGACCCCGATCATAAAAGTAGGCAAACTCGAGAAAAAGCTTGGAGAGAAATTGGGTCTGAACTCGGTTTGTCAGGTAAGTAGTACATTTAACCATACTTTGCTCTTTACTAAAAAATTACCATCAAACTGTTTCCCTACGGTTATGACATTTTCCATTGGATAGATATACTCTAGAGTTATTCTACATTCCTTTCGACAGAGATTCCGTATATTTAAAGTGAAACTACACAATAGGGACATTTAGAATAAATCCGGTAAGTACCTACGCACCAGGCTACCTAAAGGTACGTTTACAGCTCGGCGTTCGTTCGACGTTGGTTCGACGTTGAGCCTCCTGATTGGCCAACGCCGAGCGCTGGCGTTCAAGGTCAAATATAAACCATGTTCATCTTTCAGCGCTAGCGCTGAGCGTCGAACGTCAAGCTGTAAACGTACCTTAACCCGCGAGCTTGTTGGCAAATTTCTGCGGAAATCAAGAGTGCTATTGCTTTTATCATTCATTGGCAGAACGGTTATCTAGCAGCATATGAGGTAATTATAGACGAGACGTTCTCACGACTAAAAAACAAATGATGGAAGATCACACACAGATGTATTATTTTCCTTCATTTACCTGTGCTGACATCTTATCTATAATTACCGCATATGAGTTCTAGATGGTAGTTGGATCATTGAAAGTGTTCCCCTCCCCCACCCCCAATATGCAGTAGTCTGAGTTGAAGGCTGTCTTACCGTACATTTACCTACCTAGAGGTACTTTTTTTTTTTATTTAGTCCAAGAAGCCAAGGTGAAGTGGACGAGCATTAGAGACAGATACAAGAAAGAAAAACGGGAAGCGCAGTATACAAGTGGATTGCCCAAGAAAAGAAGAACTTGGGAGCATTACAAGAGTTTATGGTTCCTCGATGATGAAATATCTGAGCATAATTCATTGACCAATGAAGATCTTGAATCCTACACGCCGCAAGTAGTTTATGCTGATGACTCTGCAATGGATGCTGGGGAAGATCTCACTAATGGAAATGATGATGGTAGATATGATTATATTTTTAAGTATTCAAAACTAAAAGTAGGTACCTAGAATGCACTAATATAAGATGGCCACTCACATGAGTGCACCATCTGCGCGTGCGGCAAGGTACTTTCATGTCATTTATAATGAGTTCAGTAAAAGTTATACCTAATTACATCGCGAAATAACAGAAATTGACAGAAATTGACCTCAGTGTCTACAATCAAATATAATCGGCATTTCTAGTGGAGCGGTCGCTCCACGCCAGCCAAGTCGTACGGCGCGCGCACACTCTCATTTAAAAAGGCTGGAGCAACCCACTTTTACTGTAAGCATCAAAGTGGCATTTTCGGCCTACTGGATCTTAAAATTGGGAAATATCACATTGTTGCGAAATATCTTAATTTCGAGCTATGGCCCACCCTACAACATATACCAAATTTGGGAACAATAGGTTACGCCCTTTGCGCGCTAGAGGGCCGTGAAAACAGTGTTTTAGGGCGGTTTTCATAATAATAATAATAATAATCTCAGTAGTAGTCTCCTGGAATTCAAATCCGGTAACAAGGCCACAGCCTAAACGGCTGAACCGATTGATCTCACATTTTTACCACGTGTGCACTTTTGGCGTCTGATTTAACCTTCACCCCATGAATTTTTTGTGCCGCCATTTTGAAACCGGAAGTGACGTCATATCTCAACAACGGCTAAACCGATTGGAGCGAAAATAGCGCCAAACGATTCGGACGGTGAACTATATGCATTATCAGTAGCAAAAGACTAAACATTTTGTTAACGAAACCGGAAATGACGTCATGAAATTTGAAATACATCGATTGGCATTTCGGCAACAAAGGTTGATCCGATTATTTTTATATTTATGTAACGTATGCACTTCTGATATATCATTTGACTTGTTACAAAACCAACCGGAAGCCGCCATTGTTAAACCGGAAGTGACATCATATCTTAATATTGGCTAAATAGATTTGAACGAAACCAGCGCCACACAATTTAGACGGGCAACTTTATGTTTTATCATCAGTAATATTTGCAGTTTCTTATAGCAAAACCGGAAATGACGTTACACATTTTAAAAATCTCACAAATTTACATTTTGATACAATACATACTATTTGAGACAGCTTATAATAACTTAATAAGATGTTATCATGTGTAAATTAAAATTCAAGGGGTCAGAGATTTCAGCCGCCATTTTGAAACCGGAAGTAACGTTGTATCTCGAAAACTGGTATACCGATCAGTACGAAACTAGCGCCAAATGATTCGGAATGCCATCTTTATGGAATAGGAACAGTCAAAGTAGAATGTTTTTATTTATGAGCCCGGAAATGACGTCATTCAAATTTAAAAATTATTATATTCCCCATTCTATACAATGAATACATATTCAGAAAGCCTAAAATGATACACATTAATTGTAGATATAAATTCTATGTGGCAGTGCAGTAAGTTTAGCAGCCATTTTGAAAACCGAAGTGTTATATGCCATATCTCGGAACTGGGTTGGCCGATTGGAATGAAACCTTTGCTATTCTTCACGAAAGACTATACATGAATATACAACAGATTTTCATTAGTAGTAACCAAATCGTAAATGGCGATTTTTTTAAAAGAATTTAGTAATTGTTTATTTCATATGCGTCACAAGTTGTAAATAATAAACTAAAAAAAGGAGTGATATCCCCATAAAAAACACTTCGTGTAAAAATACCAGCCAAGTCTCTTCAACTAAAAAAAAATATATGAAATCTAAAAATTCTGCACTGAAAAGTATTGATATCAAAAAATTTGCCGAGTCAAAACTTTATTTGAAAATCAAAAAATACTTGGCGCATCGTTTTTTTTAGGGCATTATAGGTATACTATGTATATGTATATTTCATGTATAATTTATAATTGGCTTATACTTCCAAGCTATTTATGTACACGATGCGCCAAGTATTTTTTGATTTTCAAATAAAGTTTTGACTTGGCAAATTTTTTGATATCAATACTTTTCAGTGCAGAATTTTTAGATTTCATATTTTTTTTTTAGTTGAAGAGACTTGGCTGGTATTTTTACACAAAGTGTTTTTTATGGGGTTTCATTACAGCACACATTCATTCAAATTCTTGTGAAAACTAGATGTCTAATTCACCAAAAGCAGCATTTGGCAGATTGAAATTGTTTTGCAATGTCAAATGCGATAATTTGCAAAATTGAATTGCCCTGGCAGTTTTTCCACAGGTTATCTTTTTATATCGAGGCATGCCTCGGGGTTGAAAGGGACATATTGTTGGGGGCTAAAAGGGATAGGTAGTTTATGGTGCTACAAGAATAGTATTTAAAATTTAAGTTAAAATGGCAGTGAATACATGATCTCCTAATTTATGAACGAAACTTGCAATAAAATGTTATTATTCTTCAAAAAAATTATTATTCTCACTGAACTAGTGCGAGGCCGAGGACTAGCCTTCGTGAATGTGAGTTTTGAAGAGCTCGTGATGCATTAATTAAATGTGATTTTCCAAATGTCACAATGAAGAAGAATAATAACTTATTGCTTCTTCAAGAATTGTTTACTGTTTATTTTTTAAGTGTCCCTTTCAACCCCGTGAGTGTCCCTTTCAACCCCATGGTCGGGGTTGAAAGGGACAGAGGCAGACTATTTTTTAAATGGCTGTTGTTTAACAATGGAGGCTCCAACAATTATATTAATTTTTGAGGAAGTTGGAGTGAGTTGGGGGCTGAGAGACAGTGGGAGGACAGAACAAGGTGGAGGCAATTTGTGGAACAATTGGAAGTGGAGGAAGAAGAGGAAGACGAGGAGGAGACGCCAGGCGTGGTCAGCCGGTCTCCAGTAGTCCTGCGGCCCTAGTGTTGGTGGGAACACCCACCCCCTGACCCATTAAATTGGAACCAACGGATAGATGATTATTATTTAATATAGTGGGTTATAGTCCAAAGTTCATATTAAAACAGTTCAATCAATTGTGGAAAGTCGAAGTTTGAAGAAAATAATTGTTATGTGAAAAACGTCCCTTCCAACCCCCGACTCCCCTACTGTAACATTTCGACCAAATCAAACCATTTTAAATTTTAATAGAAGACAACAATATGAAGTTTTGATTAGATTAGATTAGATTATTATTGTTTAATGGCGCGTCAAAGACGAGGTTATATTGCGCACATTAATGTCTACTTTTAACTTTGTTGATCATAAGTGGAGGACATGGGGAGAGGTCGACCTAACGGGCCCGATCCGGGGGAGTCTGAAACTGGTGGGAAAGCCAGTTCAGAATTGGGACAGACCGGGGGGTGGAGGAAAGCTTCGGGCCGGTGGGACCCAATTTCAGGGGGATCACCATCTCGAGGGGTGAGGCCGGCCCGAGGGGCCCGCGAATTTGGGGAGGGCATGGGACTAGGTCGACCCTAGACTGCACTTAGTTGGGACCAACACTCGTTATGTGAGGCGGCCCCTATGAAGTTTTGATGACAGTTTAATCACGAAAAACTGTTTTTATTTTGATATTTTTTACGTTTGGATTAAGTCCCCTCAATTTCAAGGATGTTCCGGGAAATTGCTTTGAATTATACATCACTCGGTATGATATTTTTTCAGGTCATCTTCAGAATATCGATACATTATTGGCAAGACACAACAGAATGGAAGAGAACGTACAAATCCTACACCAAAAGGATCCAATATTAGAAAAACTTGTGCAAGTGTTGGCATCAACGAGTCAGCTGGTAGACGTACTTGCGAGTGAACACAGTGATGGGTATAACAATAGCGACAAGCACTTCGTTTTATCTCTCCTGGGCTGCTTGTCACGTCTTCCATCGAGGAAAAAGGAAGAAGCCAAGATTGCCATTCTGACACTTCTTATGAAGACTGAGTTTGAAGAAAGTGCCTGAATGCTTGTTTACAAGAGGATTAGATGGATGAGATAAGGATGAGATGTGTGACGCGATAAATATCCGGCCAAACCGGGGCTCGAACCCGGGACCTCTCACTTACCTGGCAAGTGAGAACTGAACACAGATGTTGAAAAACTTCAGATCCACTGCTAACACAGATGTACAAAATATCATTATGAGGATGCTTCTAAAATGTAGTAATAGATCTACACCCCATATATTAAGTTAAAACATTAAACTTGCTGAAAATTGAAGTATTTTCAAGGTAGGTATGCATTTTACTTAAAAATAGTGTCTTACTGAGAAAAAAGTTGACACCATACATCAACATTACACTAGATACCCTAAAGGTTTTTTTCTAATGAGTATAAAGTATAAACAATCTACAATCAAATTCTTATTTTATTTTCGAATTTGACATTTTAATGCTCTAGATTGGATGCAATGAGTTTTAACGTGTTTAATAATTCCTAGACTTTTCCAACATGCTGATTGCAGAAACGATGTTTGGCTCTCGAGTGATTTAGACCACTTAATTTTATGTTTTAATTATGTTATTCTCTTTAGTTTATTTCTATAACTTTCTGCATTTAAACTTTAGTATTGTGTGGAAGATTGTGCTTGGCTTGTGCTAAATAAATATGCTGTATTATTATTAGGTATTATTATTATTTATTTATTTATTTATTGGTAAAATTTCATACATTTCATAGCCTACCACAAATAGACACAACAGTAGGGCAATATTGAACATGACTTTGAGTTATAGTAGAGATGGATACTAATAGTTAGGGATGGCACTTTTACCGGTTCTGAAAAAATCGGTAAATTTTACTGGTAAATTTACCGGTCAGCGGTAAATTTTGAAAAATGATGGCAGATACCAAATCATGACTTAACCAATACAAAAATGACCCTTCTTTATTATTTGACCCATTTACAAAGATTACCAGTCAGGACATAGATGTTAATAATGACAATACTGCATATTAATAAGAGATGATATAGCTAGAGCCCCGTGAAAATGGGTTTATTATTTTACCAATTTCGTTTTTAAAAACCCAAATTTCGTTTTTTAGCGGTTTTATAGAATTTAGTGGCAAATCAATAAAGTAATATTTCTGTCAAAAATTATATAGTAACCAATCCCTAGATTCAATGCTAAACATTAACCACTAAACATTACAGGCAATCTAAGTAACAAATAAGAACACAAACAAGAGTTTAGAGTAAATAAAAGTGTATTTATTTAAGTAGGAACTCTGAATGGCGTTTACATGCGACGTGTTTCATCAGTGTGTCCTTGCACTTGAGTTCTAGTCTGCAGTTGCAAAACCGGCACATCAAAAGTTTTCCGTCACTCACGTAAAACCCGTCACTCCTGAACTCTGAAGCCCTAGACGCGGCTGTAACTGTTGGTTTCGGCATTGTGTACAAAGTAAAAAACACAAGTAAAATTGTTTTGTGCACAATAATGATAATATAATTTAATAATACAGTGGCACTACAACTAAAATGGCCGCCCGCCGCCGTATCGCTGCCTCGCTCGCGCGATGGGAACAGCTGATTCCTAGCGCATGCGCAGTTACCAAATGTATGAGCAGGGTTTAACCTTGAAATGTCACCAACAAGCGCGCTTGCTTTCTCCGCGGAATGTGGATATTTCCATGAATTATGCGTAAAATAGGAAGTTTTAGGTTGAGTTTCACAATTTTTTCATTTTTTGTAAACATTTCTGAAAACTGAACAACATTTGTGGGATTTCGCGATGTATTACAAAAATATAGTCGATTTCGGTGTTATTTCGCAATAATGGCATATTTCGTTTTATTTCGCGATTCAAATCTTGCAGAATTGGGTTTAGAATGACGTTATTCGTGCTCATATTCCAAGAAAATACAAGATATAAAGATATCGCGTTATCGCGATGTGCGAAATATACGGAGCTCTAGATATAGCTGATCGAAATAACTTATGGCAGAATAGCAAATTGATTCGACCAATCTAGTATGCCATGCCTGTGCTATTCTCCCATAAGAGGAATTGTCGACCATATCAATTTGATCAAGTTACAATCGCTATTCTGTCACTGTGTCTGCTAAACAAGCAAACCTGAACAAAGATTCCGACATCAGATCATTATATTCAGAATGATTGAGGACAACCAAAAATTAACTTAAATATGCCCAACTGCTAATGTTCTCACACTGAAGTTTACTTATAGTTCTTACTTAAATTTTGATATCTCCATTCATACATTCAAAAGGATTAAAAAAAACATAATTTACCATTTTTTTTTACCGGTAAATTAATAATCGGTAAATTTTACCGGGTGCCATCCCTACTAATAGTAATGACCACAATGAGTAATGGAAATGGTGAATTTGAATTTTCATACTATAAAAATATAAAATTATTTTGTTGTATTACCTACGATTATAATTTTTTTTTGAAATTCTTCACGGTTTCAAACTGGCGACTAGGTGCATTTCAGAACAAATCTTGTTACTTTAGAGGTAGAAGTAGAAGGCCCAAAGACCATTTCCTCGATTTTATTTTGCACACTTTTGAATCAAGTATTCGAGCTCTATTGATTGCAATTTGACTGAAGTCAGCAATGGATACTTGGGAGTATTCCCTTACAAAATTACTGGTGCATTACAAATATGATTGCATGGAGGCAGAATTGGTATGACTTTTGAGCTCACCTCAAGGATCTTTTCTTTTTACATCCGAGGTGCAGAGCTATACTGATGGAATAGTTATTTCTGCTTAAGGCCGATGCACAATTGACGCGAACGCAACGACGCAAACGCGAATAGTTCAAGAATGCCGATTCAGTGATGTTCAGAATTGACGCGAACGCGAGACGCAAAGAGTTGAACATGGTTCTAGTTTTGCGTTCGCGTTCGCGTCGTCGCGTTAGAGTATCGCGTCTTGCGTTCGCGTCAATTGTGCATCGGCCTTTACAAGCAATATACACATATCTGTAGAATTTTACTAGGTTAGGGGCCCAATTCTGGAACTTTTGAATTCCCATTTCTGATGGAATTTAATTTTATGGCCGTGACCGGATTCGATCAGAATGTTCTAGAATCAAAACGTTCTAGAATAGACCTCCCCAGTTAAAGAAGAAAAAATCAACTACATACATTATTTAGTTACCTACAAGTTCACAACATGTAAGTGCATTAAAAGTTAAAGGTTTCATTATAATTCACATGGAGAAGAATTTACAAAAACCTATGCTAAATAAAAGCAACAAAAACAGATAATGAGCTATGACATTGCTGCACCACAATAATGCAAATATACACATAAGCGTTCAGTGTAGAATCATAAAATTTGTATAAATAAATATTAAATATATTAATAAACAAATATTCTATAAACCTACCTAGGTAATTGTAAAATAAATAATTGGACTAGGTAGTGATGCATTAGTGCCTATGTTGCATTCACTATTGACACATAAATAACAATCTTGCTTTCAACCTTATTAAAATTTAAAAATAATAATCGGGCCCAACTTCCAAAAACACATGACAAATTTAATTACCTACCTACGCAAATAGTATTATAAATACAATGTGACTACCTACACAATCAGTAAAAAGAAAATAATTATAAACTCTAACTCATCATCATTACAATTTGACTAAGACTCACACGTTAATCTTGAACAGCTTTCGAGGAAGCATCGGATGCGTTCAACATTTTGAAGAACTCGGAGGCCGGATTAGCCAAGAGGGTTTTGGGACTGTCGTATTCTACGATCTGAAACAAATACCGCCTAATTGACTTCAACAAGACATTTGACCGTGTTCAGTGTAGCTGTTGCATGCTGAATATGTGTGGGTAATGGGAACACATGAGATAAATGTTTCTCTTTTTAGACCCACAATAGAAACTGACCACACATAAGTCATAAATACTAGAAAAACGCTCAGTGTAACGCGTTGATGAGCGAGCACAGGTACGTGCAAATTCTCGAACCGGAAATGCGTACACAACGCACAGAAAACATATACATCCATATTGAATTGAAATATTATCACTCAACATAAAAGTATATATTATGCTTTTCATCGAAACTTGAAAATAGCATCTAAGCACCCTGGTAAATATAGTAAATCAGATTCAATTCAATAGGCACTGGAAAACATTCATTTCGAATCTTCGATAATCGATACTTCATTACTGACAGATATTAAAAATTTCAATAAGTTCATAGGTTCTTAACTGATTGGGATGAAATTTTGTAAAACAAGAGACAATGTTGGTCTTAATGATCATGCAAAATATGAGTTTGATCAGAATTATCGAAGACCGTTTTCATTTTTCAGCCTATCAGGAGATATTTATTTAAATTTTAACCAATGAATGGATTTCAAAAAAATTTGGGCCTGCAAACAGATAAAGTTGGTTTTACATGTGTGCAAAATTTCAGCTCGATCAAAGAAAAGCTCTTACCTGTATAGCCAAAATATGAGTTTGATCAGATTTATCGAAGACCATGTCATTTTTCAACCTACCATCAGGAGTTGTTTATTTTAATTTTAACCAATCAGTGGATTTCAAAAAAATTAGGGCCTACAACGCCCAGAGAATGTCCGAACATGTGTGCAAAATTTCAGCTCGATCGAAGAAAAACTCTGACCTGTATATCGTCAGTAACAGAAAAGGAAAAAAAACAAAAAAACAGAGGTCCGTGCCAAATGAACCAAAAGGAGACGCTTGATTTGCTCGCTCAATAATCACCCGATCTGGGGTAAAATGTGGCAAAAATTTAGTCATCATTTCGGTTTTTAAATACAATCTAGTTCGAAAGACTTGCGCTCTTTGGCTTTTGATGTCCAGCTTATTTACAGCCCGAGCCATTATTAGTTCATGTTGAAAGGAGTTGGCCACTGGCAGACTTGGTACCATAGAATCTATGTAATGCAATTTTTACAACACTCTTCTCTAGGTACGTACTATGTATGGAATGAAGAAAAATGTCCTCTTGTAATGAAGTTTTGGGACTATTTCATTTTAGATTCGTACGTTTCTTGTACAAGTATTTTACTAAAAAGACAATAACTGTGGAACCTCTTTAGAACGTTTTTGAAGGGACCAGGATAAAAAAACGTACTAAAGTGAAAATTGTACTATAGAAACAATTTAACATGTGTTCTTATGGGTTGGGGCCTGGGGGACCTTTAAAAAACGTAGTAGGGGGAAAACCTTATTAAGGAGAAACGTACTAAGGAGGTTCCACTGTAATAGTTTAAAAAAATAATAGGTAGGTAGGTAGGTATAATATTTTATGAAGACATATTTAAAAATCAAGCTATCCTTTACAGTATTTATTTAGTCTCCACATACCTATACTATGTAAGATTGTGTTGGGAACTGTACCTGTCCATTGGACATGACGAGCACTCGATCGCTGTTGGTGACGGTGCCGAGTCTGTGTGCGATGGTGAGCACTGTCGAGGCAGAGAACTCGCGTGCGATCGTCACTTGCACTGCAGCCTCGGTTTCAGGATCTACGGCGGCAGTTGCCTCGTCCAATAACAGCACCTGACAGAATCACAGAAATAACAAAATAATATAACAGATTTCTTAGATTATTCACAGTTGCTACATTTATAATATTAAGGGCAGGTTTTTCAATGCTCTCATACAATCCTAGAATGACCACTAATTGACGGAAAATTTAACTAGGTCTACCTATTCATTTAAAAAACCAGCTCGAAATATATTTCTAAGGGTCAGGAAGCTACTTTTGTAAATACACATTTTTCAACCATTACGTTACCATTGTTTAAAACTTGTCAAGTTGACAACTAAGCCTTCTTCAACTTTTCAAGTTTTATGCAATAAAAAAGTAAACAGGTTCAAAATGAGTCTTTACAAGAATTGATCTCCACTCTCGTGGGTTTCTTCCCTGCTCAATGCAACCTTTTTAAGTTACAAATAGCCTCATGTCTCTCATCTCCAATACTGCAACGTAAGTGTGGCAAAGTCATGTAGGCTACAGTCATTACCTTGGTGTTTCTGAGGAGCGCTCTAGCAAGACACATCAGCTGTCGCTCGCCGACAGACAAACAGTCAGCGCTGTTGCTGACAACGCCATTCAGCTGGCTGTCCATGGCGGACACTCGCTCCTTCAACTTGGTCTTGTCCAGCGCGGTCCACAGCTGATCATCACTGTGTCTGCCGTACGGGTCCAAGTTACTCCTGCAGGATAATGCAACATTAACATTGTTATACAGCTGCATTTATCAATTCCTGTCGGAGAGAATCTCTCTCACGAAACTCCAAGAGACAAGGTCTTGTGGCACCGTAATATGTAACTAATGGAATTTAATTGTAGGGGAGAGTGAGGCACAGTGAAACAAGTGTGATATTTCCCATACATTTTAGCGAAAGCTGTGTTATTGAGGTATATAGCTGAACTATCAAGTATTCTCGGCATGAAATAGGTACCTACCTACTTTAAAATAAAAAATACGTGGGCTTTATACCTCTTCTATTTTATTTTATATCATAGGTACCTAACTACACACATTGTGCCACAAATAGTTCTTACTTCTGACAATGGTTTACTGGCAACATTGGTGTTATACCAATCTAATTAAATTTCCTTTTTACATCAGAATGACAAAAATCTCACAGTAAAACGCACCTAATAGTTCCCTCGAATAAGATCGGGTCCTGAGGTATGACCGAGAGTCGGCTGCGGAGATGTGTCAGACTGACGTCGGCAATGTTCATCCCATCAATCTTGATCTTCCCGGCGGACAGTTCGACCAATCGGAAGAGAGCAGAGACCAAGGAGCTCTTGCCAGACCCAGTGCGCCCGACAATACCTGCAAGCTCATTGATTAAGAGATACAGTATAGTTCATCATCGGGAAAGAAATCTCAACAATGGAAATTATGTTCCTAATTTTACGTCGTTCTTTGGATGTTATTACAGATGTGAAAGTTACAAGATTTATGAACAATATTTGAACCTGTTTGGGAGATGCAGTAACTTTAGCATGAGGTTAGCTTTAAGTTCATTAAGACTGGAGTTGACTGTAAGCTTCTACAAGATAAATTAAAAATAATTGGGTTCATTACCGACTTTCTCTCCCGCATGAACACTGAAGCTAATATTGTTGAGAACGTTCGGTAGCCCGGGTCGGTAGCACAAACTGACGTTCTCAAAGTGAAGTCTCCCGCCCGTGGGCCAATCAGGGGTCGGGACCATTTCCTTGCCGTTCTCGCCTTCACGCTCAACTTTCTAACAGATAACCAAGAACAATACATTATTTGAAAGAGACAAGAGTCACATGATAAAAGAATGGGGTGAAGGAGTAGAATAATAATATGAAGAACACACACTGCAGTAGGTAAATAATTACCTAATATAATAAGGTTCAAATGCCCACATTTACCTCTATACAGAGCTGGGTAGTAACTTAACGAAAGTAACGCGTTACCGGTAACGCGTTACTTTTTTGTAACTTTTACAGTAACGCGTTCCTGCTATGATAGAAGTAACTTAGTAACGTGGAAAGTTCCTTTTTGTTGTGGAACTTTCACATTTATAAAAGTTCCTTTTGCAGTTACTTTTAGAGCAGAATGTACCTTCCCTCAACATTCAAAACTACACCATTTCCGCCCTCAAATATGTACCTGATTTTCTCTGATAAGGAATTTTAGGCCACCTGCACAAAACCGCATTCCAATCACGCCGTTCATGCTTAGTGCGTCACCAGTTCGCCCTCTCACTTGCACTTGACCAACCCTGCCATGGCATCGGGGAGGGGGTAGAATTAGATGCAAGACTTCTTACTGGGAGGAATTTCGTTGAAAATTTTGTTTTCCACAGAGAAAAATTACAGCCTGAATTTGTGTTTTAGCAAATTGGCTACATTCCGGAAATAAAATGGTCAAGTAACTTTCAAAGTAACTTTTCATTGAAAAGGAACTTCCAGTTCCTCTGATTAGTTGAGGAACTTTAACTTTAACTAGTTCCTTTTTTTCGGAAAGTAACGTAACTTTAACGCGTTCCTATTTTTTTGGTAACTTACCCAGCTCTGCCTCTATACACAAGTTGCACACATACACACATTGCATACTATACACACATTTACTCAAGTTGATTTGTCTTTAAAATTGACAAGAAATTCTTGATTCTGACGACAAAAATAATATGTTTTTCATTTTGGGACTATGATATTGTTTCTCTTATCTACATTTTGATTACTTCTGGAATCTATCATTAAGTTTCAGGACACCATGATCAAAGTACCTAAGTAGAAGGGAACCGACCTGCAGGTACGTGTTGAACCTCTCAACGGAAATGAAGCGCTCTTCTGTCTCCGAGAAGAGGCGCACGGTGTACTGGAACATGCCGGTGATGTGGCCCGAGTATGCCAGCGCCAATCCCGCCAGCGCCGGGCTCACCTTGCCATGGAGAGTGATGACCATGGCGCACGTGAACAGAGTTATGGTCCCTGCAACCAGAGCCATTAGCTCGTTGCTAAATTCAAGTGTGTTATGTACTATCTAGCCAATGAGAATAGCAGCAAAGAACTTAGGGCTAGGCTAAATGACATTGTAATTTGTAATAATGTAAACTCAATCTCATGTAGCAATTAATTTATTTATTTGTAATAACAAGACATCACAGTAAGAGACATCATCTGTCCTACTTAATTATGAAGGTTAGGTACCTAAAGTTGTGTAATAAACAATAGGTAATATTAAATAAATACTATATTGCAAAGACTGGTAGAGAAACAGGTTGTTTTGATTTTATGGGTAGGTACCTGTTAGTCTATGTACTTTTTGTATACATGATTTGTTCGTTGTTCTACAACATGAAATATATTTCAATTTATTTATTTAACAACTTTGAATTACAATACATTCCGTGGTTGTACATCATAAGTATAGGTAGCGCTAGCATACATTAGTTACAGTTTAAAATACCTCGTATTTACCTGCAAGAATATCCAGCCGTACAGCAAGCCATCGGGTTGCAGCTTGACAGAGGTAAACGCACGTCGAGTTATCATCAAACATTTGCATGAATCTAGAACAAATCATCAAATCAGAGAGGTCAGGAAATTGATACTTGCGTAAGGCAGTGAGTAGTGACAGTGGAAAAAATATATAAAGTGGGTTGGCCCAAGATGAGTGAGTAAAAGTGTTTTGGCAAAGTGCACAAAGGCCAGTTAAATTTGACCACCATCAGCCACATGCTCAATAGAAGTTGTGATTAGATTAGATTATTAAGGTTTAACGGCGCGTCAACAACGAGGTTATATTGCGCACATTAATTTTTACATATCGTCAGTGAAACTACAAAACCTCGTATGTGACATTTTCAGAATTGTTCAGGAGAGACATAAAACTGCAGTCAGCATATAGGGCTATACGTGTTACGAGCTTTTGAAATTTATTTTTATAAAAAAAAGTTGACATCAGATATTTACAAGGTTACTCTGTATCATAGATATAACTGCATTCTATACACATTTCAAAAAACATCGATTTTCAAATATGTGTCACATACGAGGTTTTGTAGTTTCACTGACGATATAACTTTGTTGATCATAAGTTGAGGATCCGTTGAGGACTCAACTGAGGAGTTGAGGGTCGACCTAACGGGGGATTCCAGTACTGGTGGAAAGGCCAGGCCGGATTGGGTACGGACCGGGGGGTGTGAGGATTCGGGCCGGTGGGACCCGATTTCAGGGGGATCACCATCTCGAGGGGGGAGGCCGGCCCAAGGGGACCGCAAATTCACGGGAGGGCATGGATAGGTCGACTCTGGCTGCTCTTTGTCTGGGCCTCACCAAAGAGTAGTCCGCAAGCAGATATTTGCAGTTGTCAGTCCTCAACAACACACAACCTGATTGTGATTGTGTAGATTGCGTACTTGAGTCTATACATATTAGGGATGTCGGCGGGTCCAAAAATCAGGAATCGGGTACCCGTCATAAATACTTGGGTCGGAATCGGGTAATTGAACCCCCCCTAAAAAAAAAAAAAAATTTTTTTTTTTTTTTTTTTTTTTTGGTGGTAGGTGGCTAGCTAGGTAAGGGGGTAGGGGTTTAGGTAAATAAACACGTGGCACTTAGCTGCGTGAGAGGAGAAAATGACCCTCTCTCAGGGCCATCTGTGTGCTTGTCCTTGACAAGAATTTGAGAAAACAGGACAGGACATGATTACATTCTTTGATAACTAACAACTTCAATCATAAGAAAACACGAACTTGTGCACCTTTCTACCCAGGACTCAACTTTTTCACTGTGCTACAGTGTGATTGAAAAAAAAAATACAGACGCATTTTTCCCATGCTTCCTACTCCCGACACATGATTTCACCCCTCCTTCCCCATTCCTCTCTCACCCCCCAGAACAAGCAAGGTCGTTGAGCTTCCCCTTGAGACGCAGCTGATAAGGGTGCGTAAACAAATGTCTTTCAGCTACACTCTAAAAAAAAAAAAAAAAATTTTTTTTTTTTTGTTACCTGCGATTATTATTTATTACCCGAGTAATTGATTACCCGGAACCGCCCGGGTACCCGGGTATCCGCCGACATCCCTAATACATATCTATAATATCTTTTGAGCATCAGGTTGTATGACCACTATAATGTGTGAATGACCAACATGTATTTAAATTTTGCAAGGCTTCAGTGCAGTGGCGTGCCGACCTATCTAAATTTGGTGCTCAAGCACAGTCATTTTTTGGGGGTGGGTGGTCCCCGCCAGGGGACCTACTCACCTTGCGACACATTTTATAATGTAACAGTTATCCACTAATAATACAGCATAATGTATTCACACAAACATGGCGATGAGGGTGTATACGTCGTATTGCTGCACAGCAAGCAGTATCATTGTAGATTGTAGGTAAATATCAATAAAGGAAATGGAACAAAAGATTTTTTATCAAGAATTGTATGCAGTGAACATGTACATTTGTGCAATACAATTGATACATTTTAGGGGTTGAGTAGGTCTAGGTGGGTGGATGGTTGCAAAAACTGCAGGTTGCTGGTTCGGTGGGTGGATGGATACTAAAATATTTATGAAATAATATTGAATTGACCCATTTTCAGTACTTATTGAAAGGATTTGATGAATCATAAAAACAGGATAACTTTTAGAGAATCATCTCCTGTATTTTCTTTCATGCTCCTGCATGCTGGATCGAAAATAGTATTTACTAGGAAAACGCTCAGTGTAACGCGTTGATGAGCGAGCACGGGTACGTGCAAATTCTCGAACCGGAAATGCGTACACAACGCACAGAAAACATAATATACATCCATATTGAATTGATTATGATATCAACTTAAAAGTACATGCTTTTCATCGAAACTTTAAAATAGAATCTAAGCACCTGGTTCATAAAGCAAATCAGAATCAATTCAATTGGCACTGGAAAACATTCATTTCGATACTTCATTACCGACAGATATTAAAAATTTCAATAAGTTCATACGTTCTTAACTGATTGGGATGAAATTTTGTAAAATAAGAGACAATATTGGTCTTAATGATCATGCAAAATATGAGTTTGATCAGAATTATCGAAGACCGTTTTCATTTTTCAGCCTATCAGGAGATATTTATTTAAATTTTAACCAATGAATGGATTTCAAAAAAAATTATGGTATGCAAACAGAGAAGGTTGGTTTTACATGTGTGCAAAATTTCAGCTCGATCAAAGAAAAACTCTGACCTGTATAGCCAAAATATGATTTGATCAGATTTATCGAAGACCAGTTTCATTTTTCAACCTACCGTCAGGAGATGTTTATTTAAATTTTAACCAATCAATGGATTTCAAAAAAATTAGGGTCTGCAAACAGAAAAGGTTGTCTCCACATGTGTGCAAAATTTCAAATCGATCGAAGAAAAACTCTGACCTGTATACCCTCAGGTAACAGAGAAGACAAAAAAAAACAAAAAAAAAAACAGAGGTCCGTGCCAAAAGAGCCATAAGGAGACGCTCGCTTCGCTCGCTCAATTATCAGCAAATAAGCATAGGAAATTTAAATATCGCTGAGACACATTTTGTCTGTGTATAATTTATGATGGATGTAAATTAACGAACATGAATCCATTAAACCCATTGAATTAATTGCACCAAAATCATTTTAAACCCGTCCTTGGGTTAGCCTAATACAAATAACTAGGAAAACGCTCTGTGTAACGCGTTGATGAGCGAGCACGGACACGCGCAACACCTCGAACCGAAATTATGTCTATCGAAAATATCATTAAAATCCAATAATTCTTGAAATTCGTCAGACTTGTAGGTATAAAAATCTCCAAATATTCCTGAAGTATTAGTCCCAATAACCATGCAAAGGTTTAAGTTGATCGATTGAACCTTTTTGATTAAAACGTTCCTTGTTAATATTCAAAAATCATAGGATCTATTTAAAAAAAATATAGCTGGGACCACTCATATGATAAAAGTGTGTGTTCTTACACAATATTAGACGATCTGTTGAACGGTCATATCAGTTTCATACGTTTGAAAGTTGCTCTAACTACCTTGGAACTATAAAGAGTCGAAGTAGCCGTGATCAACATTTCTGAGTTATTTGACAGCCAACACGGAAAATGTCCGTAAAATGTCAAAAACGTTTGGATTTAAACCCAGATAAGTCTGAAAATTGTCAAAAATACAGATAATGTTGGTACCAATGACCACGCGAAGTTTTAAGTTGATCGCTCAATCGGTTCTAGTTTAAATTTCAAAAATCATATAAAAGATTTTTTTAAATTATAACCAATGGGAGGATTTAGCTGAAACTTTGTTTGATTGGGTACAATGTTGGTTGCAATGACTTTGCTAAATTTCAAATTGATCGGAGCAACCAATCGAAAGATAATTTTTTTTAAACTTGAACCAATCACAGGAGCCCGTTCAAAAACGATCCCAGGGACCGCATAGATTACGTTAGCATATGTGCAAAGTTTCAGATCGATTGAATGTGCTGTTTAACCTGGGCTGTGCGGACAAAAAAAACAACAAAAAAACACACAGAGAAAGTGCCATAAGAGTACCGTGGTGACGCTCGCTACGCTCGCTCTATCATTCACAATTATTGTACCTACCTGAAAAACCATTTTAAACGTGTGCTAATGTAGAGTTGAAAACCAAAAAATAGCTGCGCCGCATTTTTTTTTGTTTGAATGACTTTTTTGTTTTCTATCAAAAATACAGTAGGTACCTTGTAAAATCATTTAAAACCCGTTTTAATGTAGCCAAAACCAAAAAGTTTCGCTGGGCGGCTATTTTCTGTAAAATTTTATTACTTATACCTATATAAATTAAGAACTTTTCTGTTTTCCTTGAAAAACAGAGTAATGTAAAATCATTTTAAACCTGTCCTAGGTAGACGAAAACCAAAACATTCGCTGCAGCGCATTATTATGTGTGCTTTTCTTTTTATAAATAAATCGCGATTTTGTTCATTCATTTCAAAATCATTGAAATCACTTAAATCCTTTTTAAACCCGTTCTAATGTAGCCAAAAACAAAAAATTTCGCTGCGCCGCTATTTTAAGTGTGATTTTATTGCTAATGTTACCTATATCATTTTAAACCCGTCCTAAGGTAGCCAAAATACAAAAAATTCGCTGCGCGGCATTTTTATGTATGCATTTTTATTATTTTTTTTGTTTTTCTTTCAAAATAATACTTAGTCTACCTGTAAAATCATTTTAAACCCGTTCTAATGAAGCAAAAAAAATTTCGCTGCGCGGCTTTTTTATGTGTGATTTTTATACATGATTGAATTTTCTGTTTTCTTTCAAAATCGTCATACCTGTAAAATCATTTGAGACTCGTTCTATTGTAGACAAAATCCCAAAATTTCGCTGCGCGGCATTTTTGGTTTTATTTTATCTTCAAAAATATCGTACCTGCCTGTAAACTTATTGTAAACCCGTCTATTACCAAAAGAAAAAAAATTGATGCGCGGCATTTAAGTGTGGGTGCAAACCGTTTAATAATTAAATTAATTACTTCCCAGAGCTAAAACTCAAATAATTCACTTCACTTTATTTGTTTCACTGTAGTTTTAAGAGGTGCTTCATCAAACATTAACAATGATAAATTATTTACAAGTCTAAAATGCACCAAAAACCTTCAAAGTATGGTATTGAAATTCAATTTTTTCCGAGGCTATGCTCGCACCCTGGACCTGCATGTACCTACTGGGGGGTCCTCTCCCCAGACCCCATTGCGATCGCTGCCAATTTTATGTTCTTGACCATTGGGGGTGGGTGGGTATACCCATCAATGAATTAGCACCGGTCCTCAAGATAGGTTCGGCACGCCACTGCTTCAGTGCAAATTGTAAGTTTCTGTTGTGTCCTGAATCATACGGCTTTATCAGTCATCACACATCAAACATGAAATAATACTAATAATTTTCCCAATTAATTTTCTTGCAAATAATTTTCGTAATCTGAAAAGAACTAGAGACGGACATTCCATTGCATTCCAAAAGATATAATGGTAGTAAAAGTGGTTGATCTCACTTGGCAATGAACTCTGTCTCTTTGCAGAAAGCGTGAATAGTGCTGAGACCCTGCACTGTTGTCCCGACGAAGCTGTACATTGGCGATCGCGAGACACTCTCGTAGCGCTTTAGATCTCGAACTGCCATTCTGTGGGAAAGAAACAAGGGTTTATAGTTTGTTTCATTTATGCCTTCCTGTAAATTCAGTCGTAGGTTGGTCAACATTTCAGTTTTTCAACATGGCAACATGGACAGTAATTAGTAGGCTGGGACTAGACATCGATTTTTCGATTTGACATCGATGTCAAATGAAATATTGAGTTTCGATTTGACATCGATTTGAATTGTTTAATCAAATAATCGTTTGACATCGTTTCAAAAATCCGAGAATTAGCGCGCAGTATTGTAGCGCTGGCAACAGTGCAAGAAGACCCTCAAGATCAGCTGAGTGGCCTGCATCCGCCTTTCCTGCATACCGCGTGTGCAGTTGAGGGTATGTTGGTCAGTTGTCTCTTGCTATTTGAGCGCGTGCTGTTTTTATTCTCTCTTGAAAGAATGCTTCCACGCAAAAAAATAAAATAATCTCGCCGTGGAGACGTAAGTGAATTCTGGAAAGTGTTCGGATTTGAAGTGAACATTACGGGCAACATTGCTAAAGGATGTTGAATGCAGACAATGTTATGCTTCACGGGATTCCGGCAACAAGTCTAATAAAACCATGAATTTGCAACTTGATTTGCGACAATTTTTTTTCATTCATTCATTTCATTTTATATCAATAATCAATAAATGCATGTAGTTTATTTTAAATGAAAAATTACTTTAATTCAATACTTCAATCATCCTTTAACTTAATTCAATCATCAGTTGCCGCGAGAGAGGTGTGAGAGGGACATCTCTCACGCTAGGATCATGGCCTTGGGCAGGCGCAACTGCAGTGTTGCCAAATTTCGCCAAAACTATTTCAATGTGGCTCATTATTACGATGTCAAAATTATTTCGATGTCAAAATTATTTCGATTTGATGTCGAAATTTTCAGTTTGACATCGATTTAGCAATTCAAATCGAATCCCAACCCTAGTAATTAGTAATTCATAGTTTGCTCGTGACATCATCTCATTGTTGAGCGGCCATCTTGGTGTAACATGTCAGAACGGTAGTCAATCTGTTTTTCAGTATATTTTTGATAATATTTATGGTTACCTGTGCAATTGCAGGCTGCAGAAGAAGTTCTTTTAGCTATAAAACCACTCATTTACAAACTATATCTTCAACAAACCGATAATAATTAGTTTAAATCAACTTGACAGCTGTACACCAAAATGGCCGGAAACATACTTTTTTACATTGTTGATGTAAAACAAAAGAAGCTCGAGCAAACTATGAATTACTAATTTTTACAAAACATATATTTTAAAATAGTCATAATTACGAAACAAGCGTATAGTAGTATGTACACTGTCAACAAAATAAAAACGGCATTCGAAAGAATTGGCAGAAAAAGATTTGTAGGCACCATCCGGTAAAGTCTACGCTCTAGTTTAGGCTCTAGAACTCTAGTTTAGGCGAGCTCTAATTTCATTGAAAATCAAAATTACAATGATTGATTGGCATTGCCAGCAGCCAACCCAGTTCTTAGAGCTGGTACTGACTGTCTCCTTCTGTTGAGTGTACTTTGGTATCAATGTAACATCTGCTTCCATAAGTGTGAACTAAACATTTTGTTAGGTAACTAATGTAATTTTATTGAACTTAATAATATAGATAGATTATGATTGGTCAATCAACATTGAGAATGACTTAGAAATCAGCTCTTGAGCGATCACCTGAACAGTTTGCTGATGTAGTAATAGACGAAGCCCAACAAGACCAGCGGTATCATGAACCAGGGGAACACGAGGCAGATGAACAGTACAGCGAAGAAGATCATGAAGACGTTTTGCATTATATTCTCAATGGTGTACGGCAAACGGGAGTCCACTGAAACACAATGGAAATCTTGCTGACAAAAACAATTCAGTAACAAATGGAGAATCAACAGAAAACAAAACAACAAAGCACATGGGACTGCTGTAAAAGAGACGGAAGAATTTTGCTACCCACTATATAATTTTTATTCTAGTAGGTATTAAGTATTTATTAAAATGGATTTCAGTCAATGTTTGATTAGATTGCAGATTCTCAGTACCTATTATGTAATTTAGTTCAGCATTCTGTGATCACAATGACAGTCAAATTTTCTCAGGATTATAATAATTCCATCAGTCACTGGAAATATCATCACCTTCATCCATGTCCCGGGAGAAGAGGTTCTGAATTCTGCCCGCCGGTGTGCAGTCGAAGAAACTCATCGGAGCGTGAAGGATTCGGTTGAAGAGATTGTTGTGAAATGTGTTCGATGCCTTCAAGGTCACCTGAGAAAAAAGACAGACAGTAGCCAGGTTTATCCTACGGAAACAGAAAAATTAATTTTTTTTAATACCACAGTTTATAAAATACCTCAATCCCATCTATAGAAACTATTTTCGGTAATAAGGTCCTAAATATTTTGACAGTTTGTTGAATAAGACAATTATTTTAGTTTGCATATTAACGTATTACATATAAACATATTAACGTACAATTACGTGTTAACGTATTAACACAGTTTTAATCTTTGGTGTTATTCAGGGCCAGTATTAAAAGATTAAGTTTTAAGCCCCCGTCAATGGATTATGAATGAGGCAAGTGGGTCTCACCCTGGTGTAGACGTAACCCCGTATGAGGCTGGACAAGAGAATGACGCCGATCATCGACGCGTAGACAGTCTGATACATCGTCAGCTTGGGGTTGTCGTTGATGTTGGGGCTGATCACCGTGGCATTGTTCACGACCATCGAGGTGTTCTGAGAAAAGGTTCAAAAGAGTTCATTACAATAATAATAGCAGAATACTGCAATTCAGATTTATAAAATTACATGCAAATGCATAAGATGTAGGTATAGGTAACATAGTTAAATATTGAAAACCAAAAAACAAACATTAAAATGCAGATAAGGAATCTTTGAAGGTGGCTGAACTGATCCACGGCAAATTTTCACAAATGACTAATTAGAGATAAAGTCATTTAAAAACCATGTGTGTTGCTTGTAGCAGAGGGGTTAATACCGTATTAACTCGTGTATAAGACGCACTCGTGTATAAGACGCACCCTTGTTTTGAGAAGTCTATTTTAAGTAAACACTTAGCATGCGTGTATAAGACGCAGTAAAATGATGAAAAACATTGTGTGTTTGTATACATGATATCCATCTAAATGTTGGTTTTCCCGCTAACTGAGCTATTTGAATGAAAATCACTGCCAACATGTTGTAAACAAACAGTAATTTCCTGCTTCTGAGAAAGGGGGGAGGGGAGTCTCTTCCCAGCAGCTGTTGCTTGCTTTAAGAGGCATGCACCTGCCTTTCCCTGCATTCCAAAACAAACCCAACTCCTCTCCTCCCCTTCCATTAAGATCGCCATTCAACAGTGTTTCGTCTATTTTATGTCTGTCAGAGCCATGTGTCAGAGCAATGTTTTTCAGACGTAAAACTATATTTTGTCTCCTGATCTAAATGCAAGGGAAAACATTTTGTTGCACAAATGTAATATGTTAATAGTGTTGTGTCTAGACAGAGTATGAGTAGTCCAGACAGAGTGAGAGGGAAAGGCAGTGATAGACAACATGTGGCAGTCTACCACAGCTCTGTTTACAAACATCCACCTTGGATTTACTGGGAAAAAAGCTTGGTATGCGTGTAGGTATAAGACGCAGGGCTGTTTTCAGAATCAAAATAATGACATATAATTGCGTCTTATACATGAGTTAATACGGTAGTTGTTTGGGTACCACTGACAAGATAACAAAGAGTTTCCTCACCCCTGATCCAGCGTCGAGCCACATGGCGAGCCACCACGAGCTGAACGCGGTGCTGCCGACGTTGAAGAAGAAGCACGCGACGACGAAGCACGCGACGAGAGAGCCGCCGGCCGCGGTCACGTAGCTGGCGTATGTGGCATGCGAGATGGAGCCCTCGGCCACCACCTCCTTCTGCACCAGTACGTCGGCAGTGCCGCCCACCTTGGTCGGCTGCTCGGACGGCTGATCGCCGCTCACGCAGGCGATGGCCACCTCGCTCAAGCTCGAGGTCCTGTACAGACATTTCACAACTGTACCATGTTCACACTTGGGGTTCAATCACGACCGGCTTTAATGGCAGTTGAAATAAAATCGGAGCTATAGCTATAATAGTTATAAGTTAGTTATAGAATCAAGGTTATAGACAATGGTCCATAACTTCAAAATTCCAATGAAGTACTTAGTCAACTGTGATTGAGATTTTAACTGAGTTCTGGAAAGTCAGTTGAGAAATCAACTGCAGTTGAGTTCGATCTCGTTCTGTGCACACTTGATTTCAACTACGATTGAGATTTCAATTGCGCTTTTCTCATCCGGAATACATATGATTCCACGTCACATGACGGCAATCTTACGTGCGAGCCGTGGTCTCGGCCAGCCGAGTGTTGACCATGAGGGCGTAGTCGAGGTCGGAGGTCATGAGCTGCTCGTGGGTGCCCTGCTCCGCTACGTGGCCGTCCTTCATGACCAGCACCTGGTCGCAGCAGTTCAGCAGCTGAAAATATACGTTGCAGATGACTTTTAGAGTCCTCAGCTCAAAAGATGCACTATATTTCAGTACCTTACAAGTAAAAAGAAATACTAAGTCCATTTCAATGATTTTTTAGCTCAAAAACTAATATTGCCGCCTTCGTCTCATCTTATTTGAAATTGTTGCACCAGACCAGTGACTTCGAAAGAGAATTTTTGGGGCCTTCAGTCTCGTTGGAATTTCTAGAACTTAGAGCTTTACGTTTTTCTCTGAACATATCGAACGTTTCGCTCTTGAAATTTAAGATAAGAGAGTGAAAATGCATACAGGAATCGCCCTCCAGACTTCCTGATTCCAATAGTGAACAAACAAATCATAATCGAAAAAACGTCCGATACAAAGATAGATTTGGATGTTATTTCCATAATATATGATTGAACACACACTACAAGTGACTGACCTGGACTTGGTGCGTGACAAACAGAACTGTCTTGTTCTTCAGTGCCGTCAAGATGCACTTCTCGAAGATGTGAGCGCCCACGTGCGCGTCCACGGCGCTCAAAGGATCGTCCAGAAGGTAGATGTCCCTGGCAGAACATGCCGTTAATATTGGGTGTAGTATGAAGGACACCAAAGAAGAAATGCAGATTTCAATTATATGTCAATAATTAGAAAAAGTCATTATTCAACAACATTTTTATAATAATGAAAACACAATCCATAAAGCAGCAGAATAGAAACAGAATAATGAAACAAAAATTCATGATTCTGTAAATGGTTGAGAAATTGTAAATTTGCAATGTTTTCGTAAGAACTAAGGAAGGTAGGATATTAAAATAATATTTTCTGATAATTACCTATTATAAAAAAAAAATATTTTTCAGTTAGATCTAGGCATAGATATTTAATACCAATGTAAATTAATTAGAAATATTCCCATCCAATCAAGTTTCACGTCAGACCAGGACCGCCGGAAACAAAGAGAAATACCAATTCTGTTTTCCTTCCTTCGAGTGTTAGTCTTACCTAAAAACAAAAGATATACGTAATCCGACTCCTGGTTTACAGAAAAGACCCCAGAGTCTACGTACGAGTCCACAGAGCGTGTAATTCTCCGTGGAGAGCATAATCACCTGTTGGAGTAGACAGCTCGGGCAAGAGCCACCCGCTGCTTCTGGCCACCTGACAGGTTGATTCCTCGCTCTCCAATCTCAGTCCTGTCTCCGCCGGGCAGCATGTTCAGGTCTTCTGTCAGGCAACAGGCGTAGATGGCGTCGTAATACCTGGACAGGTGCAAGCAGGGTGAGGCAGCGGCACAGGCCAGCAGCTATTTATACACACTCAACGGTTGTTTGTGCAATTCAGATAACACTGTTTATCTGATCAAAGTGCAATTTTGCATTGTACAGACCACCTGTCTCGTGCAGTTTTCTTTTGTCCTCAGGGCGGTTATTCTAAATTTCCTTGTCGTCTCTAATCAATTGATACGGCATTACACTTCACCATGCTAAATAGATAGCACTCCAGTGCTATCAAGCCCATATCAAGAGAAATGAGACGACAAGGAAATTTTGAATAGCCCTCCTGATGGTCAAAAAGTGAAAATGAACTGTCTGGCCAATCAAGTTGAAATTTTGCAAGAGTCGACAAGAGTCATCAATTCATCATGATATTGAATGATATGATAACTCCTCATTTACAAACCAAACCAATGAAAATGTAGCCACAAATTAGTATGAAATTTCAAAGAATCAGAATCGTTCAACATGGTACCTAGTACCTACCTACTAGAATCGGAGGAATTGTAGAAATTGGAAGAATTGAATTGTCACCACATCCCTACCAAAAATGATAGATTGAAGAAAGACGAGACTGGTAAAAGTGGAATACCTCTTGGCGTTAAAGTTCTCCCCGAAGAGGATGTTGTCTCTGAGCGTGGCGTTGAGAATCCAAGCCTCCTGACCAACGTACGCGCACGTGCCCTCGCGTGTCACGTGTCCGCGCAGCAGGCGCAGCTGTCCGAGCGCAGCCAGCAGCAGCGAGCTCTTCCCCGAGCCCACCACGCCGCAGATCCCCACAAGACTGCCCTGGACCAAGACAAGGCGTTGAATACAGTAGAACCTCTGTTAGAAGTTTCTCAGTTATACGAATTATTCAGTTATAACTTATAAGATTTTTCTGAGAAGTCCTAACCAATTCCCTATATGTTTACATGTTAAATAAAGTCATTTATATGACTTCCAGTTATACGATTTATTCTGTTATACAACTTAAATTCTTGACCCCTGAGTAAATATTATTCATTTATAAAAGCCTAAAAGGGGATTTTCCACTAACATCCCTAGACAAAACAAGTATTTCTTCAGCACATGCAAATGATTCATTTGTTACAATAGGTTTTTCCAAGAAAGCTTGCAGCTGCCTGGCCTTGGCGCGCCCCATCCCCTTGTTTATTTTTATTTATTTTATTTGTATTTAATAAAAGTTTATAAAAGTTTAGATTCTAGGAAACCTTCCCCCCACCCCACCAGCCTGCATTCCACAGCTGCTCTGTCTGAACCCTCTCCTCTCTGTCAAGGTTACAGTTGTTGTTACTACACCCAGATGACATCATTGATGACATCCAATAAGAGGGCGAGAACAAGTGATGGAATTGTTATTTTTGACAAACTTTAATTTAAAAAAAATAAAAAATTAGCAAATAACAAATCCAGTTGTACGATTATTCGTTTATACGATTTTTTTCTTATCTCCCTTCAAAATCGTATAACAGAGGCTCTACTGTACAGCGTTGACAACATACACATAATATTTCATCCAGGCATCTATATTCAGTTAAAACTTCTCTTGACATTAAGCAAAGTTCCATCCATGTGAAAAATATCCACAAGGGTACCTATTCTATATCATATTTTGATCTCGTCGTGACCACATTCATTTCACTGCCATTAAGATAGCATTACGCAGAAATGAATTCAGTCGCGACGATGTCAAAAAGAGATATGGAATACTAATAGGTACCCAGGGGTATGATAGTTTGTGGTGGCTATTCACTATTGTCATTATATTCTCCAAGGATACTCTAAACCAGCGGTCGCCAACCGGTGGTCCGCGGACCACTGGTGGTCCGCGAGAAAATTTTGGTGGTCCGCAGAGAAAATTGGAAGTTTACTTTTAAGTTTCCATGCAATTTATTTAATTTAGAAAAATGGCACAACACAAAATGTATTGAATTCGGACATGTTTCAATACGTAATAATGCCTTTACAAAGTATCTACCTACCAACTATACGTATTCACTAGCTCTATAATGAAAATAATATCAGTTTCCGAGTATTTTTCCAATACCTATAAGAGTTATTTTAAACGCTTTTTCTGGGAAAAAAAAGTGGGCTGAAATAGCGTAGAAACGCGCCAAATGACTTCCTGATACCAAAAATTTCCGGGGCTAAGCGCCCCGGACCCGCTTGGTGCTGGGGGGCCCTCCCCCCAGACCCCCCATTGTCTCCCTCACCAATCGTATTTCCCGTCATACGTATTTTACGCGCCTGAGTGGTCCCCGAGATATAAAATTGTCATATAAGTGGTCCGCGAGGTCCAAAAGGTTGGCGACCGCTGCTCTAAACCCTTACAAGTAAGACAATTAGTTCAGTTGGTAGGCCACAATCTTGGTAATTGAACGAAACTGGGCTCAGATCCCGGTTTGGTTGTTTACTTTCATATTGTACATAACTGTACAAAGTGATGTTCAGCAAAAGTTCAATTATTATTGGACAAAGTAACCAAGTCAGTTTTAAAATCATCATCAAATGATTCAGATCATATTGCTCTCCCAAGCCCCTTAGTTCCTGTATTACCTTGGAAACTTCGATGTTGATGTCGAACAAGATATTGAGCCGGGGGCCATCGCAGCCGTTTAACAATTGTTTCTCACCATCTTTCAGGGCACCATTGCTGCAAACACATAATTGTGATATTGAACCGGTACATACGTATTGCAAGATGAAAATATCTTTGTCTTTGTTCCTATTCATTTTAGTAAAATAATCTTGGCAAACAAAGTAAATTTTGCAAATAGCCACAAAGGTGTAAATTTGATTTGGAAAGTATTTTAAACTAAAAGTCAACATAATGTTACATTATTCAAAAGGAAACATCACACAAAGACAAGCAATATGATTGACACAAAAGTTCACAAAAAGACCTGATGCATAAAAGTACCTGCTACTCTTCTCAGTATCCCAGGCAAACGTTGCACTTCCCATGGCCAGCGCAATGCTCTTGTCAATCGGGCGAGAGATGTAGGGAGTCAGATCTTCCAGAATAAGCACCGCCTAGGATGGAAGACCTCGGTAAATCCACATCGTACTTCTCAATCACACTGACATTACTTTCTAGTGAATATTGATTGTGGAACAATTTTTTATTTTTTTTTAAATGTCAATAAGAAAAATCAAAATACTACTGGAAGTGAGTTACTCAAGACAATTGCCGGTAGTAGTTGTAAGGTACAATCACATTGAGCAGTTCTGCATTTTGTGGAAAATCATTTTCTTTTGCAAAAGAAGACAACTTGAATAGTTTTCTCTACATGGATCATATAGATCTATATGGATCTCTATATGGATATATGGATAGTTGCGATTAGTTGATACGAAAATCTAAAGTTCGTTCACTGTTAGAATATTTCTGGCGTTTAGTCGATCACGTCGTTCATTGGTCGTTCACATGAACACTGCCCTGTCAATGGAAAGACTTTCTTTTTTGTATTATTGAAATTGTATAAATTATGTGAAATTCACAATTTTTAATAGTAGAAAATATTAGAAACTTCAATAAAATTGATTTATTTACATGTGTATGTATACAATTGTTCGATAGACTACAGTAGTACACGGCCGCTATTACGGATCATTATTCTTACAGTGAACGAACTTTATACACCACACAATTCTGCTTCATATAAAATAAATGTGGCCAAGATTGTTCGGGAGGAGAAGAAGAAAGCAATGGACGAACTTGCAAGTAAGCTTGAGAAGGATTTCGAAGGAAACAAGAAAATGATATACGGACTGGTGAAAAGAAAAAGAGGAGTTCGAGAAGAAGTCCGAACGATGAAAAATAACAACGGCGAACTCGTAGTAAATCCAGATGATGTAATCAAAATGTGGAAAGAGTACTTTGAGACCCTTCTCAATGTGCAATCAGGTGCCACAGAACAAGGGAAAGAACAAGAGAGAAGAGCAAAGGGAGAAGGAGGCACAGGAGAGGAGAGAGAGGAAGCAGATGTAAGCGAAATGGAAGTTGGGAAAGCACTGGGAGAGATGAAGAATGGGCGAGCTCCAGGAATAGACGAGGTGACAATGGAAATGGTAAAAGCGGCAGGAGAAACAGGAAAAAAGTGGCTGCACCGTGTAATACTAGCAGTTTGGAAGGAAATGAAGATTCCCGACGACTGGAGAAAAGGTATAATAGTGCCACTGTTCAAGAAGGGGGACCGTAAGGCTTGTAGTAACTACAGGGGAGTGACTCTGTTGTGTCAGTGTGCAAAGTTATACGAGAAGATTGTCGAGACCCGTTTAAAAGGTTTTGTGGAGGAAGGGTTAAGAGAAGAACAATATGGCTTTAGGAGGGGACGGGCAACCACGGATGCTTTATTTGCGGTAAGGCAGTTAATGGAACGGAGATGGGAGAGTGGGCAAGTGATGTACATGGCGTTTTTGGATTTAGAAAAAGCGTACGATAGGCTCCCACGAAAGGTGGTGTGGGAGAGTTTGAGGAAGAAGGAAGTGAGCAATGGTCTTATTGAAAGGATTAAATGTACATATGAGAGAAGTGTCAGCAGTGTACAGACAGACATAGGGAGATCAGAGTGGTTTGGGGTACAGGAAGGTCTACGTCAAGGTAGCGTTTTGTCCCCATCTCTCTTTGTAATAGTGATGGATGATCTGCTGAAAATGGTTGAAGAAAAGGAGGGCAGAGATTCGAGAACTTTAGTCTATGCTGATGATGTGCTCATTTGGGGTGAAAGTGGAGAAGAACTACAAGAGAAGATAAATCGTTGGAGTGAAGTAACGGAGGAAGTGGGACTGAAGATTAGCCAAGATAAGAGCGAAATATTGAAAATGGAGAGAAGGAAAACATTGAGAAAGAGGATAAGAATTAGGTTACGTGGGAAGGAGCTGAGAGAGGTGGATGCATTCAAATACTTGGGAAGTATACTAACTAAGGAGGCGAAGGTGGATGCAGAGGTGAAGGCGAGAATTCAAAAAGCCGAGTCCTTCTACCAAGCTGTTCGCAAGCTGCTGTGGAACGAAGATTTCCCTCGCCAGTGTAAACTGCTCATGTATAAAATGTATTTCTTACCAATACTAACATACGGAGCAGTTACATGGGGGATTGGAAATAAGGAACGCAGCCAGCTGGAGGCAGCGGAGATGAAATTCCTAAGAAGTGTGAAGGGAGTAACAAAGATGGACAGGTTGAGAAGCCGTTGTATTAGGAAGGAGCTGGGAGTGGAAAGTTTGAGCTACAAGATGGGTAGAGAGAGATTGCGTTGGTTTGGACACATGAAAAGAATGGATCTCAAGAGAATACCAAGACAGGAGTTTGAAGAAACAGTGGTGGGAAGAAGAAGAGTGGGGAGACCAAGAGAGAAGTGGAGTGGTCTTATCAGAGAAGACGTGGAGGACAGGCAGCAAAGGTGGCAGAAAGTGGAAGCAGATAAGTGGTGGGAGGACAGGAGGATCTGGAGGGCGCTGGTGGAGAAGTTGGAGGAAGGTGACGAGGATGAAGAAGAGGAGGAGGAGGATGAAACGTCAGGCGTGGCCAGCCGGTTTGGAAGAGATCCGAGGCCCTAGACCCAGTGGGAGCTCCCACTGTCTGACCTGACAACATTGTCGGAACCAGAAGAAGATTATTATTATATGATTGTACAAACAACTACATTGATATGTTTTAAAGTTTTCTTGAAAAGCTCAAATTCTAAATACATTTGTTGAACTATTTTAAATAATTATTTACATTTGGTAGGTAGATAACATCGTGCAAGCAGTAAAAACAGCAAAATCAAAGACATTACAAATTAAGCCTATACAAACCAAATCACCTAGCGAAAAATGAACAAGCAAAACATAATATGTTAGAACAAACAAAAGCTGTCAGAACTAGTCACCCCTTCATGCAAAAGCCAAGACATTTCACGCAAAAGTAAAGACATTTCATGCAAAATAGCAAGGACAGGACTGACGGCATTAGACAACAGATGGACAGCGACCGATCAATTAGAACGTTTGAAAGTTTGGAAATGCACCTGGATTCTCTTGATTGTGATTGCAGCATCGATAACAAGTCTAGTTGCAATTTGAGTCACATTCCACAAGTTTCTCACTTGGTTGTTCAGAATTGCGATCACCGAGTAAGCCTAAAACATGCGATTACTTGTACAGCTACGACCTACATTTTTGTTGCGCTACAAGCCAAATGGAGAAGCTATTAGAAATAGAGGAAAAGTTGAGTCCCATGCAAAATCAGGTGGCATACGAAGAGTTCTTCGATGATCTACCGATAAAGTAAAGCCAACGTATCTTAATCACATGCAAATTATTGAGTTTTGCTTTAACACTAGGTATATCCAGAGTGTAGGTATACGTCATTAACTTTTAATGCTTTTAAAAAAAGTGTTGACAATGGTTTGTTTTACCCTGTTTCCTGTACTGTAACTATGTGTGAAAATCTGTGTGTTGTCTATTTAAAATTTTTTTATATTGCACTTGTGGGGCTTCGGCCCCGTTGACAATAAAGAATTTAATAATAATAATAATAATGCACAGCAGATACTGCTCACAAGTTAAAAGCTCGCTTATCAATGCATTATTGTAAGAGTTATATAATTATTTTCAATTTTAATCCTATTTGGAGTAGAGATTCCTTCAACAGATTGACTTGATACTATGCAGCCTAGCGTGAAGTATTTTCTAAGAAGTAATAGCAAGATATATAGCAGCTCAAGCACCGAGTCTGTATAACGCACTAGAACTAAAGAGGTATATGTCAGCGGAGTAACCTGTAACCTACGGAAGGATACGAAACCCTCAATCAGCGAGGCGGAAGTTTCCAGGGCATTGTGGAGAGCCATGCGCGCTTGCTTCGTCAGGAACGTGAAGATAGGGAATGCCTGGAGACAGGGAACAAGGAAATAGGTTCAAGGTAATTGGAAGGATACAGTAGGTTACACTCGGAAGTGCTCCGAGCAGCTTGGAACAGGTGAATGTGTTCGTCGACTTACAGGACAAAGGGCTGGTGCAAGTTGGAGCAACTTACAGCAGTTCAGAACAGTTCTGAGCAAGTTCAAAGAACATACCTACTGTGAATATGTTTTTCATGTCCTTGTGGTAGCCATGCGTGCTGCATTGTCAGATATGCAAAGGAATGTCAGGAATGTATAACCATTTATACTAAAGAGTGGAGCAAGAGTTATTATGATCAGTTGAGTAATTTCTGATCTGCAGAGGTGTTCAGCTTTGAACTAGCTAAGCTGAATCACAATTATAGATTATAGACATTCAAGTGATTTCCAAATATGTATGGCTATTATTTTATTTCTGGGCATTCGTGAATCCAGCTACATACAATATTTTGCCTTTTGAGAGTCCAAATGTTCAAGTAGGTAGTCAGAAGAAATTCTAGATGTCAGGTGTAAGTGGAAATCAACATGTGGAAAGGAGAGAGGAAGGTAAAAAGAGATTTAGGTACTAGAGTTTCTGTACATGCAGAACACCAGAAAATACTAACATATCAGTAAAGATGCACTAGAAATAGAAATGTTCCATGCCAATGTACACCAAACCCATTGCTGCCTGTAGAATAATCCAGATATGGTCGGGGACAGGCAAAGATGAACCCGCTCTAGAATAGGCCGGCCTATACCTGGGCCTGGCCTTGTTAAACTGGGTTCATCATTGCCTGTCCCCGACCGAAGTGCATGCACAAGTAAAACTACACCCGTTCGTGCAAAGAGATGTTCAGTGCTCACCTTGCCCCTAGCTCGCTAAGTTAATTAATAGATTCCGTACAAAGCGACGCTGAAAATAACAGAAAACTCTGAAAATTTAGCGTCTGACATTAGTATACGTCATACCAACAAGGTACATGTGCTTCCTTGCAACTGAATGGTTATGTGTAGGGTTGTACAAACAGCTGAACTCAAACCCAGTCCCCGCTGATCAATGTTGAAATCAGCAAGTTTTCAATTTCAATTGCTTTTAATTTGAAGGAAGGTAGGCTAATCTTATCCAATTTTCAACAATTTTATGTATCGTAAACATGTAAGGAAGTGAGCATGACTTACAGTTACAGTTTTGTACAACCCTTATGTTAGAAACAGAGAGGAAAGATTAGAGAATTGCCCAGAGATGGCAGCCTGTGCATCGTGCGATTTGTTTATGTTGGCGAGACCTGAAAACTGCGTATAGCCATTAGACCCGTCCAAACTCGATGCGAGCCCTTTCTGGCGAGAACCATTGAGAGTGGCAGTAGAATCGTTAGCACCGTCCATACTGAGAAGGCCTAAAAAAAGTCAGTTATGCAAAATCGTCAGTTGACGAAAATAAATGTGTATTAAATTGGGAATGGCACAGTTGAATACAAATATATAACTCAGTTATTGACAATTAATTCCTAATCTCTTTAAAGCACACTCAACAAAAGATAGCATGGTATTCGAAAGAAACGGATTGGCTGAAAAAGATTTCATCTAACTTTAGTAGGTGAACTCCGACTTCATTGGGTAATAAAGTTACCTATTTAACAAAGTGTCAAGGAACCTGACCGGGGTGCCTATTCTCGAGTTAGTTGAAAATGTTCGCGATGCGGAAATGAGACACTGCACAATGGATTCAGCTAAATTATCACTGATAAAACAAAAGATTTCACTTGTTTTCGCCTAGACGAACATTTTCGCATGCGGTTTCGATTCGAGAATAGGCACCCAGCAGCCAATCCGTTTTATTCAAATATGTTTTGTTGTAATTTTTTTAAATGATTGCTTAACATGCATTTTACAACGAGAAGTTAGATTAAAAATAAATTAAACTAACAGACTGATAAAATGGTCATTTCAGAAGTGCCATTGGTTGTTGTCATTACAATAGCTCCCAATCAACTGTTAAAATTAAGAGGGCTTGGTAGTGAGCGTGGCCTTGACGAGTTTTTTAATCGATTTTTATCAATATCTTTTTCCAGTGTAATTGTTAACAAAATAGGGCTATGGACGTGAATTCAGAACAGTTCAATGAAAATAATTTCATAGTTTGGAATAAGCTATTAGTTTTATTGTGTCCAACAGGTGTTTAGAACCCAAAAATTACTAAATTTTCGGGTTCTAAACACCTGTAGGACAAAGTAAATCAAATAAACCATTACACGCTATGGAATTATTTTCATTGAACTGTTCTGAATTCACGTCCATAGCCCTATTTTGTTAACAATTACACTGGAAAAAGATATTGATAAAAATCGATTAAAAAACTCTTCAAGGTCTAACTCACTACCCAGCCGTCTTAACAACAGAGAATTGAAAATCGACTCTTAGGTTTTCCGTAACACAGAGAAAAGTATGCCGTCCTACCTGCGGCGCTGTCAGGTTGTTTCCGGCCCCGATGTGCACGAGAAACGTGACGATGGCGGTGATGACGGGCACCGTAGGCGCCATAGAGAGGCTGACACTCTGACAGTACGCCACTTGCTGCAGGAGGCGGCGCTCCTCGCTGCGAATCTCTGGCGCAAGAAACAACACAGCTCGTAACGTAGGTGGTGGACAGTGTAAATACTTACTACATGCTTGACTAATAACTGGATAAGAAACTTTCTATGCCACAAAAGTTTAATAGGTATGTATAGTCAAGGAAATTAGATTGTTACACTCTATCTCTCTCTCTGCTCCATATATGTTTATGATGGGTCAGAGAGAGGCAGAGTATGAACCAACTAATTTCCCTGACTGTACACTCCTGAACACTGAAATTGGTCCGTGGTCAATGTTCAAGTGACACTACGGCTAGTATTTAAGATTTATTTTAATGTAATTTTTTGGCACAAAAACCAGATGGCTAGTGTGAGTTTAGGGCCAAAAAATTACTTTAAATATATATATAATAAATACTAGCCTAGGAGTCGAGTGAATATTGACTGCGGACCATTCCGTGTCCAGGAGTGTACATATAACACATTAACTACGTTACGTACTAAACTGTTTACAAGAGAGCAAAAAGGCGGCAATTTGGAGGCAACACTAGACTGTATTAATTATTCCATGTAGTAACTTTATTAGATTCTGATTGGAGAGAAAGTAAAAAAACACAGCTCGCATACATTTCATTATAAAACTTTGGGGTAAAATTATGGTGGTATGCATCAAACTGATTTGCCATTGGCTGGACCAATACAAGAAGAGAACATCAACAAGAAGAATCCTACATGTATTGTGCTCATTTCTCAACTCACCGAGCAGTGACTTGTCGAAGCTGTCCTCCCACGCATACATCTTGATGAGTTTGATACACTCGACGATCTCGGACATCAGTCGGACGCGCTGGTCGCCCACCTTCACCGCCTTGCCGTGCAGGAAGCCACTCACGCGAGTTATGCCATACTGTCGAGAACACACGGATGAGAGTTGTTTAAATGAAAACACTAGCGGTATCTTAAAAATAAAATGAGGTAGCTATGATAACTCTCAACTGATTTTAACATTGAACATCCAAAAAGAAAATTCCCAGTCAAAACATGGACAGAAAACTGATGTGCCTGGCTGTAAATGCAGAACTAATAGGTAATTAACTAGTTTTTCCTGTTTTTTTCCGAACTATGAAAAGTGGAGGCAACAGGATTTGCATTCAAGCACCTCTGACGTCATTGATATTTTATTCTGATGATAACTGTTTTCATAGTTACACAAGAGGTTTTTGAGCAAATCAGTTGGAAATTGCAAAACGTCCACGTGATTCGATCGTAACTCTGTACCAACCTGAACGGGATAAAACAGGATGAAAGTGGCCATGCCGAGAAGCGCCCAAGCACCGAGGATGTGGTATATGTAGATCAAGCCGGCCAGAGTCACGATTGGCCCGCCGAATATCAGCGGACTGAACAGCGCCATGTCGAATATCCGCTGGCTGTCCACCGCAAACAAGTTGATCAACTGAAAGGAACAAGATTATCACTTGTCAACTGCTCAATGTCGATCCGAACTTGGCATCTGCTGTTAGGTCGCAAGTTCTATCATTACTAAAACTGCATGCATTAAATATTATTCTTAATTTATCCAAACTGTTAAGAAGAGAATGAGAATAGAACTCTCACTAAATGGATCAATTTCTAGGGATATTCATAAGCTTTTACGGCTGTTCAGTTGTCAGAATTCCATCGACAACAAAACTCACCAAATCAAGTTTCTATAGTGGACTTTTAACAACTGAAAAAGCATGGATATCCAAGGAAATTGAGTATTTTATGTAGGTGTTGTTTTACCCTTCTCCTGTGTTACTGATAGGGTTGTGTGAACCTTTAATTTTGAAGTCAAACCGAACTTGAACAGAACCACTTGATTTTCAAACCTTTAGAAACCGTAGATCTATCAATTCAAATAATGCTTTTTGTACAAGGAGGCTACAATTCAAGGAGGCTTTACAATTGAATGCAAAGCAATGAAATATTATGGTTTCGGTTTTGAAATAAATAATAAAAATCCGTCACAGTTTCTAACAGTACTTGACACTGTCTGCCCTTTATGTCGTCATGTAATGTGAGTGATCAATAAAGGGAGAAAGTGGGTATACACCTATTTACAACAGAGAATTATTTCATAAATAGCACAAAAATTCGAAAAAGGAGTTGGGGAAAGGTTCGAAAAATGAACTTAGCGGTTCCAAACCAGAACCTTTAGAGAACCAAACGAAACCAAAACCGGTTTCACAACACTAGTTACCCACTGGTCTTGATGGAAAGTGCAAACACATTAGGTATTTATTTCCTGTTCTTTAAATGGCAGGTTATAGTACCTAACAAGATCGAGATTGTCATAGAAAACTGTGGGAAAATGTAGCTCAGACTGGCCATGTTTCACCATTGACTTCAGCTCTACTATATGGGATTTGCGAAACTGTCAAAGTCTAGTAGCAAAGAATACCGACCTTGCGTATAGATAGACCAACGTCAAATTCTTCACGCGTCCGGCTGAGGTTGTCTTACATATGACAAGATTGCAGGGAAACCTGACACTACAACAATATGCTTATGATGTTTTCCGTGGCATTTAACAAAATTATGCCAGAATCTGGTCAAGCAGTACGGCCTCCGACATCGGCGAAAGAATTCAGTGCTGCAGCTCTAGCAGTCACGAATCCCATATAGAGCGGAAGTCAATGGTTTCACACTACCTTCTACGATGGTTACTGCTAAGACCTATGAATAATATCACTAGAGCTAGAGCTAGAGTGCAGCGTACCTGGCCAACAGACTGATCGCCGAGCTTGTTGAGACGGATGACCTTCCGATAGAGCATAGCCAAGACAGCGGAGCGGAGGCGTATAGCCGTTCTGAAATCACGTGTTAGGAAATGAACTGAACAGATATTAGAATAATAATTAATCAATTTGAACAATATTTTGATACAGGGGAGTGTAAAAAAACATAGAATGAGTGGGACACGGTTAATTAAAGTTACTAAACAATAAACCCTAAAGCTGAAAATTTTGCAATTTATAAAAAATGTAACACTAAGGCTGCAAACAAAACACACGGGGCAATTTTTTCATGCCCAGAAGTGGCATGGAAAAAACTGCAACGTTTTTCTTGGTCGAACACACGGGGCGTGCAAGACGCGACAGTTTTTAGCAGCTGTCAAGGCCATGCTATGTCGGCTGTACAAAAACGTCGCGTGAAATTCCCGCCCGTGTGTTTGCTCTCATTTGAATCAATGTGTTTCAAACACAAAAAAACGACTTCCGGGGTGGGCATGAAAATAAACGAGAGATGTCGCGCCTGGTCGGCAATGCATAGAAAAAACGCCTCGTGTGTTCGCTCCCATAAGACTCAATGCTACCCATCTTCTCACTGTCTCGCCGGCGTGCGAACGCTTCGGCATGGGCATGAAAAAGGCCCCGTTTGTTCGCAGTCTAATGAAATTGCTTGCAAATTGCAGTCCATTGCAAGTACTAAAATATAAGGTAGTCTTCTCACCTGAAGTTTAATGCCCAGCACCAAGCAAGGCACATTGTACGTAAGAACTCGCACATTACGAGGCAGATCGACCAGATGATGCCCTCCCAGATGCCAGCTTCCAAGTCTCCAGAATATTCCAGGATCCCGCGCATGAAAATCGTCTGGAAACAGAGTTAGGAACATGTTACAACAAGTCTAACTAGTACACTTAACAAATACTACAGAAAATAGGAAGGTAGCCAAATAAATAAAACAAATAGGCAGGTGGTAGGTTCTTCCAAACCACTTAGAAACATGAACAACAGAACTTATGATCAACTGTCAAAATGTATTTTGTTTTACAAATTAGACAACCTAGTCCACATAAATTAGACACATGACCGGCACTTCTTCATGGATTGTCATTTACGTAATGTACGTAGTAAGAAAGTGTTAAACTCACAGGCCCAATGAATCCAAACAGAAGGCTCAACATGAAAGTCAATCCTGCTGCAATTGCCCGTGTTCTCATAAACTTCCACACTGCAATGCCGAACTTAGCTTTCCGGGGACCCTTCTTCACCATTTCCTGCTGCCACAATAACTCCAGTCTGTAAAATAACAAATAATAATAATGATGCGTTAGTACCAACAATTATTTTTTAATACTAGGAAAACGCTCTGTGTAACGCGTTGATGAGCGAGCACGGACACGCGCAACACCTCGTACCGAAATTATGTCTATCGAAAATATCATTAAAAGCCAATAATTCTTGAAATTCGTCAGACTTGTAGGTATAAAAATCTCCAAATATTCCTGAAGTATTAGTCCCAATAACCATGCAAAGGTTAAGTTGATCGATTGAACCTTTATGATTAAAATGTTCCTTGTTAATATTCAAAAATCATAGGATCTATTTAAAAAAATATACCTGGGACCACTCATATGATAAAAGTGTGTGTACTTACACAATATTAGACGATCTGTTGAACGGTCATATCAGTTTCATACGTTTGAAAGTTGCTCTAACTACCTTGGAACTATAAAGAGTAGAAGTAGCCTTGATCAACATTTTTGAGTAATTTGACAGCCAACACGCAAAATGTCCGTAAAATGTCAATAACGTTTGGATTTAAACACAGATAAGTCTGAAAATTGTCAAAAATACAGATAATGTTGGTACCAATGACCACGCGAAGTTTTAAGTTGATCGCTCAATCGGTTCTAGTTTAAATTTCAAAAATCATATGAAAGATTTTTTTAAATTTTAACCAATACGAGGATTTGGCTGAAACTTTGTATGATTGGGTACAATGTTGGTTGCAATGACTTTGCTAAATTTTAAATTGATCGGAGCAACCAATCGAAAGATAATTTTTTTTAAACTTGAACCAACCACAGGAGCCCATTCAAAAACGATCCCAGGGACCGCATAGATTACGTTAGCATATGTGCAAAGTTTCAGATCGATTGAATGTGCGGTTTAAACTGGGCTGTGCAGACAAAAAAAAAAGACAAAAAAAAAACACACAGAGAAAGTGCCATAAGAGTACCGTGGTGACGCTCGCTACACTCGCTCAATTAATGATTAATTGGGAACATATCCCAGACATCATATCGATTCACAATTCACTTATTGCAGAAGCTCCATCAGCGCAAATCTTTGTTTCAAACTGATCCTAAAGTTAGTTCTCGTTTAGAATATCGAGCCGTAATGGCGGCCGTGTACTACCGTAGTCAAGCAAACGTATACCTAAACATGTAAATATCAATATAATAATCAAAAATGTGTATAATACGATGGTAGATAAAAATAAATAAATTTTATTGAATTTTTATAATATTTACTACTACATATTAAAAATTGTGTATTTGACATAATTTATACAATTTCAATAATACTTAAGAAGAAAGTCTTGCCATTGACAGGGCAGTGTTCAAGTGAACACGACCAATGAACGACGAAACGTCAGAAATATTCTTAACGTGAACGAACTTTACCCATTTTGAATGGGAAAACCCAGTTTGTCAAGAGCATTGTCAAGAGCAATTGCTACAATGCAAAGGTGTAACGTAGCTTTAGCTACTACCTACGTACTGTCATGTTCTTAAGTTGTTTAACAGATCCCAGCTTAAATTAAACATGGAAAACAACTTTTGAATATAACAGTACCTTTAAGCTGGGTCCACATAGACCGTTTTTGCGTTTTGCGTTTTCCGTTTTTTTTCTATTAACCAATCACAAGTCTGCCGTGAGCGGTTTCTGGACTGGTGATTGGCTGTAAGAAAAAAAACGGAAAACGCAAAACGCAAAAACGGTCTATGTCGATCCAGCTTTAATGTAAAGTTTGTATTTGAATTACCTCTGTGAGTTGTAGTCACAAGAGTCCAGAGGAGATCCTTGCGGTAAGTCTTCAAACGAAATTCCCTCCTTGAACGCCTTGTACATGTACTTTGTGACCCACGTGAACGTGATGAACGACAAAAATCCCGCGCTATCCACGCCGATCGTCGTTCTTGTACTGATGTAACGACAGCATAACATAAGCAATATAAAATTTAAAATATTCTTCTATGAAATAATACCCTAGGTAGATGGAGGATATAAATGTTAGGTAATGGTAGGTATACTACCATGTCCTGGGGTGCGATCACATAAAATGATAACTTCCTTGTCACGGTGACAAGTCCCTAGAAGGCCGTGAATAGCATTGAGTGAGAAGCTTGTTTTCGTGACAAGAAAGTTATCATTTTATGTAATCCCACCCTAACACTTGCCCCTTACAGCGGATAACAGTCGTACTCAGACGTAATATCTGTTGCCTTTAAGAGGGCTTGGTAGTGAGCGTGGCCTTGACGAGTTTTTTAATCGATTTTTATTAATATCTTTTTCCAGTGTAATTGTTAACAAAATAAGGCTATGGACGTGAATTTAGAACAGTTCAATGAAAATAATTTCATAGTTTGGAATAAGCTATTAGTTTTATTGTGTCCAACAGGTGTTTAGAACCCGAAAATTACTAAATTTTCGGGTTCTAAACACCTGTTGGACAAAATAAAACTAATAACTTATTCCAAACTATGAAATTATTTTCATTGAACTGTTCTGAATTCACGTCCATAGCCTTATTTTGTTAACAATTACACTGGAAAAAGATATTAATAAAAATCGATTAAAAAACTCTTCAAGGTCAAACTCACTACCCAGCCGTCTTAACTAGATTGATATTTGTATACAGAGGGACGACTTGCAAGAGAATAGTTTTATCAATAGCTTTTATCAGAACATACAGAGGTGACAGTACTAGAGCTCACAACAAGAATTATTTGAACCACAGGACCAGACCAACTCACAAATAAACTACTTATTTCTGGTAGCCCTGCTGAAAATTCTTGCCAAGATCTTGCTAAGATCTTGTATTAACCAAGATCTTGCCAAGATCTTGGTAAGGTCTTTGCAAGATCTTGTATTAAACAAGATCTTGCTAAGATCTTACCAAGATCTTGGTAATATCTTGATAAGATCTTATCAAGATCTTGACAAGACCTAATCAAGATCTTGCTAAGATCTTACCAAGATCTTGCCAAGATCTTATCTTGATAAGATCTTATCAAGATCTTCACAAGACCTAATCAAGCTCTTGCCAAAATCTTACCAAGATCTTGGTAAGATATTGGTAATATCTTAATAAGATTTTATCAAGATCTTGACAAGACCTAATCAAGATCTTGCCAAGATCTTGCCAAGATCTTACCAAGATTTTTTCAAGATCTTGCTAAGGCCCTTAGGAAAATTTCCTATAGTATATTTTGAAGTAGGTATTCCAAAGTATTATGTAATAACGTGTAGTAAACTATAGTATGTGCTATAGTACTTGAAGTACATGCAAAAACTTACTCCATAATACCATAGATTACTGAAGTAAATTCTACAGTATCGGTGGTAAACTAAAGTATAAACTACAGTATTTTTACTACCGCTGAAATAGACTGTTTTTTACTCTGGAGTAAATATACTTGACCTACTGTAGTAATTGTTGATAAATAAATAATAATAATAATTCTAAGTATGTACTATAGTGTTTTTACTACTTGCGATATATACTGCAGTTTTCTATAGTAAAGTTATAGGGAACGTACTTCACTGTAGTAATTCGAAGTATGTAGCTAGAGTACTTTGACTACAGACAGAATAAGTTTGCTATAGTAAGTTCTATAGGTAGTATATATACTTCATTGAAAATCTATAGTATCTCATCTGTAGTAAAGAAAAGTGTTATCTACAGTATGTTTACTCTAGCCGATTTATATTGTAGTTTAGTAAATTCTGAAGTATCTTCATTGACTTTTTACTACAGTATTTGTAGTAGTAAGGTATATAAACTACAGAATTTTTACTTCATTGACTTAGAAAATTTGCACCACATCACCTAGTAAAATAAACTATAGTAATTATACTACAGAGCAAGAGCTGATATATTTTATGGGGAAATATCACAGATCAATTTACTTTATAAATAAATCTTAATATTTATCGTTTCTCCTATTTTATCATGTTAATAACAATATAATGATCCACTAAATAATATAAATATGTTCACTTAAATATGAAAACTGAATATGATCACTATTAGCGCAGCTAAGTCTTGTCTGCACCGGTGGCCTACTCGGTAAGACGCTCGACTACGGACCACGAGATCGCAGGTTCAAAACACGGCGGTTCCACGGGATTTTATAATTGAAATGTGTAATCAAACCTTGTCCAATACTTCAGAAGAGGTTTCCCGAATGCAAATGAGTATTCATAAATATAGAAAATTTTATTTTTTTATGAAATTTTAACGTTTTTTTGGCAGCAAAATGTACAAGATCTTGCAAGAGCAAGATCTTGCAAGATCTTGCTAAGATTCTTGCAAGATCTTGTTTACAATATCTGACATCGATTTTTCGATTTGACATCGATGTTGAATGATATTTTGAGTTTCGATTTGACATCGATGTTGAATGATATTTTGAGTTTCGATTTGACATCGATTTGAATTGTTTAATCAAATAATCGTTTGACATCGTTTAAAAAAAATCCGAGAATTTGCGCGCAGTATGGTAGAACTGGCAACAGTGCAACGTGCCCCTCAAGATCAGCTGAGTGGCCTGCTTCCGCTCTTCCTGTAACCGCATGTGCAGTTGAGGGTGGGTTGGTCAGTTGTCTTTTGCCATTCAGCGCGTGTTGTTTTTATTCTCTCGTCAAAGAATGTTTCCACGCAAAAAAAAATAATAATCCCGCGATTGTGCAAAGTGTTTGGATTTGAGGTGAACATTACGGGCAACATTTCTAAAGGATGTTGAATGCAGACAATGTTATGCTTCACGGGATATATTCCGGCAACAAGTCTAATAAAACCATGAATTTGCAACTGGATTTGCAAGAATTTTTTTCATTAATTGTTCCCTTTTACATAAATAAATGGTGTAGGTAGTTTATTTTAAATGTTAACATTACTTTACTTCAATCATTTCCTCGACATTTGTTGACGCGAGGGGGGTGTGAGAGGGACATCTCTCACGCTAGGAACATGGCCTTGGGCAGACGCAACTGCAGTGTTGCCAAATTTCGCCGTAATTATTTCGATGTGGCTTATTATTTCGATGTCAAAATTATTTCGATGTCGAAATTATTTCGATTTGATGTCGAAATTATTTCGATTTGATGTCGAAATTTTCAGTTTGACATCGATTTAGCAATTCAAATCGAATCCCAACCCTATTTAAACCCTATGGGGATGATTAGGGGATTCCATACTCTCAGCCCAACATTGCAAGTAAGATACAATTGCAAAAGAAAAGGGGATTTGATTCCTGACAAACTCACTTCTGTTTCTTCCGAACTGGAATGAGATGGTGTAGCGCTGACTTGTATCGCGAAACGCCTCGACCGGGTATGTACTGCGCTGATGTGCGCACATATGAGCGATACGGAGATGTCTGGTTGACAGACACATCTTCAACATCACGGAGGCTACGCAGAGACATAGATTCAATTAATTTAGGCCCTCTGACGTCAGAACTTTCCCAGACTATGCCGTCTGAAGACTGTTTGTAGGGCTTGACAATTCATACTGATCATACAAACCTTAAGAACAATTGAAGATTACACTTTGATTTGATTTCAACAAATAATTATCATTGAATCATATTTGTGTTTTATTGGTAGGTATTAAAACGAAGTAAATTTACTGTTCTGTTGCATACTTTAGCAAATTTGTTGTGCATTTAACGCCTTGATTTTCGAGTGGTTAAAACTTAAAAGGTCTAAAGGTAGGTACTACCTACTCGGTGGCTAATGATTTAAATTTGTCCAACCCATACTCACTCATCGTGAAGTAGTTCTGGCAAAGTCTCCACCTCGTTGGGCTCACTGGTATCGGGCAACTTGGCAGAAGTTTCCCCCAGAGCCATTACCACCACAGCGTGATCACGTATCAAGCCTCAGCAACTACTAAGAATGGATGTATATTTTGTAATTTGTAGTAAGCATTTAGGAACACAAACTGGTAGGTATAATCATAAGTTGGCCTATCAACGTCTTTGATAAGAATGTCAATCCCATTCATCCAGTCTACTCCATGAACACACATACCTACTAACATGCTACCTATACCTACTTATTATATTATTAAACGAAACAAACGTGAGCGATATTAACACTACCAATATTACTAATTTAAGAAACTTAATTATACTTACATAAATATTAAAATTTAAAAACAACCACAGAAAGTTTAAAAGGATTGTGTGGCCAGCAGCAGCTGATTGCCATCTGTCAACGTACCACCGCCTTCTAAAGTTCTAAACCGGCCGGCAAATGGCGGAAAAAATTAAATTCAAATTACCCCGCATTCCGCAACACTTCCAAAATAATAATTCAAAATCATTAGGTATAAAATGAAGTATTTGTTTGTAATTGTAAATACATTTCCTCGATTTCAATTACATTTCAATTACATGCTATTGCAATAAATAAGCACATTATAAAATTATTTGTTATACAATTGCCTATAGTTTATCTTTATTCTTTGGTTTAATTTAGGAAATGTAATGGATATTTGTGAAAATGGCATTTCATTCAAAAATAAAATCCATACTCCATACCCTGCTTGAAAAATCTCGACTACTGTCTGGAGTAAAGTCCAGACACCAGAACTAGTCAGACAAGACCAGAAATGGTGTCCAGACCTACTCCAGAATTTGGAACAGACATAATCAGACTCAGACAATAACAGACAATACCAGACAATATCAGAACACATTTCACTTTCTTTTATCAGAGTTGTCCAGACATATCAGACATAACCAGACGAAAGTGAATTGGAACTTACAAGAAACTATCAGACTTTACCAGACAAATGTCTTGGAACTGACAAGAATTTATCAGAAATAATAAGATATTACCAGACCGTGAATATACCAGCCATAACCAGAAGTAATCAGACATTACTAGACCGAATACACCAGACATAACCAGAAGTTCTCAGACATTACCAGACTATACCAGACATATCCAGAAGTTATCAGACATTACCTGACTGACTATACCAGAAATATCCAGACCTAATCAGACATTACCAGGCCGACTATACCAGACCTATCCAGAAGTTTTCAGACATTACCAGAATATACCAGACATATCCAGAAGTAATCAGACCTTACCAGACTAAACCAGACATATCCAGAAGTATTCAGACATTACCAGACCGATATACCAGACATATCCAGAAGTAATCAGACCTTACCGGACTATACCAGACATATCCAGAAGTTATCAGACATTACCAGACTATACCAGACATATCCAGAAGTAGTCAGACATTACCGGACTATACCAGACATATCCAGAAGTTATCAGACATCACCAGACATATCCAGAAGTAATCAGATATCACCAGACTATACCAGACATATCCAGAAGTTGTCAGACATTACCAGACCGATATACCAGACATATCCAGAAGTTATCAGACATCACCAGACTATACCAGACATATCCAGAAGTTATCGGACATTACCAGACTGTACCAGACATATCTAGAAGTTATCAGACATCACCAGACTATACCAGAAGTTATCAGACATCACCAGACTATACCAGACATATCCAGAAGTTATCAGACATTTCCAGACTACACCAGACATATCCAGAAGTTATCAGACATTACCAGACCGATATACCAGACATATCCAGAAGTTATCAGACATCACCAGACTATACCAGACATATCCAGAAGTTATCAGACATTACCAGACACATCCAGAAGTTATCAGACATTACCAGACACATCCAGAAGTTATCAGACATCACCAGACTATACCAGACATATCCAGAAGTTATCAGACATTATCAGACATATCCAGAAGTATACAGACATTACCGGACTGACTACCAGAAATATCCAGACCTATTGACATGACCAGACCGACTATACCAGCCATATTTAGAAGTTATCAGACATTACCAGACTATACCAGAAATATCCAGAAGTAATCAGACATTACCAGACTGATTATGCCAGATATATACAGACCTAATCAGAAATTGCCAGACCGACTATACCAGACATATCCAGAAATTATCAGACATTACCAGACTGATTATGCCAGATATATCCAGACCTAATCAGACATTACCGGAGTTGGACCGACTATACCAGACCAAGGTGTCTATAGAAGTTGGTATACCAGACCTTACCAGACATATCCAGAAGCTCCAGAAGTTATCAGACATTACCAGACCGATTATACCTAAAACCAGATATCCAGATGTGTTCCACTAGGATGATACCATTACAAATGTAAGATTGATGAATGTTGAAAAACAGTATCGAACAAAATACGAGTATGTAAAGATTCAGAACAATAAAAGGTCTTAAAAGTTCCATAATTCCGAAGCATTTCTAGGTGTTATTTCGTAATGCATTCAACAGCCCATAGATTTGAATTCATCAAGAATTTAGAAGAGCATGTGTGTGGCCAGAATTAATATCACACTTTTAGTGTAAATTTATTTTATCATTAGATATTTCGCACAGGTGCCTACTTACTTGCATATTATATAATTATCATGTAGAATGTCAATATCACAATAATATAAATGCAATGGGTATGTAAATCATTTTTGTATATAATTGAATCTATTTTCAAAATATTTTTATATAAAATGATTATAAATATGCCCATACATATTATACAAGATCTGCACAAGGGATAAGTTTCCACACAAAATCTCAATGAAATCTTTAAAAAAAAATTAGAATGGAAACTCGTTTTCCTAGACTGTATGTACTTACGCTTAATATTTTGCTTAATTACATGCATTACATCAACATTGGAGACAATATATTGGTTAAAAGAGCCAGTGCACAGCATGTGCACAGTAAGGTGCAATGCCAATCACTGTCATTAGCTCCGAGCTCTGACTTATGGCATGATATCATAATATTGGAGAATATTTGGTACCATTGGCCCCTTGAATCAGACCCAGTCGTTGACCACCTATTTCAATCTTAGTAAAACAATCTTCCGTATGCATTCTCATGCAGGGTTCACTAGGTCCTGTTCTATAAGCGCATGAGATCAAGGAAATTTGTTCGGAAATGAACACAATTGGCTTTAACGAAAGTATTGAACCATTAATTTAACATTAAAGAAATTATTGGTTTTAATTACTATCTAATAAAGGTGAAAGTCTTTATGTGAATAATCGTTGTGTCGGGGTGGAGGGGAATGGCACCAGGAGAGTATTTTGACAGCATTCAAGCTATTCAACATGTGGGAATTTATTAATTTATGGGTTCAACATTCTTTACAAAGTTTTAACATCTAACTTTTAATAAAAACGCTAAAAATCAAGGACAAATGGAAACGATGGTTCATTCAACAGTTGCAATAATATTTCATGTTTGTGTTGAAATATGAAACTGTTTTTATTAATCATAATGTAATAATTGTAATACACTATTAAAAATTAACTCACAACTAAATTTGGCCCTGTAAAAAATTAAATACCTATAGACAAATGGAAACAATATAATTACAAAATATAAAAATGCATTGGATGGAGCGGTTACCGATCCTGGTTTGCAGTTCTTCGCCTCTATACAATGGAATTTTGTCATCGGCTTTCAAAGAGGCTGTGGCTATATGTCCTGTAAAATGAAATGAAGAGAAAAGTAGTCACGAGATACATTAAAAATAATTTTATCTCATTACCGTCACAATAAAAAATCTTGGTACTGGGTATAGAGGGACGAGTAAGAAGGTAGTGTGCGTGCCTTTGCACACTACCTGCTGAGAAGTCTTGCCAAGATCATTGTAATATTGTCTTGATTGTATTTCTAGAAAGTTTGACTCTAATTTTTTTTTAAATGATAATATTTTACTTCTTTTGGCGAGATCTTGTATTCTTGTTTAGATTTTTTTTTTGATTTAGACCAGCGTTTCTTAAACTTTTCTACCCCGCGGACCCCCTTAAAACATAGGTAGTTTAGTTTGTTGTCGCGGACCCCCAAAACTTACCCGTAACATTTTTGGAATATTCCCCCATTCATCATATCAGATTAGAATTCTTTTCTTTATTCCCAAAGATAGTCTAACTTTGATAATAATATGAAATAATAAAAATTATTGGAATGTAGCATTATTTTTCATTTAAATATTTGTATTCTATATTAGTACGGCACGACTAATTACGGGGAAACATTTTGCGCACGAAACAATGTGGGGAGGGCCCCTTAGCGACAAGGGATAGGTCCGAAAAGACCGGGAAATTTTTGAAATTCGAAAGTGAATTTGGACTATATTTACCTATGCGATTTGGACAATAATTTTTGTCGTTTTTATTTTTGGCTTACAAAGTATTTTTTCACAATAATGAGAACATGTTTAAAAAAAATTAATGTAATTTTAGTGACGTAGAGTTAAGAATTACTTCACAATAGGAGGAAGGGGAGAAGAAGCACACACTTAAACATGTATACCTACCCTATATTTTTATTGAGTTTAAGTGTATTTTAAATTTTATATTTAAACCCAATATAAATATTCAATGCTATTTCTTGAGTCTTCGCGGACCCCCTGTGAGGCCTCCGCGGACCATAATTTAAGAATCGCTGATTCAGACAATGAAATTGTTAATATTTGACAAAATCTTGTTAAGATCTTGGAAATAGTTTCAGCAGGGAAGTCCCTTCTTGGGTACTAAAACATCATCATTGAATGTGGTAAATGTAGTAATGCCATGCCCCAAGTTTTTTTTCTGAAATAAAGAATCGTTGAATATTACATCAGTGATCTGTTTTAGATAGACTAGTACAATAAGCGTCTTTAATTACCATTCAAAACAGTGTTTCATGACGGAATTGGTTTGGTGCCATTGTTTTGTTGGATCATGTTACTTGGATTGTTCAATGAAGAATTCTGTAACATAAATTACTTATTTAAATAGACACCGTACAACATAAATCAAAATAATATACAAATACAAATTGAAATCAGTCAAAGGTATGTAATAACTGAGGATATTATCTCATTATGTTTTACGTAGCACAGTTATATCTTCAACTTACTAAACTAGGAAATAGCTCGGTGTAACGCGTTGATAAGCGAGATCTTGGCAAGAGTTTCAGCAGGGCAGTCCCTTCTTGGGTATTATCACATCATGTGGTGAATGTAGTAATGCCATGTCCCAAGTTTTTCTGAAATAAAACAATCGTTACCTATGTTAATATTATTATTATTATACTCAGATATTGCCTGAGTATAATATAACATCAGTGATCTGATTTAGAAGTGTCCTTAATTACCATTAAACAGTGCATTCTTGACGGAATTGGTTTGGTGCCATTGTTTTGTTGGATCATGTTACTTGGATTGTTGAATGAAAAATTCTGTAACAGAAATTACTTATTTAAATAGACACCGTACAACATTAATCAAAATAATATGCAAATACAAATTGAAAACAGTCGAAGGTATGTAATAACTGAGGATATTATCTCATATGTTTTACCAAATACATTAATAATAGTTACCTTCATTATTAAAGTAATTGGTTATATCTTCAACTTACTAAACTAGGAAATAGCTCGGTGTAACGCGTTGATAAGCGAGATCTTGGCAAGAGTTTCAGCAGGGCAGTCCCTTCTTGAGTATTATCACATCATGTGGTGAATGTAGTAATGCCATGTCCCAAGTTTTTCTGAAATAAAACAATCGTTATGTTAATATTATTATTATTATTATTATACTCAGATATTGCCTGAATATATAACATCAGTGATATGATTTAGAAGTGTCCTTAATTACCATTAAACAGCACATTCATGACTGAATTGGTTTGGTGCCATTGTTTTGTTAGATCATGTTACTTGGATTGTTCAATGAAAAATTCTGTAACAGAAATTACTTATTTAAATAGACAGCGTACAACATTAATCAAAATAATATACAAATACAAATTGAAAACAGTCAAAGGTATGTAATAACTGAGGATATTATCTCATATGTTTTACGTAGCACAGTTATATCTTCAACTTACTAAACTAGGAAATAGCTCGGTGTAACGCGTTGATAAGCGAGATCTTGGCAAGTGTTTCAGCAGGGTATTAGCAGGGCCTTCTTGGGTATTATCACATCATCATTGAATGTGGTGAATGTAATATCTAATGACATGCCCCGAGTATTTCTGAAATAAAATAATCGTTATGTTATTATTATACTCAGATGTTGCCTGAAAATTACATCAGTGATCTGTTTTAGAAGCGTCTTTAATTACCATGCAAAACAGTGTTTCATTACGGAATTCGTTTGGTGCCGTTGTTTTGTTGGATCATGTTGTTCAATGAAGAATTCTGTAACAGAGTACCTACATACATACAACATAAATCCAAATAATATACAAATATAAATTGAAATCAGTCAAAGGTCGTAATCAGGCGCGTAGGAACTTTATTTTGAGTGGGGGGGTCAAAATTATCGGGGATCGATGGATGTTAGTAAAAAGCCTTGCTCTTCTTCAAGGGGGTCTGGGGGGCCACACCCCCCAGTTAGCCCCGCAGGGCTTTTCTAATGTTTAATTTAAAATAAATAACTGACTATTTTCAGTTATCAATGACAACTCAATTCAATCCCTTCAATAGTAAAAAACTTGAAGGAAAAATGCTAGTAAATTTAAAATGTGTGATATGCAATATTCTTGGGGAAACTTGAGACAAAATGCAATATAATCTGTAAATTTTGTTATATGATAAAATCCCCAATGGGTAATTTTTTGAATTCTAGTAAAAGAAAGAGTATAGATTATGAATCGATTTCGGAATACCTTTGAAAAAGGTTGCAATAAGCAACAGCAAAGCAAGAATAAAAATGTGTATGTGTTTTGGTATCAAATAGTTTCACGTGAATTTATTAAATGTTATGAGGGTGATCATGTTGAACATATGAGTAAATGAGTTGTCTCATTGGATAATACCTAGCTGTTCAATTAGTTAAGCAAAACTTGAGAACATTTTGAGAATTCAACGTCATAATGAAGCAAATCTGTGCATTTTTGCATCTCATAATCAACGTTTGTGAATATCTGGGAAGGTGATATCTGGGGGCCAATTCTTGAGATTCACGTTTCGAAACCGTGTACGTTCACTGTTTAAAATTTAAAAAAGTTAAATGCTAAGCAAAGTTCAAGTTTCAAGTTCAAGTTTTATATGCAAACGTAAATGGTTTCAAATCGTAAAAACTCAAGAATTGGCCTCCTGGTCTCCTGGGCAAGGGGGGTCAGGATCCAGTCAGCAGGGCATCGAACCCGATCGTTTACGGGTTCAGGTTCGGGTTCGGGTTCAGGCAAAGCTATGATACGGGTTCGGGTTCAGGTTCGGGTTCGGGTTCGGGTCCGGCTCCACACTTAGATTAATCCTACATACCTACATCTTTGTGTTCCAAACCAATACATTTTCTGGTGTACAGTTTATTAAATTTGAATTACATCAACAAACTTCATTAATTTGACTTAAATTTTATTTTTTGGTCAATGCTTTATCATTGAACGCATGTCGAACTGACGTATGGGACTCATAGTCGTACTCATGATAAAGCATTGAGGGGGTGGGTGAGGGGGGGGGGACTGAATGATCAGTCTGAATTTACGCGATTTTTGGCATATGATTTGTAAAGGCGTTTTGATTTTCTAAAAACTTTTGGTAGACACAAAAAAGCTTGTCGTATGCTGGGTTATGTATATAATTTATATATCCTCTAAAAAATTTCGAGTACCTATAGCAGAGCTGTGATGTGATGATTAATGCGAAATGAAGGCAGAATTGGTATTTCAGACATCCAGTTTGCCCCGCAGGGAGATTTTTCATTTTACTTCCTACTAAAACGAATTTGTGACACTACAGGCCACGAGTTATATTACTTCATAGAAAAATATTTTTAGTGTAGGTTGAAGCATGGGGGAAGGGCAGGAACCCACCTCGTAAGTAAAAAATTAGACAAAGTCCCTTTATAATTCTTAAAAATATCTCGAATAATACTACTTTTCTTCTTCCCCATTTCAAAATTCAGAGCGGAGACTCAAGACAAAGCTATTCGGCTAGGTTATTTGGCGTGGAGACACAACTTATTATAATTCATGTTTTGTACCCTCACATAAAAATATATCTAAGTAGGTAGTATACTTTGAAAATGAAATATGAACTTAACATTTTTATTCAAATTATTAAATATTATAAAATGTATTTAATTTAATTTGAAAACCCATAAAAAACCCTAAATAATATGGGTTCATGTTCAGGTTCGGGTTCACAAATATATTTTATAAGGGTTCGGGTTCGGGTTCGGGTTCAGACAAAAAATTAATACGGGTTCGGGTTCGCAAAAAATACGTTTTTTTCGGGTTTCGGGTTCAGGTTCGGGTTCGATCCCCTGCCAGTCAGGGGTGTCCGTTCCCCCCGGTTCCCCCCCTTTAATAACTGAGAATATTATCTCAGTTACGGCTCGACAGCTGTAGTTACCTACTACTTATTTATTGGCAATGGACACTATGACGAGCAGTGTTGTGAAGTAACATGATACAAAGTAACATGTTACTACTTACTTTAAAAATGAGGTAATTGTAATTGTATTCAGTTACTTTCTTTATTGAAAATAGAAACAGTAACTTTTATCCCGTTACAATTTTGAGTAACTTTAGTGAAATGTAACGTGATGCATTTAATTCATCTCTGAATAATGTAAAATGTCCAATTCAGTAAAAATAAAAAAATAAAAAAATCAGCTCTAGAATGAGAAGGCATTACAACAAAATTCTAAAATGCCTTTGGCCTAGACATTTTTCTTGTCCTGTCAGCCCTGTTCACTATTTTCAGTTATCAATGACAACTCAATTCAATCCCTTCAATAGTAAAAAACTTGAAGGAAAAATGCTAGTAAATTTAAAGTAACTGTGAAAGTAACTGCTGTCAATATAAAAGTAGGTAACTGTAACTTAACACTGATATTTGTCGGTGTTACTTTTGAAACCCTTGTAACTGTAGCTGTCTGTAACACTGTTAGAATTTTGAGCAAGTAACTGTAACTGTAATACTGCTACATTTTAAAAGTAACCACAACTCTGGACGATAGCCCTGCCTATAGATATTCTCAATTGAATCATAATTTCATATTTAAAAAATATATACTTACTTTCTTTGTATTGTAAGTATTTTTTTCTCAAAATGAGTGCATACCTAACATGACAATTTAGGTAGTACAACTTATTCACAATGATGAATTGAGATATGTCAACAAATTAATGCACTTGAACATGCTGAACCATACAAAATATTTATGTAAATGTGAAAGAAAATTGGATCTGCCATCAAATTTTATTTTCAGATTTCGCAAATAATCTTCTACCGAAGCTTTTACCTCTAATGACATTAGAACGAACTTATGATACGTAAATTTACATTTGTCTTTATACGACTAGAATACAAAATTCACACAAATTTTAAAAAAATATTTAGAGGAGGCAGGTTCACTCATTTAACCCTTTATAGGTCACTGGTCTGGGACCCATTTTATTGAGCTGAAAATTAAAGCAATTATCAAGGTCGTCAATATGAATATAAGGCGGGGAAAAGTAGGAAGCAAATTTCCCACTGTACATTTAGGTCACAACCATGGTGGGAAGATAATGTCCCAATAACCTATAAAGGGTTAAGCCGGTTTCACATAAAGCGCGTTTCGCGTTTTTTTTTATTGACCAATCAAAACCACCGAAAATTTCGCCGCACGCGTTTTATTTTTAAGCCGCCCCATCTCGATTGTAGGGAGGTTTTTTCAGTACCGCGCGTGGCGAAAATGACGTCACGACCTAGCAGCTAATCACGTGCGACTACGAAAACTATAAAATAAGACTATAATGATAATAATTACTTACCTCTGCATATTATTCCATCTAATCATACCAATTATAACACCCAAATTGTTACTAACAAGAATAATAAATTTATATCAACATTCTGTTTTCGACGGCCTCTTCTAGGCGTTATAAAAAAAGACAAAACGCGATATCGCAAAACGCGGCACGCGCTTTATGTGAAATGGGCTTTACCCAAGGGTAGTAAAATTATTTTAGATACCTTGGGCTGTATTTACCCACTTGTAGGTCATACACTTACCTACCTTCAAAGACAGAGATGTTTGTACTTCGCTGTTCCTCCATTCTTCATCGCAACACTGTATTTTCTGTTAAATACGCGTTGAATTTGATTAAATATCGAAATGCACGAATGTAGGCGATCACATTTTCCCACTTATAAAATTTCCTATTATGTGTAGGTACGGTACACTCAGCAAATGATAAAACGGTATTTGAAAGAAATGGATTGGCTGAAAAAAATGTGTTGGCATCAAAATGTTGAAGTCTGCTAACTCGTCATCTACCTATAGTAGGTGAGGATTGATAGGTGAGGGTTGATTGTCAAGGAACCTGACCAGCAGCGAATCCGTTTCTTTCAAATACCGTTTTATGTTTTTTTGGGTGTACTAACTCAATAATTACAATTTAATGCACATGCACGGTAAATCACGGTAAAATTTTCTATCAAATCATTATCTAGATACTTTTTTGAGTAACTGGCTGTAGATACTTTCACTTTCTGGTATTCATCAAGTAAAATATTAAATTTGTGACGTTCCCTCTTACCATGTTTTAAACAAATTACATGCAAAAAGGAACCAAACCCCAGGTATCATGAACTGAGATATTGAGAGAAACGCAGAGAGTTTCATAGTTTTTTAAATGTATGGACTAAATCAGTAATTTTTCTGTTGTTTGATCGGCAGAGTTTTTATATATTTTTTTGTAATTACTAAATATTTAAAATATACTGTGGTTACTTCAAAAATTAATGAAATGTAGCTTGGTTCCTTTTTTTTTATCAATGTGAAATTATTGTTGTTAATGTATAATGTAAAAAGGAACCAACCCACAAATATGTGGATTGGTTCCGTTTTGATCAATGTGAAATTATTGTTGTTACTGTATAAATTTAAATTGTGAAAAGGAACCAACACCCAAAAATTTAGATTGGTTCCGTTTTGCTTATTGTAAAATAGTATAGAAAACGCTCAATAAATATACACTACACAGCAAACGTGGGTAGGTTCTCTTTTGAAAATGTAAGTTTATAGGTCAGCAACTAAAAAATAAAAGGGGTTTAATACAAAATTAAGCAAGCATGATTTAATAATCATAAAACACCAAAAATGAAGAATCGATTGATCACCTACCATAAAAAATGTCATGCCATTTTCAATGTCAAAGCTGATTGTAATTATTAATTATCACCAGCAGATTGCACACACAAAAATCTAAAGGTTTTTAAAAGGTTTAAAAACAACCTTCAGGGAGACCCTGCGGTTTTGTTTCTGCCCATGGACGTCCGCAAGGAAAACGTATTTTCAACGGGTTAAGGGAGGGTGTGGGGAGCGCGCCCCCCCCCCCCCCCCCCCACTTATTGGTTTTTCGACACTTTGAGACGATGAGGTGTATTTTGTGGAAATATTCAATATTGTATAAATTATAAATTTGACACTTGACACTTGGGGGGGGGGGGGGGGGGGGGGGGAGAAGACATGTTCAAACCTTGCCCCTCAGGCATTTTTTGGTTTTTCGACACTTTGAAATTATTTGTTTGTGTATTTTTTGTTTACAAAATGATCACCACACAAATTGTATGTTTTCCTGACATCCAGGGGGGGGGGGGGGAAGACAAGCGCCTCCCCCCCCTCCCCCTGTGGACGCCCATCCATGTAAGTGTCAAACATCCAAGTGCAATTTTACCGTGAAATAGGTGCCTCTCCGCCGCAGGTGGCAGGGTGACATTTTTACCAGCTATTATTGTAACTACCTACTATTTGTCAATAAAGTGTTAGGTAAATGCTCAATATTCAATGCAAGATGCTCTCTGTATGTAACAGTAATTGGGGGTTTCAAAGGAGTAGGTATAATATAATTGAAATGACTGCTCACTTACCGTTTTCCTGAGAGATCGTATAGGTATTCCAAATTGTGTTTTTTCACTGTTTAGAATCCGCGTAAAACTGTGTACATTATACTAACAAAAGAATGATGTTTTTCAAAATTATACATTAACAATTGATTAATGTATTTGAATGCATTTACTATCAGTAGTTACTGTAAAGAACAGAGCGTTGTCACATAAATCACAACTGATTAAAAAACAGCTCGAACTTCACACAGCAGTCTCCACCCGCCTGACTGGGGACTGACTGACTGAAGATTTGATGTCGATGCAAAACTAGCTCGATCTAGTTCAGCGTGAGAACAATGATGAATCATATTATTCAAAAAAACCGTTGTATCAGAGTTATGCAGATAAAGTCAGAATAGTCAAGACCTGATGTCAGACATAACCAGAAGGATTCAGAACGCACGAACATTTCCAGAACATACCAGATAATACCAGACGCTTTGAGACAATGTCTATCCAGACCAAGCCAGACAATACCAGAATGACACCAGACCATAGTTCATTCACCAGAATATCTCAGAACTTACAAGACAATTATCCAGACAAAACCAGACGATACCAGACCAGCTACCAGAATACACCAGATACAGAAAATATCAGAATATACCAGAAGAAATCAGACACAGGTCTAACCAGACTAAACCAGACAATTCCAGAACTACACCAGATCAGTTCATTCACCAGAATATCTCAGAACTTACCAGACAATTATCCAGACAAAACCAGACGATACCCAGACCAGCTACCAGAATACACCAGATCCAGAAAATATCAGAATATACCAGAAGAAATCAGACATAGGTCTAACCAGACTAAACCAGACTATTCCAGAATTACACCAGATCAGTTAGAACACCAGGTTAACTCAGAACGTACCAGACATGTCAGTCCAGCAGACTATACCAGACGAAACCAGAATACACCACATCCAGAAAATACCAGATAATACCAGACGTTTTCAGACATTGTCTATCCAGATCAATCCAGACGATACCAGAATGGAACCAGACCAGTTCATTCACCAGAATATATCAGAAATGATCCAGTCAGTTCTACCCAGACTATACCAGACGAAACCAGAATACACCAGATCCAGAGATTTCCAGATATACCAGACGTATTCGACAATGTCCATCCAGACCAATCCAGACGATACCAGAAGGAAACCAGGCCAGTTTATTCACTAAACTATACCAGAAGTAATCAAAAGTAGTTCTATCCAGACCCAGCCATTCTGGTATCGTCTGGCTTAGAATAGAATGGAATAGAATTTTCATTATTTTGCTTGCTGGATAAACAGTGTCTGATACGTCTAGTAAATTCTGGTGAATGAACTGGTCTGGTTTCATTCTGGTATCGTCTGGCTTGGTCCGGATAGACCGTATCTGAAAACGTCTGGTAGTATAATCTGGTATATTCTGGATCTGAAATGTTCTGGTTTCGTCTGGTTTTGTCTGGATAATTGTCTGGTAAGTTCTGAGATATTCTGGTGCTGAACTATGGTCTGGTGTCATTCTGGAATGGTCTGGTTTAGTCTGGTTAGAACTCTGTCTGATTTCTTCTGGTATATTCTGATATTTTCTGGATCTGGTGTATTCTGGTAGCTGGTCTGGTATCGTCTGGTTTTGTCTGGATAATTGTCTGGTAAGTTCTGAGATATTCTGGTAAATAAACTGATCTGGTGTCATTCTGGAATTGTCTGGTTTAGTCTGGTTAGAACTATGTCTGATTTCTTCTGGTATATTCTGATATTTTCTGGATCTGGTGTATTCTGGTAGCTGGTCTGGTATCGTCTGGTTTTGTCTGGATAATTGTCTGGTAAGTTCTGAGATATTCAGGTGAATGAACTATTGTCTGGTGTCATTCTGGAATTGTCTGGTTTAGTCTGGTTAGAACTATGTCTGATTTCTTCTGGTATATTCTGATATTTTCTGGCTCTGGTGTATTCTGGTAACTGGTCTGGTATCGTCTGGTTTAGTCTGGTAAGTTCTGAGATATTCTGGTGAATTAACCTGGTCTGGAGTAATTCTGGAATTGTCTGGAATTGTCTGGTGTCTGATTTCTTCTGGCATATTCTGATATTTTCTGGAATGGTAACTGGTCTGGTATCGTCTGGTTTAGTCTGGATAATTTTCTGGTAAGTTCTGAGATATTCTGGACCTGATCTGGTGTAATTCTGGAATTGTCTGGTGTCTGATTCCTTCCGGTATATTCTGATATTTTCTGGATATTATGTATTCTAGTAACTGGTCTGGTATCGTCTGGTTTAGTCTGGTTAATTGTCTGGTAAGTTCTGAGATATTCTGGTGAAGACCTGATGTGGAGTAGTTTTGGAATTGTCTGGTTAAGTCTGGTGTCTGATTTATTCTGGCATATTCTGATATTTTCTGGATATGGTGTATTCTGGTATCGCTGGTTTTGTCTGGATAATTGTCTGGCAAGTTCTGAGATATTCTGGTGATTGCTGATCTTGTGTTATTCTGGAATTGTCTGGTTTAGTCTGGTTAGAAGTATGTCTGATTTCTTCTGGTATATTCTGATATTTTCTGGGTCTGGTGTATTCTGGAAGCTGGTCTGGTATCGTCTGGTTTTGTCTGGTAAGTTCTGAGATATTCTGGTGAATGAACTATGGTCTGGGTCATTCTGGAATTGTCTGGTTTATTCTGGTTTGATCTATGTCTGATTTCGCCTGGTATAGTCTGATATTTTCTGGGTCTGGTGTATTCTGGTAGTGGTCTGGTATCGTCTGGCTTTGTCTGGATAACTGTCTGGAGGGTTCTGAGATTTTCTGGTGAATAAATTGATTTGTTGTCATTCTGGAATTGTCTGGTTTAGTCTGGTTAGATCTATGTCTGATTTCTTCTGGTATATTCTGATATTTTCTGGGTCTGGTGTATTCTGGAAGCTGGTCTGGTATCGTCTGGTTTTGTCTGGTAAGTTCTGAGATATTCTGGTGAATGAACTATGGTCTGGGTCATTCTGGAATTGTCTGGTTTATCCTGGTTTGATCTATATCTGATTTCGCCTGGTAAAGTCTGATATTTTCTGGGTCTGGTGTATTCTGTTAGTTGGTCTGGTATCGTCTGGCTTTGTCTGAATAACTGTCTGGAGGGTTCTGAGATTTTCTGGTGAATAAATTGATTTGTTGTCATTCTGGAATTGTCTGGTTTAGTCTGGTTAGATCTATGTCTGATTTCTTCTGGTATATTCTGGTGAAAGTAATTGTCTGACTCTTTCTGGTTTTGTCTTGTGAAGTCTGGCAAGATTTGTTTCTGGTTTGTCTGATATTTTCTGGTTATTTACATTGTCTTGATTTGTCTGGATCTATCTTGATTTGTCTGGATTCATTTTGTCTGGTATTGTCTGATATATTCTTATGTAAAGGTTTTCCTGACCTTTCTGGAAAACTCTGGGTCCGTCTGACTTCTTTTGTCTGGAATAGTCTGGCTATGCCTGATTAATTCTGGTTGTCTGGAATAATCTGGAAAACTCTGAGTTAGTCTGACTACTTTGTCTGGTTTATTCTGGTTATGCCTGAATAATTCTGGTGTCTCGGGCTTCTCTGGTAAACTCTGGTAAAATCTGGAAGAGTCTGGTGAAAGTGTGTCTGGATTCTGAGATTGTCTGAAATTCACTGGGAATGTCTGGTAAATACTCCAGACATTATCAGAAATTGCATGTTTTTTTCAAGCAGGGATAGTATCAGAGTTTGGTAAAGAGTATCCAGATATCAGTAGAGTGTGGTAAAGAGTATCCAGAGTATCAGAATTTGGTAAAAGCAACTCCAGACTAATCATTCATGCAACACTTGATCCAAGCTGCTTGGAGCGAGGATGTAAAACATAGAAAACTTATTGCCATTGGGTATTGGAAACTTAGTACCTATTACTACAGGATGTAGGACTAGGAGGACCATAAGACCTTGTTATAAACTGCTCAATTTATATTGTAGTTTCATCAATATTTATTATTAAAACTAAGAGAAAAGAAATCACTTAAACTCAAACGCATCGTCCATATCAATTTCATTGGCATTATCTTCAACAGGTCGAGGAACAGCAAATTCTGCATCTTTGCTTGGTCGCTTCTTAACAGTCATTGATGAAATGATTTCTTTCTAAAATTCAAATAATGAGAATAACATTCACAAAATTATTAGCTATTTGGTAGCTACCAAAGTAATTTCAAAATATTTTACTTACCGCTGCTGGATTTCTCCTAACCAGAAGTTTTACATCATCAGAGTTAATGGTCGAGCGTTTGGCATGCCTAGATATGAAACATAAATATTGAATACTTTCTGCCAATAGAAAATTGGCAGGCAATAACTTGAGGTTACAATGTTTATATTTTTACAATCAAAAATATTATTTTTTTAGTCTTTGAATAAGAAGAACCGGGGGGCGATTCTAAATTTCCTTGTCGTCTTGTTTCATTTGATACGGGGCTCACTGCACACTGGAATGACTTCAATGTCGATCATTCTTACATTGATCGGTACTTATTGCCGTCCGAGAGCGTATGCGTCCTGAAAGCGTAAGTTGAAGACTTGGCAGCTCCTGGATTGCTACCTATTTAACAGTGACACCGTATCAATTGATACTAGACGACAAGGAAATGTAGAATTAGAGATTATTGTAGAGTAGAGATCCGCGTTTTAAACCGTTTTACGATGCTTTGTATAAAACATGAAACAGTTGACAACTATTGCTTAGCCTTCCACTTTTTTACGTTTTAAACAGTGAAAACGTACATAAGGTTTCAAAACAAGAAACTCAAGAATTTCCCTCAGTGGGCAGTTATTCTATAACTCTAAAATCCCAAATTCGGTCCGAATACGATTCACGGCCATATGGATTAACATTGCAATGAATTGTACTCGGGCCGAATTCGGAAATTTGAAGTTATAGAATATCTGCCCTGGGGGGTTATTCTAAATTCCCTTGTCGTCTCGTTTCACGTGATACGGGCTCACTGCACACTGGAGTGCTATCTATTTAACATGGCAGTGACGCCGTATCAATTGATACGGCGTCACTACCATGTTAAATAGATAGCTGTGAGACCGTATCAAGTGAAACGAGACGACAAGGACATTTAGAATAGCCCTCCTGGGGGGTTATTCTAAATTTCCTTGTCGTCTGGTATCAATTGATACGAGACGACAAGGGAATTTAGAATAACCCCACTGGGCCCTGATTCTACACTGCATTGCTGTCGCCTAGCATTTATTTCAATGTTAATTCTTATGGAAGAAATTGCTAGGCGACAGCAATGCAGTTGTAGAATCAGGGCCCTGAGCTGAAAAGGCCTGAGATGTGATGCTCAAAGGGCAAGATAAACAAGTGACAAGCTTGAGGGACAAACGATAGAATCACGGTCTTCTGGAAATTTCTACAAATTTGCAAAGAATTTCGATTTCTAGAAGGCCGTATTACCATATTTTTCCATGGCAACACAATTTTACATGAAAAACTGCACTCTTCATACTGAAAAACATAAAAATATAGCAGTAAAACCCTCATAGCTCATTAAAACGTCCACGAAGGTATAGGTACATTTAAAAATGTTAGAATAAAATATTGTATCTTTAGGTCTGTTCGTTTTGCTTACTGCAGTTTAAGCCTGATGCACAATTGAATTAAGGTTTATGGTTTAATGTTTAGTGATTAGTGTTTAAGATGTTATAACAGAGTCCAGTGCACAATTGCTTATTTCACGAGGTTATTTCACCACGTGATAAAATTAAATAATTGATCGAAAAATGATATGGAAACAAATATATGAGCAAGATTAGGCACAAATATCAAATTAAAATGCTTCCAATGACATTAATTCAGACGACTTTTCATTTTCCCGTACGAATTTGACATTGACATTTACTCTGCTCTCTTCTGATTGGTTCGTCATAAGGTGAAATAATGTTTTGCAATAAGAAATGGATTTTGTTGATTTCTTATTTCAGCTTAAACCTTAAACACTAAACCTTATAACGCTTATGACAGTTGTGCATGGTAACGTTATAACAGCACCTTTCATTTCTCTTAAACACTAAACACTAAACACTAAACACTAAACCATAAACCTTAATTCAATTGTGCATCAGGCTTTACTGCTCACTGCAAATCCGTTCGTTTTGCTTCAAACTTGCTGTTCCGTCACTGCGATTGTGTTCGATTTGACACTGACAGTAGCTGCGCAGTGACTGCTCTTACAGCTGGGTAGGGAGGTGATGTAAATGCAGTAACTTTGCAGTAGGCGGCAAAATGGCCGATGTTTGAAATGTGTTTCTTATGGATGGATAGTGAAAAAACGCCTAAGGAGGAGGGAAATGAGTATTTGTTTCAGAGTTTAGTTTAGTTATGTTATGAAATGATACATATTTATATAAAAATGTATTGGGATTAGACAAGAATTCTATAAATGCAGAACATAACCTCACTTATTTTTAGATTCTTCCCGCCAAATTCACAAACCTCCCAACCAATAGGAAAAGGCCAGCCTGCCATCCTGCTGCAAATGCGTTCGTTTTGTGTTGATACAGCAAGCTACTGCAAGAGTTACCAGCGCCTACTGTAAGCTGCTGCTACTGCAACTGCAGTAAGCAAAACGAACAGACCTTTTGTTTTTCAAAAAATTCTATACTTGGGAAAGCAGCCATTTATATGCTTTTAAAAATATTAGCGTGACTTTTTCCATATGGTCGCAAAGTTTAACTGAGAAAAATTGTAACTTTGAAGCGGTAGGTATATCTTGAAAATTAGATCACGTTGACCACATTTTCTCGCCATATTATGATGCAGAACATAAAAATCTATTTATGCGAAATTTGAACGATTTCTATACACATAGTCGCGCCGAGTGTTTGAACTCTCAACACAATGCGCTGATAAGCAGTTTTTCTGCTAGGCCGAGAAAGACTTCATTGCGCGCTCACCTTGCAATGACGTCTTTCTCGGCCTAACAGAGTAAGTGACGGTGGCTCCATCTAGTGAGAGTTCAAACACTCGGCGCCCCGACTGTAAGTAAAATTCAGAGATCCCTCCTTTAACAGAGAAGAGAAAGAAAAATGCATGGATGTCTAGTGAAAGGTCCGTAATCCAGCGGCCTGGGAAGAGATTGCATTCTGGCTAGGGATGGCACTTTTACCGGTTCTGAAAAAATCGGTAAATTTACCGGTCAGCGGTAAATTTTGAAAAACGATGGCGGATACCAAAATATGACTATACCCAATACAAAAATTACCCTACCTTATTATTTGACTTATTTACAAAGATTACCAGTCAGTCAGTGGTCAGGACAATAACAATACATCTAATCAATGTTAATTGTTAATATTGACATTACTGCATTTTGATAAGGGATGATTTGATAGCTGATCGAAATAACTTACGGCAGGATAGCATTGATTCGACCAATCTAGTATGCTATACATGTTCTTTTCTCCCATAAGAGGAATTGTCGACCATCCAATTTGATCAAGTTTCAATCGCTATGCTGTGTCTGCTAAACAAGCAAACCAGAACAAAGATCCGACATTGGAAGTAATCGTAGGAATTGCCATTCTGAATGATTGAGGACAACTAAAAATCAACTTAAATTATGCCTAACTACTAATGTTGTCACACTGAAGTTTACTTCTAGTTATTACTTAAATTGTGATATCTCCATTCATACATTCAAAAGGATTATAAAAACAAAATTTACCATTTTTTTTACCGGTAAATTAATAATTGGTAAATTTACCGGTAAATTTTACCGGGTGCCATCCCTAATCCTGGCTCAGTCCACCCAAGGTCAGCTATCACACTAGAGCCTCTTTAAATTAAAGACAAACATATTATTAATTAAAGTATTACTTTGCAAACTGTTCCAAATCTTCACTCATTGTTTTCAGTCTTTTCCATGTAAGTTCAGAGATAAGTTTCAGAGATGGTTTATCAAATTCCACACCCAGCTCATCCTCAATTTGACGACAAATCTTGTATGCTTCACTGGATACAGTAGTTTTTAATTTCTGAAAATAAATGGTTAAAAACAAGATTTTGTGTCAGTGTGCCACTGCTTGGGATTCTTGTAGGAGGTACAGTGGGCTGTAGGTGAAATGTTTCCCCTCCGTTCACCCCCCACCACATTCAAACAACTTTTCCCGTGTTACCGGTCGAGGGGGAGGAGCCTGAACTAACGTAAATGATGGAAAGGGAGGACGGAGGGTAGAAGCTAGTCTTAGATCAGGGTGTACCTACTACCAATCTCAAGTGACCAGCACCAGCACCCGATCTGTGGATTGGAAAAAGGTGATTTTATTTTGTTGTCCCCTACTTTACATGCGTGCGAACAATGCCCCATTGTTATGCCGAGCCTTCTCTTGGGTTGTGCTTGCTAAAGAGTTCGAAAATACTGTAGAAAAGTCCAATCCACAGATCGGTTGCGGCCGCGGGTCACTTTAGTAGTAGAAGGTATCAGATAATGCATTTTAGTTTCCATTTAAGGCGCATTCACAATGCACCGCTAACTTTAACTTGAAACGTTAACTTTAACTTAAGAATGTTTGTTTTACGGGATCACTGGGTAGCATTCACAACCGCAGAACGCTAACTTAACGACGTTAACTTTAACTTGAAAGTTTACAAACTCCAAACATTCACGTTTAAGTTAGCGGTCGACCTTGAGTCAACCAATAGAAATCGGGCAATAGTACGAAGATACCCGAGGGGAAGGCGAAGCATCCCGAGGTTTTCTATTTGAAGAGTTTTGATTGGCTCGGGATTCTTCGGGATTCTACGTTGCTGTTGTCATTGTGAATACTGAATAGTGTCAAGTTAAGTTACAATTATAAGTTTAATTTAAAGTTTAAGTTAGCGGTGCATTGTGAATGCGCCTTTAAAATATCGATGCATTTCTGTTCAAGAAATAAGATAATAAGCATGTTGGTACACTTGACCAAATAAAAAATGATCAGTGAACAAATTTGAATGACTATGAATGCTGGTGATTCGACCGACTTCTTTTGGTGCAAACCAAGTTTTTTCAGTCAATCAGATTTATTGAGCTACCATCATTTTTAGTTGTGCCACCTACCTATGAGAAATAAAATAATGAAAACCTTGTTTGGACATTGAAATCAAAATGGCAAAACAAAACGAAACTAGTGTGAGTGTCCGTGCCCTAACCTAACTTCTGCATTGTTGATGTAAGAAAGGACTAAAGTGATAACAATAAGACCTACCTCTTCATGTGTTAGATTCTCCATTTAGTATAATAAATAATGTATGCCGGGTCACTGAGAGGGTTGTTTATAACAAAAACAAACAGCAATAACCGACAGCAAGTGACAGTAGTTGGCTCGCATTACTTGTCAGTTCACATCGCAGACTTGCGCGCCGCGTGTGCGTTTCAAACAGTCAACAAGTGCACAAATGTGGCGGCAAACGTTCGAACTTGTGGGATTTCATTAGATAAGTTTTTGAGGATTCAATGAGAAATATTGCAGGAAATGTTGATACTTGGTAGTGATAAATGTAGGGTAAATACAGCTCAGGAGTATTATTCTTAATTTTTAAATTACCTAAGTAAGTATATTGTGTTGGTAGAGTCTGAAACACCATAACAATGTTACACTAGTGTAAAATTTTTATGGTGTTATCTTTTAAATTTTAATGAAAGCCGAATTTCGCACAAATTCAATTTCTATATTAAAACTTCAAAATTGAATCTTTATAATTGAAATTAAGGGGGGGGGGGGCAGTGGACCCCCATGCCAACCGTATAGCGCAGACTTATGATGTTCTTCGTAGTTTGCGACTGGCAAAGGGGTGGGGGATGGGGTGTGCAGGGGGCACACATTGTCCAGGACTCCCACGCAATTTTGATTTTTATACTGTTTTACATCCTATTTGTCTTTTTCATCTTTTTACCGTAGTATAGTATACAGTAAAAGTGGGTTGCTCCAGCCTTTTTAAATGAGAATGTGAGCGCGCCGTACGACTTGGCTGGCGTGGAGCGACCGCTCCACTAGATTCATTACCTACTGAACAGAGTATATTTTAGAAGGTAAGGCAGGTATAGTCTACAAATAAAATGTTTTACCTATTTTTGTATCTTTCTTACAACCTCGTGCTCAATGGAATTTCCAGATTATCGACCCAAGTGCAGAAAGTCTAGCTGGATATGGCAGGATCTACAGCTGCCAAAAAAGCAAACCTCATAGAAGTAGATTCAACTTTCAAGCTCCATAAAAAAAAGTGATAGTGGATATAGAACCTCCATCGAAATATTGTAATTTACAGTAACTTTACTTATAACTTATTTATTGAACTACATGGGATGATATTAAAATATGACAAGCCATCAATATAATAATAATTTAATAACCAATTTTAGATTAATTTGAAATATTGTTTCATTTTTTTCAAGGAATTGATTTATATTTTATTGAACGAGCGAAGCGAGCGACTCCTTTTGACTCTTTTGAAACGGACCCCCCCCCCTTTTTTTTGCTGCTACCTTGAGAATGGAAGTTGCACCGTTTCATCGATCGATCTGAAATTTTGCACACATGTAGAGTCAACCTTTTCTGTTTGCAGACCCAAATCTTTTTTGAAATCCATTCATTGGTTAAAATTTAAATAAACATCTCCTGATAGGTTAAAAATGAAAATGGTCTTCGATAAATCTTAGTAAACTCATATTTTGCATGGTTGTTTCATTTTTTTCAAAGGAATTGATTTATATTTTCAATATGTCTCTATTGAATTTCTTATAGGTCAACCCACATTTGTCATGTCGTTACACTGAGCGTTTTCCTAGTATAACAAACTTTTATGCAGCATCCATGTAAAAATTATAGATTTCATAAATTACAAGATCGGAAAATCTAAACTATCAGGGTTATGGACTTGCATTTCGTAGAAATGCTTTGATTCTTCATCATAAAGAGACACATACACTTCCCCCACCCCACCACAAGGCACTAACATCATCATCATTCATCCGTCGCCATGTTTCTAGCTGCAGAACAGTGCGACGTTAACACTCTTTATAATAAAAACAAACCCACCTGCCCGCCCGAATTGTGATGTCATCTTAGGTCAATCCAACAGTAGACAGATTTCCATCAAAACCTTCCTTCATCTCCTTTCAATCCCATCTCATCTTTAAGAAAATCATTTTCAATAAATTGCACGCACCCCTTATAGGAAAGCTATATTTCTCAAGTCATTTCACTCTCTGTCCTCTCACCCCATTCAAACTCACAAGCAAGAGAGAGAGGGAGAGAGAAACCTTAATCCGAGGTAAGGCGATTGCAAGATAAAGCTCGGATATATTCAAAGTGGACACACAACTCACCCAAGCGCAGCATCTAAATCTTCAGAACGAGACCCAAAACAAATTGATTTAGCTAAAAAGACTAAATTTTCATTGCTCTTCGCTCAGTTAGGTTTGGAAAATGTATTTTGGTCGGCCGGTCAAATGTACACAATAAATCGTCAACTCTACTGCTAAATGGTCGACATCGGACGGCAGCAATCAACGTGTATTGTTCTTCAACTTCGCTTGCTCAGCATCAATTACGTAGCTCTTTGTTCACGTATCCATGTTAAATAGAGACAGCTATTAGTAATGATTAGTGCGGAAGCGAGACGCCGATATTCCGTTGATGTGTGAGGCAAAATCATGGCTAAATAGAGCAGCAAAGCATAGTTTCAAAGTTCGAAATATTTGAACATTCCAAAGATGTAAAAGACCTGAAAAAATAAGACCACCAAATTGGAAATTGGAATGTTTTAAAGACGTGGCGTAAAATTTAAATATTTGAATATTTGAAAAGCACAGCCTTCGTCGACGTCAAGCAGTCGTTCTAGTGACTGTTTGAAAGAAAGCAGTGATATTATTACCTACTTAAAAGGTTCCATAATTTCAACACCTTTGAATAAAGAAACGCCACACACTCACAGAAGTTCAAATTAATTGCTAGAAAGTCCTAAAAATGGAGATAGGAGGAAGACAAAAACCAATCCGACTGTTTTCCTAAGTGGAAATATAATGCTAATGGCTGTATTCCTATTCAATCTAATGTATCTATATTATTCTCGAACAATACCAACTCGGTTTGCGTTCAGCCAGCCGCTGGCAACTCAAATATTTACCTGGCTCATAGGACATCGCTAATTACTCATTAACCCTATCTGGAATTAACACATCAGTGCACGCTAACTCGCGAGCTGCTTGTTTGTTCACAATTAAAATCCTTGCCCCCCCCCCCCCCCTCGCCCGGCTCTTGTCTGCCACGCAACCTCTAACCCCTTCAACAGCATCATTACAACTATTGCTCCCGGTATTTTACACATCATTTCACTCGACTCTCAGGACAAAAGGAAATTAGCCTAGGGATTTCACTAAAAAAAATTAACGATTGTGATAACGTTGGGTAACTATTTTTCATTTATTTTTAAATTTGAATCTTTAGTGTGTATTCAAACTCGGCATTTTCATCCTAATAAAAAATGGACAGTACACCTACCATTCATAGCGTGTTCGGAATATCACCCCATTTAAAAAAAGACTATCATCTTGGAGGAAAATTAATCATGTTAAAACTCTGATATAAGTGTCACATTTAGGACATTAGAAATGCATGTTACCTTTTTACAAACAAACATTTAATTAGAATTCATCGATCTTTTTTATGAACTGATTTTTTATAGCTGAGCGATGGGAGAGTTATTGAAAGAATAATTAACTAATCTTATTTTGCTCAAGAGGCTAATTATGTGTAGCATGTACTTTTTCTCGTTTGAAGATCCCCTATAAGCTAACTACAGAAACAAATGGCATTGTTGTATTGTATTCATCCAACAAACAACGTTGTCAACAAGTTCAACGACTTTCTTAAGAGTTCTGGACATGCTTGAAATAGTCGATAATGATTTGAATTATTGCAAATAACTCCTCTTCTTCATCAATAAACATGAAAATATCTTCACTGCAGATTGATCAGTTAATTATTCTGATGAGTATCTATCACGTAATGAATTCGTGGTAAAAAAAAATTGTATTGTTTGGATGAAACCACAAGAGAGGAACATAAGATAAAACAAAAATTACTAACAGTATCTAAGTAAATAGGATACACACAAAAAGGCTCCATTTCTTGGAAATGGGTGCATAAAAGTCAAGTTTCAAGTCAGGTAACCCCGTAGTTGAGATACTTTTGACAGAAAGCTGTAAAACGAAATGAATCGCCCAAGAAATGGATAATTTCCGTGTTTTCACCCAACCAAATTGGGTAAACTTTAAATTTCTCTAAAATTATAAAGACGCATCTCTATAAAACTTCTTGTAGATCGAGATCGAGATCTATAATCTTCATTCTACCTATAGATCATTGTAAGAACTTGATATCTGAATATGATTCTCCGAGCGAGTGTCGAACCTGGGACTGCTACGTGCAGCACCACGTGGAAGACTGACATTTTGACTGTGCCAGGTCGTTACACTGTAACCCACTGCTGGTGTTCGAGCTGACATCAGCAGGAAAAGGAAAATCGAACTGCGGCGGCCGTGAGATTCTGCCGTGTCAGCATTTTCCGCCCCTGACAAGAGTGTATAGGCAACCCGCCGTAGCAGAATCTCACTCGAGGGTGAACGCGGACTGCCGACGAGAAAGATGAACGGAATGTTATACTCGCAAATATTCAGAACAAAACAGTCTTCATAATTAATTATTGTTACGGATACTTTTTTTCACGTGCACAAGCATTCAAATGGTTAATTGAAATAAATAATATTTGCGAAAAATTTATGTTATTAAATTTAATTGTTGTGTACGACAGCCTCCTTCCCACTCATTCTTTATCTTCATATCTCGGTCATCATCAAAATAATTAATCCTTCTGCAGTTGCATTTAGTTGCTGGATAGAGCAACGTTAAACACCAATACAATATTTTTAAAATCTTGGTCTTGTTGGTGGCAAAATTTTGATATCGATAAAAATAAAGATAGACTGCACGTTTTTTAAAATCTAAATCCTGGTTGGTAATGATTGGGTTATAGATTGAAAGACTTATTGAGACTATGGGAGGACCTCGTCCAAACGTATGTACAAACATGTAAAATCTCAGCATAATCAAAATTAAAATTGTTTGATAAAGAAATCCAGATGAACAAGTCGACCAAAAAATTTGAATTTAAATCGCGTTTGCACTAAATTCCAAAGTGAAATTTTGCTATTAGTTGGAACAGTTTGAGGTGTTGGTTGTATCGGTGCTCGCTCATCAACGCGTTATTCTAAGTTTCCTATACATTGCTATAATCTCACTGAAGGAATATATCCATCTAAACTAAATCTCTCCAGGGAGTTCGTGTAACTTTGTCTGAAGCTGAACTGATAATATCTAGTCGGGCGTTAGCTCGACGCTGCCAAGCACCGCTCTATCTTACAACGTGCGAGCTACTACCAGAGACTTATACAGCAACGGCTTAAGTGGTCAAAACGAGGTATCGGCAGGCATACATGCAGTGAGAAATGAAAGTTGAAAACCATGGTTATCGGGTATATTTAGCCACCTGACAACACCTAACCAAAAATCAAAGTGCTGCGATCATCCCTTCGGGGTGAATTTTGGGCCTCAAACATGCAAGGATTGACTTTGGGGCTGGCTGGCTGGCTAGCTAGGCACGTCGTTTTGCTTGCCCTTTTCTACAGATTGCACGGTTTGGTCTAGAGAGTTGAAATTTGGTAGACACATAGAGTCCCCCTTCTCACGCGTACTTCTGAAAGAAAATCTGAAATATTTTGACCGGAAGTGAATTTATCTAATTTTAAATTTTAATTTTTTTCAAAAGTCAAACGGGTCCATCGACAGTTTTGAAATTTGGCAACATTAAAGAAAATGTATTGCTAGACACTCCACTTCAAGAAAAAAACAAAATTTTCAAACCGGAAGTGGAAAAATTATCAATATTAAGCGTTCCGCTCTTCCCCTTCATCTACCAACACAGCAGCTTCGCTGTCAACTCCACATATCCTGTCGGCCTGAATAGCTGAATTATCGGAGGCAGCTGGCTTGTGTTCCTGCATAACGGGTTCGATTCCCGATCCTAGAAAACTTTTTTTTCACATCATCCTTTTTTAATTTGTGTAAGCGATGATACCTTCCAGTATATATATTCAAGTGAGAGGTCGAGGGATGCTGTGTAGATCATCAATAACCCGAAACATCGCCATCGCGGCACGCCGATTGCCATCGCGATCACAGATAGTATCAGGTTCGTAGGTAATGCTGCAGGTATGACGAGCGACATTGCGTCTTGTTGAAATCTTCGCCCATTTGCTAGTTTAGTGGTTACGAACGGCATACAGTATCGCCGTCCTGTTGGCGCAATAGACAGTGCATTGGCTTGCGGTGTTAGGGGTCGCCGGTTCGATACCGGCCGGGGTCGTACTTTTTTATTTGCAATTTTTACAAGTTTTAATTCTGCCTAACCATAGAGTTATTTTTTTAAGTTGCACAGTTTTAATTTTCGCCAGTTCGACTTTGTCTATACCCATAGAGAGTTTTATTCCTTAGGCTGCCCAGTAAAACTTATGCGCGCGCCCTACGCCGCCTGGAGCACCTTCTGTCTCTAGCCGCTCGTAGAATTCTAGGTGAACAAACATCATAATTTTGTCACATTGAAAGATTCAAACCTCAAATATACCTCAATATGACGACAGAATATGACGTAGTATCAACCATTTGAGAAAACTCGTTTGGATAGTTATTATGGATATCCAAGTATTGAGACAACAAACGAATAACAGACATCGATTCCGTTTCATAATGAAATCTTTAGTTCTACTACTTCACGTACCTATGAATATTATAATGTCTAAATTTATTTCGGTTTCGAGAGTATGGAAACTTCGTTTTGTGTAGAATAAAGAATAATAGATTAGCACAATGAACAATAGTATTGTATTCTGACGCCAATCGATTGCCTCACGCGGAATCTTCCGTCTGTGAGTTTACAAACAATGTCAACAATATGTAATGGCATTTTTAAAAGAATACCTACCTAAATGCACGAAATAATTCATTCTGTCTAAAATATCGAAACGCAAACAATAAATCAATTAGATGTATCAACAATATGCCATCATCATCAGGAATAAGGACCGGTAGACTAATTGATTGTATGATCTATGCGTAATAAACACATAAACACCCCCCCCCCCCCCCCCCACACACACACCATAATCAATAAACAAATAATAAAAGGTCAATTAATATCGTGAATCCATTGCTTGGAAAATACACAAAGCACATTCAGATCTAGAGATAAACATTCAGTGGCTGGTGGATAAGGGGTGGGGGTTGTGTTGTGATTATCAGAGGTTTGGTTTCCTATGTTGTCTTGACACAAAAGAAATACAAATGTACGTAGATGACACTTGTTTTGGAATGTAACATAATAGAATAATAGATTCTGCTGCAGTAGGAGGCTGTCTCCTAGCACAATTGTATTTTCAAATAACTTATTTTCACACTATTTATTGTAAAATTGTATACTTCAAGATAATGAGTAAGCACACAACCCGTTCGAAGAAGACTTCCCCAGGGTAAAATTAGTATTCGTAAAGGACTTTTCTTTAAAGCTATTTCATTCAAAATAAATTTAGAAAAATCTTATTCATAAATTACATTCATAACTATATTTGGTACATTTGAAAAGAAATTGAACATTTGCTTGTATATGACATGTGTTTTCCTTAAGAATGGATAAAGTGATATTTTATTACCTAAACAATGTTTTTTTCACTTGAGTCTTGACTTGCAACAGTTTTTTTTAAATGTATAGGTATACGCACTGAATGGGACCGAGGAGATAAAAAAACGATTCGTATTACTACTTTTTCTCATTGTTATCATAAATATATATTTTTAAATCAATAGAGATTTTTTAATGTTAATTGTCGTTTAGTGAGATTTAAACAAAATATGTGTAGGTTCATTGATTTTTATTTAAATACTACCGATGGAAGCGGTAGACACCTTAGGGAATTTATAAGCGTGTGATCTAGGATTGTGTGACTGTTCTCCGGCAAAAATAGTGCTTTAGCTTCTCTGGTATCATGGCAATCAGTCAGTATATTCAGGTTGACCGTTCTTTGTTGGTTTGTTCGTGTGTTGGTGTGTTTTGTGTTAATGATATACGTCCTACTCCTTCCCACCAGCACTATAAACACCAGGTGGCTCAGATAGTTAATCTTAAAGGAATTCTAGGTTGAAATCTTCAAAATCAATTTTCACAACAAGGCAGTATCAAATGGCCACATCCTTTGCCGTTATTCCTTTAAAATAAGTATAAGTGTCTCGATGTATAAACCAGGAAAAAGCTCCTTGGCATGAACGTTCTTACTTATATACTCCATATACACCCTTTGACCGATCTCAAACAAAATTTGATATACACATTCTATTTGAAATAACCCATACTGTACGGTACTTACACCCAGAGTTGGGTAGTAACTTAACTAAAGTAACTAGTTACTGGTAACTAGTTACTTTTAAGGTAACTTTTGGGGTAACTAGTTACTTTTCATCCTCAGTAACTTTGTGAGTAACTAAGTTACAATTTTACAGGAACTTGTAACTTAATTTTCGTTACTTTAATAGTTACTTTTAGGTGAAATAATTTGACAAAAATATAATATTTTCACAGTCTACAAACTCCCTATCTATCTCTTGAGAGAAAATCATAAACCCAGACAACAAATCACAGGAAATGAAATGTGTGTCCTTCCTTCCCATTGATCTATTTCCTTCCACAAGTCATTAGCAGATAGTTGGGCTGGGGGATGATTGCAGGTGCAGCAGCAAATTTTTCCGAGAATCATACCAATCCAAAGTGAAAACAAGTATGACGTCATTCATTACTAGCCAATAAGGGTCGTTTTTACATAAAATGTACCTATACCCAATCAGATGCAGTCTTTCACAAATCAAAGCGATTGCCATATGGATGGACCATTTAAAGAAGTGAAGAGAACGAGGTGCATGCAATAAATTTACCAGTTACCGCGAGTGCAATTTAAATTTATTTTTTTGACTGTGAGCACGATGACTGTGAGTAAATACAAATAATAAAATTGCTTTGCTCGCCTATTAGACGAACAAGTTAAACCCTCGGCGGAGTTCAATCACGTTTGTTTTTTGTCGAAAAAATATCCGAAAAGTAACTTTAAAGTAACTTAAAAGTAACTCAGTTACTTTTCAAATCAAGTAACTTACCAAGTAACTTAGTTCCTTTTGAGATCAGGTAACTTACAGAGTAACTAGTTCCTTTTTACAAGTAACTTACCCAACTCTGCTTACACCCTTACGCAAACATCCCCAAATTTTAAGAAACCACCCCTATGTAATAGAAAATTAAATATACATAATATTCTGCTTACACCCATTTTTGGTACGTTTTCAAACTGCTGGATGAAGAAATTGAGGTATAATCCATGGTGGGACTATAACTAAACAGCAGTGTTGGGTAAGTTCCTCAAACAAGGAACTTGTTCCAGTTCCATTGAACAAAAAGGAACTAGTTTCAGTTCCTTGTTCTGTTCAAATAAAGAACTAGAAAGTAACCTGGAAAGTTTCCAGGAACTGGAAAGTTTAGTAATTTTGTTCTTTTAAGTTAAATTGCCTTCCAAAAACCATTCTGATTTTATTTAAAATGTGTTGTAAACATCTGCACGCTTTACCAATTGAGTTATATGACATAAAAAAGTGAACCTGGAAGAATTTAAAATTGAGGAAAACGCATTTACAATCCTTTCGTGAACCTTTCAGTTTACCAATTGGCAACAAATATGCGTAGTACGAGATGACGCACAAATTCCGGTCTACACCGGAACAATACACCTACAATTTACGTTATTCACATGACTCAAAGTTTTGAACTTTTAACAATTTAAAAGTTGAGATAACTCATATTCAACCAAAAGAAATTGACCCTTTCGTTATACTATCTTTGGAACTATTGGAAGAAAAACAGAAAACTTTAGACAAGAAGTGACGTTGTTGGCGTTAACAATGCAATGACAGGTAACACTCAATCATCAATGAAAGCTGCTATAAACTTCTACCTCATGTGACATGTTGTACAAAAACAAAAACTTGTATATAGACTGCCAAGCACCTTTCCCCCTTAAAGGATTGCGATCTAAAAGAAGGTCCCAGCAATAATATATTGTTGAAACATTTTCGCACTTAAAATTCGTGAAATCATTTCGCCCAGTTACTGCCGCCAAGCACGACATTATAAACCAAACATTGTGCCCAAATTTAAGATTGAGAAAATCTCTATGTGAACCATCATAGTATAAACTTTAAAACAATTATAATCATTTAAAACGAAAAATAGAAAGTATTCAAATTTTAAAAACGTTAACAAAATCAATTTAAAAACATTTTTTTTACATAACTTAAAATACAAATAAAAAAAATATTTAAAATTAAATTAAAAAAAAATTAAAAGTAAAAAAAATACAAATAAAGCTTGGCGCATTGTTTTTGCACCGTCATGTTGACTTCTTCCTTCTTCTCCTTCATCATCTTCTTCTTCCTTCTTTCTATCGTCGTCTCCTTGGTCGACATCTTCTTTTTATGTTGCCCCCTCCTTGACACAATGCGCCAAGCTTTATTTTTATTTTTTTTACTTTTAATTTTTTTTTAATTTAATTTTAAATATTTTTTTTATTTGTATTTTAAGTTATGTAAAAAAAATGTTTTTAAATTGATTTTGTTAACGTTTTTAAAATTTGAATACTTTCTATTTTTCGTTTTAAATGATTATAATTGTTTTAAAGTTTATACTATGATGGTTTACATAGAGATTTTCTCAATCTTAAATTTGGGCACAATGTTTGGTTTATAATGTCGTGCTTGGCGGCAGTAACTGGGCGAAATGATTTCACGAATTTTAAGTGCGAAAATGTTTCAACAATATATTATTGCTGGGACCTTCTTTTAGATCGCAATCCTTTAAGGGGGAAAGGTGCTTGGCAGTCTATATACAAGTTTTTGTTTTTGTACAACATTAATATTAGATATAGATTTAGACAAACGACAGCGGCACTTCCGGTGACCGGAAAAGTGGTCATCTGTCACAGGTCCGACCGGAAGTGGACAAGAAGCGCCACTTATGGCACTCCGGCGTCGCTCCACTGCAGCATTGCGTCCATGGCGTCGGCGTCGTGAGGGGGAGGGGGGGGGGGGGGTAAACAGATTCACACGTAAGAGCTGTTCTTTATTCCGTAGCTTTATGAGATGCTTGGAATAAAATAGCAGTCAAAACGAACACATTTTGGAACTTTTGGCGATGTCGCAAAAAAGTATTTGCATAATATGCATTATCTCTTGGAATTCGTTACTGCAATAGCGGCTGTGTATGCTTTCGTGGATGTTAAAGGCCACATTCCTTACTTTTTACCATATTCTGAATTTATTAAGACATATTATCCATTCTGTTTACGATCAGATCAAAAATATTTTAAATACGGCTACATAAGAAGCATATTGTTGACTGTGTCAGGTTTCCATGTAGTTTGGTAAAATGTAAGACGCTCTCAGCCATTGCGGCGAGAGATTGACCTTGATGCATTGCGTCATCACGAGACGGCGTGCTTTGCCATTGCATCGACTACATAGTTTCAAATCCCGAACTAAGAAGCTATGTCAATGGTGCAATCTGTACAATGTGAATGGGAATTTAATCTAAATAAAAGGCTCCATGTTCTGGGGAATTGACAAGCTTGCACTTAAATCCAAAATAGCTATAACAACTCCGGTTTACCAGATTTCAAAATATAAAAACATCACATCATTAAAGGTAACTTTAACTAGAAAATTAGGGATGAAATGGGTTCACAATTATGAATTATTTTGTTTTCCTTGATGATAGGAAAATAAAATTTTAAGACCATGAGAAACGGAGCCCATTTTGGTAGATTACCCTTCTCCCGTGGTTCTGATACCAACAAAGGTAATACATTGATTGATAACACAATGCAAAGACTATATATCGGTGCTACAACTGCATTACACTGCTTACATTGAGGGGCTACATTGAATGTTACTTCGGCAGAGTTTGTAACATTCAGCACGTCGAATTGCTAAAATGAAGTTTGCATACAGTTCTGGGGAGGAGAATCAAGCTACAGTCTACATGGCGAACATTTTAAAGAAAATGGAGATAGAGAGGTTAGCGCCTTGAAAATATTTAAAATTTTACATTTGGTGTCAGATGTTGGATCATTTATTATATTTTTTTTTATTTACATAAAATCTAATGTCAAAGAAACATTATATTTTCATAAATCGAATTATATTTTATAATATAATCTCCAGATGTGAAAATGTGTAAGAGTACAATTTCAGAACAAAATCCCTAGATTCAATAGAAAAATAAAAGTGTTCCGATGAAATTAAATTTGTAATATATAACATCTAAGTATTTAATATTGAACTAATATAAATGTAAGCTTTATTTTTAAAGCAACTGTTAAACTTGATAGCTGTTCAACGTAAAATTGTGTACCTCAGAGGTTAAGGGCATTTGGCATTGCACACTTTTGGAACGATGTAGGTAATCAAGCTCTGTCAATTGTCATTTGACTGATATCAACAAATACCGTTAGGAAACCTCTTACACGATGACACATGTCACGTTTGATAATATGAGGATGAACCCAGAAATGGTGGTTTATGAGCTCACCTCAAGAATCAATAATCATTGAAATGGACTTCCGCCCTTCAACCTCTGAGGGACAGAGATCGTGGACGACGAACAAATCAATAGTGTTTCTAACCTGTGAATTGTAAAGACAATGCGAAGATGTTACCTCCGCGTAACTACATATTATTTTAAATAATTCAGGGTTCACCAAATGCGTCAAAGGAGCAGTGATAAAAGTTTTGAAATGTCTTTCAATAAATTTGATAAATATTTCAAATCAAGCATCAAATAACCTTAAAAATTACAAAACCCTTTAAACTTTCTTGTCTGATTAGTTTGAAATTGGCAAAACTACCTTCCTAATGTTGGTTACAATGACCATTCAAAACTAAGTCGATTGGTGAAACGGTTCCACTTTAAACTTTACTTTTACTTACATGCAGGGACCCGAACCTTCATGAATAAAGGTTCGGGTTCCGGTTCCGGTTCCACAATTTTATTTTATAAAGGTTCGGGTTCCGGTTCCGGTTCTGAAACAAATATTCTTAAAGGTTCGGTTCCGGTTCCGGTTCCTGCATAAAGGTTCCGGGTTCCGGTTCCGGTTCTAAAATTTTAAATCAAACTATATTATAAAACTTCAGTATTACCAATGTCAAATTTAATGGAATTATTGGATTTGGATTTTCCTATGAATGCAAGCACAGGTGTAGGCAGTGCCTGTATAAAATTCACAGGATGGTGCGCAGAGTAAATATCAGAGGAGACAGTATAGTGGCTGCAATTTTCTCCATAAGACAACGTAAAAACATTCATTTTTCCTGAACTATCATATTCAAATTGTCGGCAATGCAGTTCTCATCGCAGTAGTCAGATTCAAAAATTGAAAGCTCAGCAGCGTTTGCATAATTAAGAATTATTATTTCTTATAAAGAATTAAAAATTTCTACAAAAAATACATTTTGAAAATTTTTTCAAAAAATAAACTTAACACAACTTTGTGAATAATATTATATCCAAGTAATACATGATTTTTTATTAAAATAAGGAACCTTAAAGAACCTTTAAGAACCTTTAAGAACCTAATTGATTATAAAGGTTCGGGTTCCGGTTCCGGTTCTTTGGGAAAAAAGTATAACGGTTCCGGTTCCGGTTCTGGTTCCGAAATTATAAAGGTTCATACCGGTTCTACGTTCCGGTTCCGGTTCCGGTTCGGGTCCCTGCTTACATGTTGACATGGGCATCCGCAGGATTCAGCCAGTGAATGAGGGCAAGATTTTAATGTTCAATGCCCCCAGCACATAGTCGCCCGGAAAAAATTGGTGCATTTTAACTCAATTTCAGGCAATTATCGTAATTTAGCCCATAAGTATTCAAAGTATTTAAGGCACAGTATTCACTTTCCTCAAAATAGGTCAAACAAAAACAAATACATTCATATTTCTGACGCAGTTTCCTTTAATTTCTCGGTCATTTTGTAAAGTCTTGGAGGTGGCAAGCGTCCCGCCCCCCCCCCCCCCCCCCCCCCCAAGTTGATGTAATCGATTGATTATCTTCCTACTTTATTAATTTAATTCGTGACTACTGCATAGAAACAGTTGTGACAAATTTATGATCAAGTTGAAGTAAAACTGGGAATAATTAAATGAATGACGTAGACATAAACACAGAGCTGAGTCTGTGTGGGTGATGAATTGCTCTAAATAGCGGAATAACATCAATAAATCAGTAGTTAAAAGTAACCTCCTCTTCTGCCTCAGCAAACATATCGCAACTTAGCAAGCAAGAGCACAGATTTAGAATAATTTAATAATAAGATGTCAGGGAAGCAACCAACTGAGATCTTGCATCAAAATCAAACTAATTCTGGACGCTCACTAAAACTATTTTACGTAAACGATGAATGCTATGACATGGGTGAGAGGGTGGGAGAGAGAAAAATGGGGTTATTCTCCTAATTCTACGAAAGCAAAAAAAATCTGAATTATTTTGAAATTAATTGTTTTCTCGACGAATACAGGAGTAGGTCTTGTATAACTCTCAGAAAATAGCTTCAAATTGAGAGAAGTATAAAACATCAAGGGCATTGCACCCAGCACCTTAAACCCAGCAACCAGGACCCAGCACCTAACACCCAGAACCTGATTCCACATTAACATTGCTCCAAGTCCAACCAATGCTGGAAACATCAAGGGCAATGCACCCAGCACCCAGCACCTGACACACAGCACCTGATCCCACATTGAACATTGCTCCAACCAATGCTGGAAACATCAAGGGCAATGCACCCAGCACCTAACACCCAGAACCTGATCCCACATTAACATTGCTCCAACCAATGCTGGAAACATCAAGGGCAATGCACCCAGCACCCAGCACCTGACACCCAGCACCTGATCCCACATTGAACATTGCTCCAACTAATGCTGAATTGAATCGAATGCGCAACACTTCTTATACTTTGTACAACGAAGGAAGAGTAATGGAATCTACATAAATGAGCTCCATTTCTTGATGGTGTCTACTGTGGTTGTGTAGAAGGGCTTCACTTTGTAGTCCAATGGAGCTTCTTTGCTTCTTTAAGTAAAAACTTTTAATGCTGAAAGATAAGGAATGGAGCCTATTTACGTTGATACTTTCCTCTTCTCTCGTGGTAAAGGCTCATGAAACATGCACATCCATGTCAAAAGCTCCTTGAAACATAGCGCGTTCATGCCAAAAGCTCAGTAAACCTAGCTCCTCTCTCCATTTCAAAAGCTTCTTAAAGCTCCTTTTGGCACATTCATGACAAAAGCTCAGTAAACAATAGCTCCTATACCTCCATGTCAAAATCTCGGTGAAACATGGCACCTCCACGTAAAAGCTCTCGGTAAACCATGACTTCTCGCTACATGCCCAAAGCTCATTGAAACAAGGCACCTCCCCATGTAAAAGCTCCTTGAAACATGGCCCCTCCATGTAAAAGCTCCTTGAAACATGGCACCTCTATGTAAAAGTTCCTTGAAACATGGCACTTCCATGTAAAAGTTCCTTGAAACATGGCACCTCCATGTAAAAGCTCCTTGAAACATGGCACCTCCATGTAAAAGCTCCTTGAAACATGGCACTTCCATGTAAAAGTTCCTTGAAACATGGCACCTCCATGTAAAAGCTCCTTGAAACATGGCACCTCCATGTAAAAGCTCCTTGAAACATGGCACTTCCATGTAAAAGTTCCTTGAAACATGGCAACTCCATGTAAAAGCTCCTTGAAACATGGCACCTCCATGTAAAAGCTCCTTGAAACATGGCACTTCCATGTAAAAGTTCCTTGAAACATGGCACCTCCATGTAATAGTTCCTTGAAACATGACACCATCTCAACAACTGATCTCAACAGTACAGAAGCTACAAAGTGTCAATTTTACCAGTAATAGAGAAACTTCTTCTGTTGATTCCAGAATCATAGTTCTCCAAATCGTAAAGATGATAAGGATGATAAGGATGATAAAGATGGACGGATGGGAAGGAGGCAGTAGTGGCTATTAGTCGGGAATCTTCCCAGCATTTGCCTCACGCTACGAGAAACCTCAGTCAAGGCTCAGTCATAGGAAGGAAGGATAGACGCGGGAGTCGAACCCGAGACCTCCAGAGTGCAAGTCCAGAGTCCAATTCACTTATTGAACAATTTCGAGATGTTATTTTCGTAGATTCTGAGAAGTGAAACGGGAAGTGTTGAACATTCTCGTGGCATGAACAATGATTGAGTCCACTTCCGATGTGCATTTGCGTTGCAACAGTCTTCTTGCTGACGTAGCAATTCAGAGCCAAACACTGCGTCCAATAACCTCGCTTCTGTCAGACTTCCCGCACGGGATTAGTGCATTCCGATGCACTTTATATGACATGCGTAGCGCGTGCAATAAGCAGTATAATACAGCGTGAGTTTGGAGTCAAGACCGCTGCGTTAGTTGAGCGGGGGGGGGGGGGGGGGGGGGGGGCCTTGAACACTCTGCCTGGAACCAACGCTGGAACACAGGATTTAAAAAATAAACTAGGACGAAGTAAAAACGGTATTCGAAACAAACGGATTGGCTGATAAAAATTGGATGGCATCAGTCCAATCAAGGGCGTATTCAGGGGGGGCCTAGGGGGACATGCCCCCCCCCCCCCTCAATTAGGGTTTCATCTAAAAATAATAAGCACATTTAAAATAATATGTGAAAAAACACTTAAAAATAGACAGATCATGTCAAACACGTGCCAAAATGGATAGAATTGAGATAAATTACCAAAATTTTTCGGGGCTATGCGCCCTGGACTTGCATATCCTAATAATTTCAATAAATTAACCTATTCTTAAAGGCCTTTTAGACCAATTTTTGAATATTTTGAAATGTATAATTTCCCAAAATAGCTATACACTGCGATTCAAAATTGCACCTAAACGTATGACCTTGATCCAAAATTTCCCGAACCCCCTGTTTGTTTTTTCAAAAACTAGTAGAGCTGATTTCATTGACAATATCAGGCAGTGTGTTCAAATACCAAAAGTGTTTTAGAAACCACATTTCAAACTACATTTCACATTTTCCACATTTTCATTCATGATCCAGTACCTCATCTCTTTATAATTTTCAAATGACTCCCGGCAAACATCCTGACAGAGTTTGTGATAAACCCGACGCTAAATCTAATTGCAGCCTTTCTGGTCGCAAGGGCGGGTTCATAATGCTAATAATTGCATGCCACGGAGTGCTCGATTGCTTATAAAATAAAATTCATTTTACTCCCCCGCCCCCATACAGCACAATAAATATTTTTACAATACCTAAACACTAAAATACGAAGTTGGTGATGGTCAAGCAAAGGCATTAGAAATTGTGGTATTTTTTAGAAACATCTAATACCCCCCCCCCCCCCCATACCAAACTTAAAGGATAAAGTATTGGTATATTATAACATAAAGCTAAAAACAGAATGGTAGACAAAAATTAAAAAATACAAAATTTTAAGAAAATAATTTGTTTCATAGGTAGGTAATTAGGTATAAATCTGAAAATAGTGACCTAAATCCTCCCCTCCCACACTTATCACCAAATGAATATTAAATTCAGAAAGTTTTTATGTCTTTCATTTTATGTCTGCCATGGTTAAAAAAAACTTCTCGGTTCAAACAGAAAATTGTTTCCGTATTTTTCTGTCTTGAATTATACGACTTGGAAGCTATCATCTCTCATCATCTGTGAATGATTATGAGAATTATTCTGAGATGATGTTGAAGAATAATTGAGAAGTATATGGTGACTGGAAAATACATGACCATTACCTAATTAGCATTGATCTCGACTGGGAGAAACCACAAAAGAAACTCTACCGGCCCAGACACATGTGTAAGTGGTGGAAACAAGATCGCCGCACTCTGCCTCTCTCTGACCCATATCATAAACATGTTTTTGTATGGAGCAGAGAGAGATAGAGTACAAACAACTTATTTCCACGCTTGTACACTCAACAAAACATAAAACGGTATTTGAACGAAACGTATTGGCTGACTGCTTGTCATGTTTCATGACAATAAATCCTTGTTTTCATAAATGGAATCAAAGCTCACTGTTAGAGTTAGATGACGAGTTAGCTTAGACTTCATCGGATAATGGCGTGACATCTTTTTCAACCAATCCATTTCTTTCGAATACCGTTTTATGATTTGTTGAGTGTACCTACGAGTACAAGGCGGTATCACCTTAGCCAACTTACTCCTTTACGGACATTGTTTTATTTGCAAATTACAACAAGGTAAATATTACATGAAAGGCCACAACGGTAAATGCATTATTTATTCCCAAGACCTACAAAAGATCAACGCTAAATCCAATTTCTACCCCCTGTTATCCTTCCTAACTTGGGCTTCTCTACTTGTACCTTTAATTCGATTCTTTGAAGCTGATCGCCCCCTTGCTATTGACCCCATGATCGCCCATGTCACCCAGCTTATCGCACTTGGAAAGCTTCAACCCCTTGAACACCGGGAGTCGCTCTCAAGTCTCCAGGGCGACATCGTCCACCACCTGCGGATTATCAATAAAAACTCCCCTCCACAAATACTCATAATTTCACGTCCAATAAAAGATCGGACATTTGACAGGCTAATTGCCTGAGTTCCGACTTCGCCTGACGTCATAGAAGAAGAGGGGATAAGGGCGTCGGTGATAAGCCAATCCGAATGATGTAATGGGGGCGGGATCTCGAAGTCACGCCTACCGCCGCCACGACGCAGTTGGAACGCGACGACGCCGAGTGCCGATGCAGTCAGTCAGTTGTTCGTCGCGCCCCACACGGCATAGACCTCCAGTCGTAATCGTCTCGCTTGTCAGCTCTAAGTAGAGCATGGTGGTTATATCTAGTTAGTCTCAAAGTGTATCGATATCATGGAGAACGAAGAACAAACGAACATGGCAGCCGAGTACGTGCAAGAGTTCGTGTTGGATCATCTCGAGGATTCCGTTGTGAAACGTGAGAATAATGCTCGCTTCCCGTCGCTTCATCAGCTTCTTACTCCGCCGGGTGACGACCATTACACTCATCCGTCGAGCGTCGTCGTGCGAGGCGTCGGCATCCCGATGGTGCAGCATCCGGGGACGCCGCCGGACACGCCGCCGATCAGCGCCTCGCCGCCGATCCACCACTACCAACCTCCAGAACCTCGCATCGTCGACGACATGAGCTGGTTCACGCAGACTCTGAGGTACGGTCATCAGGAACCACTCGATCTCAGACCGAACTGCGGCGACACGATCATGTGTCATGACAGTTGGCCGCCTCCGAATCATCCCGGCGTCATCGCGAATAACTACCGTCATCTGGATGAACCTCCGAGGACGCCGATGACGATGTCACGACCCATCAGCTGCGGATCTAGTTCAGGTATGATGTCACCCGGTGATCAGCATCTCAGTTTCGGTCCCGGTGACGACCTCCTGTCCGACGACGCCCTCATGAGTCTCTCCGTGCGCGAGTTGAATAAACGTCTCCATGGCATCGCGCGCGAGGAAGTCGTCCGGCTCAAACAGAAACGGAGGACGTTGAAGAACCGCGGCTACGCACAGAATTGTCGTAGTAAGAGACTGCAACAACGTCATGAACTGGAGTTGACGAACAGGAGTCTTCAGGCGGAGCTGCACAGGATGAAGTCGGAGCTGAGTCGAGCCCAGCATGAACGCGATCTCTATAAACAACGCTGCGAGATGCAACGCGGCGGCGCCTCCGACGGCGTCCACAGTTCCTCCGGTCACAGCACCCCCAGTTCGCCGGAGTTCTATCTGTGACGTCAGAGAACTCGGCCCGTCAACGGATATCGCTAAGACGGCGCCAAGACGACTCATTTGAACATTGAAATGATTCGTGACAAGTGACACTTTGTGACAGTGACATTTATATATCAAAACATTCAACATGGTTGTGTCTTAATTGTTATTTTTTTACATTACTACGATAATATCAATAATAGTTTTAGTGGTGATGCATTCCGTTCAATTCCATTTGTTTAATAATCGGTCGGTATTGCTATGATAATTCGCTGGGGTTTTATTTGTGGGTGAAATCTGAAGACAATTTCAAGTATCAAAAGAGCTACATAATCAGAAGAATTTGACAATTTTGCATGCACAATTCGCAATATTTACGTTCTAACCTAATTGTATACTGCGTCGAATCGATTCATGACCTGTTACGGAACCCAATTTCTACGATTCTTGATCATTTTTGAACTCTAAATGCAATAATAGACTTTTAGAAGAGTTCTGAAGGATGGCGATATTTTCCAAGCTATTTGGTTATTCCGATGTAAATAAACACAAAATGATGATATGGTTGTGTTAAAGCTCTGCAGAATATATGATAAGAAGAATAAATGTGATAGAAACTTTTAGATTATCTTTGAATCAGTTCATAAAGCCTGAATCCTTCAAAGTTCCATATCCGTAACCTTAATCCACATAAATCCAATTTCATTTCATAATATTTTTCATTTGAAGTGCCATAATGTTTTAAAATTGTGTTCACCAAGCTAGAACACTGCTTTTGCTATATATTTGTAATTTTTTTCCGGTCTCGGAGATTATTTTCGGCACAATATTAATTGTTTTTAAGAGAAAACTGAGAAGATTGTCTGTTGACCAGATAATTAGACAAGATGGCGCCTACCGAAATCTGATGCAATTACAGGTAAATAACAAATCTTTTAACTCGTTAGCACCTGGACGATTTTATATTGAATTGTCTTCAAGATTGTATTAGTGGAGTAAATTTCTATGACATCAAAGCTGCAAGTTGCCATAAAGTAGGAACGATTGGAAAATGTGTTGACGAGTCAATTCAAAAGATGCTGTCTACAGACCATGGATATGGGGGAAGACTTGTCTGTCCTATCTGTGGTATGCCCTAATTGCGAGCCTAATTGTTGTAAAACTTAATAGAATATCTGGAAAATCAATCTAAAACACGAGTTAACATTTTTTAGATTTCACAGAAATTATGTCAAAAAAAATCCTAATATGTCACAATTAACCGCAATTAACTTATTCATTTTGGTAAGTGTAAACATTGAACAACACGTTGAACGGACTCAATTGCAATTTTTTAATGTGATTAGTAATATTTGGTGTTGACGGAATATTTCATAATTGAAGAATTTACGAAAATGTTTAATAACCCCCACAATAACTTTCGATTTGAAACAATATTTGTGCTAGTCACTATTTTGTAATATTTTGGTTTAGTCGGTTTGAGCTATAGGTATTTTCAATTTTAACCATCAGAGGATTATGAAAATATATGTTCTTGAATAATTGATCTTCGGTTCATGGGTGCAAAATTTCGTCTTGATGAGGGAAATGGTCAAACCTGTATAAAAGCGCTATAGAGGCAGAAAAAGAGACGAGTGGCAACGACGCTAACAAAACTAACAAACAAAACTGCACCTCGTCTACATAATGAAAGTACGAACTGAACGCAGTAGTTCAGTTTAGTTAGGGGCTGAACGACCGTGGGCGCTGAACCAAGCATTTTAGATATTTCTAAATAAACTTGTTTGGTATGTTTATTTCCCTTTTTCTTGGAAGAAGGCAGGTAAGTCAATTACAAGTATCACTTTGTGTAGTTAGTCATAATTATACTTTTACCCCCCCCCCCCCCCCCCCCCCCCCCTCATTGCCTCCATCGTAAATATAAATATTACAAATTATTTGATCTCAATTTCATACGTACCTACCACCGTGGTACCTAGTAAACTCAATTCTAAACTCAATTTTCAATTTTATAGACCCGTTTGGATTGGTAAACCGACGTTTCTATGTGAAAATAATGTGAAGTTGGGATCAGCTATAGAAGTCTCATATTGCATGTGATTATTTCTTAAAAAAGTATTTTTTTTATTTTTCAACACTTTCTTTGGTATTATACAATGAATACATTTAATGCAAATTTACATGTTCAACCGAAGTACTATAATTAGGAGGATAAAATCAAATCCATGCCACTTCGCCATTCCATTCCACTTTGCATTAGCCAGAGAAAAACAGTTTTCGATTCACGTTTTTAAATTGAATAGTTTCTGTTGTACCGTATGTATTTACAATAGGTAGATAGGTACCTATACGGAGAATTAAAATTAATATTTATTTTGATTTACAATCAAATTTACAATTCTTAAAATGCCCAAAAAGGCACAATCAACCCAAAAACGCCTAAAAAGGCAACATCATCTGGGTATATTTGGAATCAGCATGTCATGAAACGGATATATCCCTGATTTTGCCGGTCCTCAAAAGCATTATTCAGTAATAGGAATTTGCCTGAATTCCTGACTCTATATGGCCCCAGTAGAAAGAACAATCTAACTTGTAGGGGAGGCCGGTATATAGTGGGACACGGTACATCGTGGGACATTTGAATTTCTCGCCTTGTGGTGAAGAAAAATAATAGTGAAGATGCCTAATTGATGTCAGCACAATAAATCACATCTCCTGGACATATTTTTAAGATATGTTTGTATTTGAAATAATTGAGATACTCCACTCGTAATATCAGTTTTGCAAAATGTAGAAATTTTGTGTTTACAATGTTTTTGATAACTTTTTTCTCTTACTTATTATGGCTTGTTTAAAAGTATGGTTATGATGTGTATTCAATTGGCATGAAGTAGGTTTATTGATGAATGTTCTCTTCACCTGCCTTCATATTTGAAAAAATAAAACTAAAAATATTGTTAAACGGTACATACTGGGACAGTCAGAACGGTACATAGTGGGACATGTCCCACTATGTACCACTGGGCTATATTTCTGTTCATAACTTTTGTGTGGGTCTTAAAGTATTTGTTGATACAAGTAGTTAATTGTTTTAATTCATACCAAATTTTTTAATGGACCTAAATTAATCTTTTAACATATATTTTTTTCCCCGAAAAAAGATGCCGAAAATTCCTGGAAGGCGGTGGATTAATGACGGGATTAAAACGGACTAATTACCTACCTATAAGTAAATACATCAGATAATAAATCACATGTCACTTGTTTCAAAAATTATTCCATAGTATTTCCCTTGAAAAATAGCATTGTCCCAGTATGTACCAGCAGTGTCCCAGTATGTACCGGAAAGCGGTATATAGTGGGACAACGGTACATAGTGGGACAACGCAATTAATTTCTTATCTGTAGATATTAAAATTTCATAAAAATAGCACATGCATTCTAATTTATGGTGCGCAACTATTGGCTATTCAACATTTCAAAATATTAAAATAATAAACAAACTAGAGCAATAATAAGAAATCCGTCCCACTATGTACCGGCCTCCCCTTCAATTGCTAATGCTTGCTTTTCTTGATTGGGACCCAGCCAGTAACACGGTTCATTTTTCCAGCACTTGATATAAAATAATCTGGGGGAGGGCCCTCCCCTCCCACCAGCCACACAGGTCTTGGGATATTTGTATTTTCAATAATGGATTACGTTTAGGATTGGTACGCTATGTAAACGTTCATTTCGTCGATTTGATAATCTAAAACCGTTTAAATTTACGATTTTTAGTCTGAAAATCACGAAGAGCTTGTATGATTTCAGTTTATTAGTTTGGACGAAATTGACGAAATTGTGAAAGTCGCCCTTACCTAGTTCAATCATTACTCACCAGAACATATCTTTATTTTTATATGTAACAGTTGTTTTTTGCCACATTATTCTCCCCAAAATATCGGCCGGCCCCCTAGTCCTGGGCCCCTCGAGTCTCGAGCGGCGGCCCTTTCGAGCAAATGCAAAGAAAAGTTCAAGTTGTAACTTAAAATTACTAGACACCCTGTGTCTGTTGGTGGAGAAGCGAAAGCAAGGTCAAAGACGCTTGATCGGCATATTTCAAGTGGTGAGACATTTGTCATTTGCAGACAGAAAAAATACAAAACAAAATCACTGATAATTCACACAACAGACTGAATCCTTTCATAATTCCCACAGAGTGTGTTTTAATTCGATGAGATTCTTGGAACATTCCAACACCATCATACATAATTTGATTTTCGGTCTAGCCATTTCTCAGGTTTACATTCAGAAATTTCACAATGGAGCCTTATATTTGGATTTGGACTGACTGAGAACTATTGTTTATTAAAAAATTCATATGTGCTCAGTTTCGAAAAGAAACTGATATTAGATTTTGTGAGGCACGTTCGTGAATTGTTTTAAAGCACCGAAATGATACATTAAGCACTGCCCCCCCCCCCCCCCCCCCCACCCACTCTACACTGGAATTGTGTACGGTTTTTAATTATAAAATCCTATCAAAAATATTCTTCCTTTTCGTCATTTTAAAACATTAGAACTATTAGAATCAAACAAATGCTTCTCTTAGCAATGTATGACAACACTTGACAAAATGTGTTCACCACAATAAATTGCCTCTAGAGGTCATAGGACACGCACCGCAACAAAGTCACTCAAAGTAAAACATCACGTAGCAAAGCGATTAGACGTAACAGCACACCTCTGCACCTCACGATGACGTTTAATTAGCTAAAAGAACAAACTCACAGTACAACAACATTGTAATACTTGGTAAACGTTTCATGGTCAGAAGGTGAATATATACAGACAGGCGACAGTTTGCGAGCACGAGTTTGGTGCCCAGACTAAACAGACATCTGGAATGTTTGTGAAATAAGGTGACCTTTATTTGAACTCACAGAATTCTTGTGAAAAGTGATACGCATGAAGTTTTGTTGTGATTCATCGGGTGGCATTTTGTAAAGTGATGACGTAATGTCTGCGTGTGGTCCGCGGTGCAAATAACAAATCAAGAACATGAACACTGCTACTGTATTTTATTACCTGACACTTTATTATAACATAAAAGTGTAGAACAAAAATGAACGAGAAATACTTACAGTATTTGAAAACTGTCAAGCTGCCCACTGGCATGGGTAAGTTTTTAAAGCGACCTGCAGTTTACTAATACTTCTGATCAAGGAGAAAGTTGAACACAATAGCAACATCTTTTACTTTACTGCACATTTACATTTACACATTTTTACAACAAAATGTTTTACAACATTTTACAAGTTGCCAAAATTATGCTTGGGCAAATAAATGAGTAAAACAAACAAAGAAATAATTAAATACCGACATCTTAGATTAGATTAATATTGTATAAAGGTAACAGGACAGCGAGGTCATCGCCGAGGTCATCGTGCACATTATGAACAAGTTTAGTTTGTTAAAGGGAGTTCATGGGGAGGAATCGACCACTAGATTGACCGGGTCATGCGGGTAAGGGTTTTTGCAGCAAAATAACAAAAAAAAAATCCCAACGACGTATTTCCAGAGCATTTTACTCAAGGAACTTGTGAATTTTACTTCTCTTTTAACTTTTTTATTATTATTTGTACAATGTTTGTATACAATGACATGAGTACATCAACACGTTATACAAAGAAACAGGCGAATACATTATTTAATTAAAAGTGAATTTTGAAACCGGACTACTGGCTACGGACGAATGATTTTGATGATGATTGAAATACGAAGATGAAGAACACGTATAAGGATGGACTGTGGGGAGGTAGCTTCATAGTAAGGAACCTTCCCATCATTTGCCTCTCAGAGTCTCACCTCACTTGTTGGAAACCACGAAAATACGAAAAAACTCAAGTCAGTAAAGCTGGGTCCACATAGACCGTTTTTACGTTTTGCGTTTTCCCTTGAGGGGTTTCTGGACTTGTGATAGGTCAAGACAAAACGCTAAACGCGAAACGGGCTTATGGGAACCAGCTTGCCGCGGGAATCGAACCCGGGAGATTTGGGCATTTATTTTGATTTTTTTTCTGTTTTGGCCTTTAAATCTGCAACGAATTGTTGTAATTGTTGTTGAAATGTGCTCTCCGACGTCAGGCCGGCTCCAGAGCGAGCGAGAGAAGATCTGTAAGTGGGGCGAGACAAGTGAGTGACGCGTCGTTTATTCATCCCCACACGGCGCTACGTGACGTATCTCCATTGATCGCCGTCGGGGCGCTGCGAGCATCGTTGTCACAAGTGGCCATTGTTGAGTGACGGGCATTGTTGCCCCTCAGGCTCGTCCCCCCCCCCCCCCTCCCCCGCGTTGTCACGAGCGACAAGACAATCATGGACGAGATCGACATGGAAATATCAAGTTATTGAGTAAGGACGGTTTCAGGATTTTCAAATCCAGTTCTCTCATTGGTTGGAATTGGTCTTATTCGAAGGCTATTCGGAGTATAGGTTTCAAGTTTTCTGCGCATTCTTGGTCAGCTGGCATTGCATGTTTGGCCTAAATTGTTGTTGAACTTTTTATCCTACTCTGTGTAGTGTGTGTATACATATTTTTAGAAAGGTACTTTATAAAAAAAGTCAAATAAATAAAAATGAAATTCGGGAAATTACTTTTATTTTTATGTTATTTCAAAAAGTTTAGAAAATACGTTATTTATAGGTTACTTGACATTTAAATTAGGCAATAAGTGCCCATAGGTTCAGACTTTATTTTGCACTTTTGACTCGCATTAGCCTCGCTGCAGAACAGTGCGACGTTAGGCCCCAGACAAAAAGATCATAAATTATTGACAGTGAACTTAGTTCCTTTGTTTAAAATTAAATTGGCAGGAAAATTAATTACATAACAAGCTATAGGCACAGTGCAAGCTACCTCAGAGGTAAAGCTCTGGACTTGTTGAACCCGGATGTCAGGAATACGATTCCCAAGTCTATTCTTCCTGACTGAGGTTTCTCACGGTTTCCCTCAGTCGAGAGGCAAATGATGAGAAGGTTCCCTACATCCTTACTCCTCCCTACAGGCGAGAGATGTTTTAACCCTGAGGAGGTACCCCTAATTGAAAAACCACATCAATTGAAAAAATTAATGGCACTTTCGGCCATATGCTCCTACACCATTGACCGACCTCAATAAAATTTGGCACACGTGTACTTATCGTCAACCTGCCAACATTTCAGGCTACTCACCCCTCCTCCAAACCACCCCTAATTGAAGAAATTCAGCTTAAAGGCAAAATGTACAAAAATTTCACTAATTTCACTTTTTGACATCAGGTGTAATAAAATTTACGAAACAATCGCCCGATTTGTCTATTCTCATGTACACCCCCCCCCCCCCCCCCCCCCCCTCCCGGCACGAGCAACTCCGGGCAGGTCAGCTAGTAATAAATAAAAAATTGTTAATTCGCCGCTATAGTCTCGACTCGATAAGAGATCCCTAACCTGATGATTCTAGATTCTACATGTATAGTAACAAAACATTTTACTTTTGATTCCTCGAAATGCTAGCTCAGCTGTCTGTGTGATAATTGTTTTAACACTTAACACCATTAGTGTAATCAGAATAATTTATCTGTTATCATTGTTACGTCGAATTGGAGTGATAAGTCCCCCTTTTGCAGTGAACTGAGCTAGGTCATTTGAAATAGAAATTAAATCAGAAACGTGAAGGAGGGAAATGTTGATAAAACATTTACTTATCAAAAAGAATTATTACTTTACCTACTTAAAGAATCAGCTATCTCCCCTAATTATCATAAAACTAGATATATTTTTAAAAGGACGTTTCCAACCCGCTTTTAGTGCAAGTAAGTTACTGGGTTACTTTAGTACATTGTACATTGTTTACATTCTTCTTTGCAAGTGTGAAGTCTCGTGAAGATTAGATTCCTGAATAATAAATATTTGCTGGAACACAGATTTATAGTATTATTTTTGTTGTGTGATGAATATTTTAGTTTTCACGAAATTAATTTACAAAGTTCGATAGATTTCTTCTAATTTTAAAAATGGATAATTGACAATGCCATCACAATTTGCTATGTTGCCATGGAAACAAAGTATTCACCATGGAAACACATTGTTGGAGACTTGGAAACGCCAACACAGTCTGATTATTGTCACATGCCGTTTTTCTCGCCAAAATGACCCGTGATATATTCAGTTGATTTTTATGAATGAATATTTTACATATTTTCTCGAAGTGTGTGTGCATTATTATTTGTGAGAGAGAAGAAAAGAGCCCGTAAGTGAGAGGTCCCGGGTTCGATCCCCGGTATTTGTGTTGATATTTACAAATGTACTGGAATCAAACTTCAAGAGACTTTACTATTGTTCAGCAATCAGCATTATTGGAGCTAACAACTACGGCAAATGTTCCCAAACCAAGAATACTCACATACGTAATAATATTGAACCAAATAATTGGGGAAAAGTAAAAACTAGGAAAACGCTCTGTGTAACGCGTTGATAAGCGAGCCTTCGTATTGCATGCGAATTAACGCGCTTTCACGTCAGTAGTATTTTAGAGCATCAACTTTTACAAGAATATCTGTATTCTTATTATTCTGTATTCTGTATTTTTTTCACGTGTATTTTGTATTCTGTATTTTGTCTCATTTGAATATCTGTACCAAGAGGTAGAAGGCCCGAAGTCCAGTTCAATTAATCTCGAAGTGAGCTCATAAACCAGTAGTTCTGCCTTCATACAATCACATTTATTTATAATGGTGACATCAGTCATGTGTAAGAGAATATTTCAAACTGTATATGTTGATATCAGTCAAGATTACATCTTTCCAAAAGTGTGCATCGCAAAATCGAGAAAATGGACTTCCACCCTTTTTTCCTTTTCCCTTCTTTTTTTTGGGGGGGGGGGGCTTTTTACATCTAAGATACAGACATGTTTGGTAACTATCCCAGCATAAGCATTGCGACTGAGGAAACTTGTGATATTGAGGAGGATTGGGATCGAATCCCGGTCTACTAACTCAATGGACATCATTGATGGGTCTTCTCTTGGAATAAGTCACCAATAAATTGTAAGAATTCCTTCAAATAGATTTCGAAGTAAAACGTGTTCGAAATCGCCGTTGAGTCGTATGAAAAGATGTAATAAACTGGGTTTTCATGGTGCTCGATCGTAAATGTGAAATCTGTCGGTAGTTTGAGTGTAGTGCATCTGTCTGCCCTGCACCAGGCTTCGAACCTGGGTCGATCGATAGTGGAATAAGATCACGAGGTGCATCGGTTCCGTACTGCACCTTCAGGCAAATACTACGTCGATGTCTAGAGGACTGAGTTTTAGTTAGATACAACTTGTTTTTCGTTTTGATTTGTTTGCAGGCAATGTCTAGGTATCGACCAAGTCTATCTACAATTTTTGCACGATGAACGGTCACAGGTATAATTTTTGAACGAGATCCTCCTGTGATTGGTTTCAAGTTTAAATGGAACTGAAAATTTTGCATGGTCATTGGGATAAATATTTTATGTGCTCTTGACAGTTTTTAGACACCCGTCAAGAAATTCATGAGTAACTGACATTTTATTGACAATTTATGCTTGTTTTGTAATATTTGAGAAATTAATTCAAAGAAATCCCAAAGAAAATATTGCCCCATTGACGCATTCGAGCGCGCCTTTGACGTTTTCCTAGCTGTCTTTTTAGCTACTTCCAAGGTCTATTTTAGAGCATCAACTTTTACAAGAATATCTGTATTCTTATTATTCTGTATTCTGTATTTTTTTAAAGTGTATTTTGTATTCTGTATTTTGTCTCATTTGAATATCTGTACCAAGAGGTAGAAGGCCCGAAGTCCAGTTCAATTAATCTCGAGGTAAGCTCATAAACCAGTAGTTCTGACGTGAAATTATGCGATCAATTATTATTCAGTTTTATGCAATGATAGACCATGAGTGTAGGGGAGAAGTGTAAAAATACTCCATTTATTGGCATATTTATAAGTTTGTACAATCATAAATCCTCTACAATTCAGATTTGCCTTCATATGTGCCGTTACCAACTTTAAAGCAGTTAATATGGAGCACATTGATGTATATTCCATTCTCCTTCTCTCGTTATTACTCATTAGTACTGATTTATTGATGATATTCGTCAAATTTTTGGAGTATCAAAATTTGAACATTGTATACCTAAAAAGAGCGTAAACATAATAAGCGAAGCACTAAATTATACTCTAAGGTTCTTCAATCTTACATAAACAAAATGTCTTAACTTAACTTCTAACAATAAGGAATTCTATGCTACTCTGCAAAACCGAACCCCAGCCACAGTGTAAACAAATCATTAGAACATTTTCCCTCTTCTTTGCTCGGACTCTGCGCTATGCTGTTGGAACTTGGAAGCGAGTGTACCGTGACCTCGCTAGGTCACTGACGACGCTGGTATGACGTCATGCGCCGACGCCGTGGCCTGGCCAATCAGTGGCGCTCCATCCCCAACCTACCGACTCAAGTGGCGGCCTACACCTAATAACCACCCCCTTGTACTCGATACAGAACTCAACCTCTTGTCTACAAGACTATACCTGGATACTGACTGAATAGAGGAGTTGCATCATTTGGTTGCTAGGTTACAGACGTCAATCTTGTTTATTTTGATGGGGGACAGACAATTTTTCAAAAGTTTAATTGTATTTTAAATACAGTTGTGAAAGAAAGATATTAATAAGAATGACAGAAATGATATCAATAAAATAAGGATAAAATATAAAGAAATAATACTAATGAGCAATTACTTATTTACAGAAACCATCTCCCCCAGCTAGATTTTGGTCAGCTGTGATGTCAGATGAGATTGTCATATGAATTACGGTTCAGAATTTTGAATCAAGACTCAAAATCAAGTCACGAGTAAAAGTTTTTACCAATAATAACATTTTATGACCGAAATTCATCAAGTATTATGATGTTTTCACTCTTTATACTCCTCAATTTATGCTATTAATTTTTGTTTTCAACCTCTTGATCTAAAGTCTTGATTGAAAAAGTGATAAGCTTCTGAAAACTCCCTGCAAGATAATTCCATGCATAAATACGATTCAATTACGTACTAAAATAAGAGAAGAAAATAGATTAGTATCCACATAAACTGGCTTCATTCTTGACAAATTGTCTGTGTTATAACTTTTCAGTTGCCAAAAGTCTTCTGTCAAGCTATAAAAGCTCTAACATTCAAGTTTACCACACTTCAAAGTGGACTTTTATTAACTGAAAAGCAGTACAAAACGAATAAACCTCAAGAATATGGATACCATTTATGTAGAATCTATTCTAAATCTTCTTGTGAGATAATACGTATTTGAAGTCCGCTGAGCTAAGCTCATCAACGCGTTACACACAGAGCGTTCTCCAGTAAATATTAATTTAGTTTCTTCCATAAGTCAAAAGTTTCTGAGACTAAACCATATTCATCATTTTGATTCCTGCAGGTCGTATATTAGCTTGGTCAAAGTTTTCCCGGTTCTTCCAGGAATGGGGAGAAGAAGGGGGGAGGGGGTTGAATAAAGGGTGGATAAAAGAAGAGGTACGAAGGTTGAAAGCGGAATGAGGAAGAAGAAGAAACAAACTCCGGAACAATTGAATATCGCGGAGACGTAGCGGAAGATTTACAACTACCGGCCAATTAATTCTCCGTCCGAGGCAGAAGATCCATCTTTCCTTGACTTTCGGGCATAAAAAGCCGCCATCTTGCCGGCGGGTTTGCCTGTCACGTGACTAATAGCGTGCGAGGTTGCCAGGTCGTGGCCCCCGAGCTTTCGAGGACAATTCATCAACTTAGAGGCGTGATGGTCGCAGAGGTGCAACATGTGGAGGTGGAGGTGCCGTGTCCAAGCTCTCATACGTGGAGGTGCCAGGTCGTGGCCCCGGAGCTTTCGAGGACAATTCATCAACTTAGAGGCGTGGTGGTCGCAGAGGTGCAACATGTGGAGGTGGAGGTGCCGTGTCCAAGCTCTCATATCAGTAACAACACGTGGAGGTGCCAGGTCGAGGCCCCCGAGCTTTCGAGGGCAATTTATCAACTTAGAGGCGTGATGGTCGCAGAGGAGCAACATGTGGAGGTGAAGGTGCCGTGCCAAAGCTCTCATATCAGTATCAACATGTGGAGGTGCCGTGGCTAAAGCTCTCCTCATAAAGTGCGACATGGCGTGATTCTTGAAGTGGAGGTGCCGTGTCAAAGCTTCTCTGTAACATCAACTCATATCCCTAAACACGTGGAGGTGCCGTGGCAAAAGCTCGCCTCATAAGGGTACAACATGTTATTGTTGAGGTAGAGGTGCATGTGTAAAGCTCTCTCTGTGACTTCAACTTATATCCGTAATAACATGTGGAGGAGCCGTGGCAAAAGCTCGCCTTATAAGGGTACAACATGTGATTGTGGAGGTGGAAGTGCCGTGGCAAAAGCTCGCCTCATAAGAGTACAACATGACGTGATTCTTGAGGTGGAGGTGCCGTGACAAAAGCTCGCCTCATAAGAGTACAACTTGACGTGATTCTTGAGATGGAGTTGCCGTGGCAAAAGCTCGCCTTATAAGGGTACATCATGACGTGATTGTTGAGGTGGAGGTGCCGTGTCAAAGCCTCTCTGTGACTTCAACTTATATCATTAACAACATGTGGAGGTGCCGTGGCAAAAGCTCGCCTCATAAGAGTACATCATGACGTGATTGTTGAGGTGGAGGTGCCGTGTCAAAGCTTCTCTCTAAATTGTTAATGAGAATTTGACACATTAGAAGGACTTAGATAATTAATGCCATTCTAAGTTGCATTATCTGCAGTTGAAATGGAAACTACCCCCGTAGAAAAGGAATAACGAAATAACACCATCCTGGAAATGTGTGCGTTCTACAACCCTTGTGTTCTCATTAGTCCACGTTCGCCTCGAATAGTTGAGGTTCATTACACGTTTTGATAACTTCAAAGCCATTACAAGCTTACAACGAATAAATATTTAAATATATTGAGCCTTTATAATGTCGTTTCAATCCACTTCACTCATGGTACACTATTTACTAGCTGCAAACTATCCCAAATACCATGGGGCGGTAATTACTAATTAATGTATGGTTTCCCAAATGATTGTCCAGAAAACTCAAGGTACTGAGCCAACTCAATTGAAATTGTAAATAATTCAATTATATCGATCATACTTATTTTCTGAACACGTATTTCCTTGCTGCAGTACACGTGTAATAACAAAGCTTTGACAAAAAATTCGTGGTACAAATATTTCATTATTTAATTTATTTTCACACAAACAACACTATTTGTAAACTTACCTACAAGTAACACAAATAAATTACTTCAAAACACATAATATTATAACACGAGGCACAGTGTCAGTGTATTGTATGTATAGTCTTCGTTAATTGCACAATTAATTAGCATTTGTACTGAAAGCATACGACAATTATGATTGAAATGGAATGTCTTCAAAACCAATCTGCTACCGGGCTATTGTTATTGGAACAATAGAATAGTTTCCGATTTGGCAATTGCATAACGCCATATTGCTGATACCAGTGCATCTTAGATCTAACAATGGACCAGATCAGCTGACAAGCAAATATTATTATAACAATCGATTTGAGATTCGGCTTAATTTGGTAAAAGACAATGGGTTGGGCTTACGTCAATATTAGGTTATGAAATGTATTCGCTGAAAATCGATTACAAAATCACAAGTGATTTATACTTCATGTTTGATTGATAGCATGATTTATACATGTTTATACTGTTGTTAGAAGTTTTAGGGAAAAGATATATTGACAATTCCGTTTGATGATCAGAATATATTTGAGAATTGTAGCATTTATAAGATTGAGTAATGATCACCAATTTTGGCAAACAATCTGTGTACTTGATAATAATTCATTAATGTGGCATGAACACAGTTGACAAATTGTTTATTGTGCAACGTTTCAACAGAATAATTATCCTTGTATTTAGAAATCTCATTTGGTCACAGCTGACCAAAAACTATCTAGAGACAGACTATTTCAGTAAATAAACAAGTAATCATTAAGTATTATATTTCTTGATTAAACTCCTTATTTTATTGATACCATTTATTTCTTTTTAATATCTCTCTTTCACAAAATACATTCTAATTAATATGATCAATATAAAAGGGCTGAATTTTTAATATGTTTAATATTTATTATTACTTATTTCAGTAATTAATTACATAAACAACTATACAGTATGAAATAGTGCGTCGAGTTTATAATTTCACGTCATACAACTGCTCGCCGTTGATTTCACGTGAACCTCCACGCTAAACCGACGCCGGCGTCGCCCAACTGCGTCGAAGCGTGATTATTCAATTCGTCGACGTCGAGTAACGAGGCGTGAGCGTCGCGACGTCGCTCTTGACAGTTGACAGGCGCCTCAACTCATTGGCGTCGCCGTCGCGTCATCTGACTCGACAGAAATCGCGGCACGCAAATCACATCACATGCAGATGATTCCAAAAGCCTTCAAACTCATTCTCTCCAGAGTCATTAGCAGGCGAGCATTCCACTGAGATTCAATTCGACGAGAGAAGGGAAGACAATTGTTCCATTTATCGGGGTGTAATACAATCAAACAGTAATGATTCTTTGTAGGTACACAAAAGTCTGATTCTAGAAAGATATACCACATATCCTGAAAAGTTCTTTGTTCTTTGTTTTATTATCTCCAGTACCATATTTAAAGTCAGGCAATGAGATGTAAATCTATTTTGTATGCACTAATTCCGTCTCATCAAACTGTTGGAAACTGTATGATTTGAAATTTGCTGCAAGTGTCACCAAAATATTAGTGCATTAGTGTTGACGATTTTTCAATATAATTATAATTGCGTCAGTTGATGGTTTGTAGTTTTGTATTTTCATATTTATCATGCGCTTTTTCAGTAAGATATTTACCTAATAGAACCAAATACAGATATAACTATGCTTGTTGTGACTGTGAGAAAAAATATAATGCTGCTGTCAGTATAGTTAGAGAAGAGAAATTGAGCATTCTTTTGCAGATTTTATAGTATTGTCTTTCTCTCCCTTCGGTTATTACCTACCCAGAAAAAAACACTCCGTGTAAAAAAGGCAGCCAAGTCTCTTTACTTTAAAAAAATTCAACACCGAAAAGGAGTGATATCAAAAAAGGAGCCAAGTCAATGACATTTCCAAATATTTAATCGTATCTTTGAAATAAAAGTATAAACACCGAGAAATACTTTACAAAAGGACTTGGCGCATCGTTTTTTTAAAGACATCATTCTATCCTAAAAGTGGAAAGAAATTTACAAGTAGGTACATTTTCCTCTTTCTATTAGAGCCAGAATCTATGAATCAAGCTACTTTTAGTAATGACTATTTTATAGTTTTGTCAATGGCGATAGAAGCATGATTTTATGCTGTAATATATAAGTAATATAAGGGTGAAAGAATTACATAACAATTGGAAGTGGTGAGAATGTAGGTTTCTTTGGAAAACTTCCATGGAGTCAGGAGTCAGGATCCTCATCAGTGTGTTGTGTCTAATGTCCGCCCGTCCGATCGGGTAGCTCAGTTGGTAGAGCTCTCGCCCGGCAAGTGAGAGGTCCCAAGTTCGTGCCCCGGTTCGGTCGGATATTTTTCACAACACACATCCCTTCATATCAATTGGAAGTGGGCTCATACATATTCTTGCAGTACTGTTAATATGGCGATATTAGACTGGTATCTTTTCATAATTTGATCTTGACTGAAGGTAATCATGAAACGTTGTCAAATAATTACTAACTAATGGAACACAATTATATATTTTTGAAGTGTCAAGTGTATAAAGTTAAATTTTTTAATAGAAATTCAATATGACTGTCTTCTTTGTGAAATGTATTTTTATAAAATGTGTATTAATAGAAATTGTTACATGATGTGAAGGTATAACGCATGATGAGACTTAATTATATTCACCACGAAACAATATTACGAAGATAACTATTGTGTATATTTATAGAAAGCATAGACAACAAGTTTCATAGCGTATATATTCATATAGAAAATATTTTACAGAAGGTATGTATAATATGTACCTAATTGAAAGATGTTTCCCTATTATTCTAAACATTCAAAATGACGGTTGTATATAAATGGCACATGCTTATGAATAGAAAAATGTCTTTAAAAAAACGATGCGCCAAGTCCTTTTGTAAAGTATTTCTCGGTGTTTATACTTTTATTTCAAAGATACGATTAAATATTTGGAAATGTCATTGACTTGGCTCCTTTTTTGATATCACTCCTTTTCGGTGTTGAATTTTTTTAAAGTAAAGAGACTTGGCTGCCTTTTTTACACGGAGTGTTTTTTTCTGGGATATCACTTCTTTTGTTAGTTTATTCATACATCTTGTAGCACAGCTTGTGTCCGTGCAAGAACTTATTTCTTTAAAAAAATACGCCTATGCCGATTTGGATACTTAGAAAAGTTGCGTTTGGTATATAAGATTAAAATAATTATCCAAGAAGAATAGCTTTAAGTTTCGTTACAATCGGTCCAGCCGTTTTCGATATATGACGTCACTTCCGGTTTTAGCAATGGCGGCCGAAAATAATGTCGTCTTGAATTCATAATTATTACTCCTACACATTTCCAAAATTTGGTTGCAATCGGTACAGCCGTTTTTGATATATGACGTCACTTCCGGTTTTAACAATGGCGGCCGAAAATAATGTCGTCTTGAATTCATAATTATTAGTACAACACATTTCCAAAATTTGGTTGCAATCGGTACAGCCATTTTCGATATATGACGTCACTTCCGGTTTTAACAATGGCGGCCGAAAATAATGTCGTCTTGAATTCATAATTATTAGTACAACACATTTCCAAAATTTGATTGCAATCGGTACAGCCATTTTCGATATTTGACGTCACTTCCGGTTTTAACAATGGCGGCCGAAAATAATGTCGTCTTGAATTCATAATTATTAGTCCAACACATTTCCAAACTTAGGTTGCAATCGGTACAACCGTTTACGATATATGACGTCACTTCCGGTTTTAAAAATGGCCGCCGAGAACACTGCAACCTTGAATTTATAATTATTTACAAAGTACGTTTACTTATATGTGTTTTAAAGTATAAAGTGGTGAATTTAGCGTCATTTAGCATATTTATGACGTCATTTCCGGTATAGGTCATAAAATGTGTGACGTCATTTCCGGTTTCGATATTTGAATCATCAAATATTACTGATTACATAAAGTTGACCGTCTAAATCGTTTAGCGCTGGTTTTGTTCTAATCTGTTTAGCCGTTTTTGAGACATGATGTCACTTCCGGTTTCAAAATGGCGGCTTCCGGTTGGTTTTATAACAAGTCAAATGAAATATCAAAAGTACAAACGTTACATAAATATCAAGACAATCGGATCAACAGTTGTTGCTGAAATGCAAATCGATGTATTTCAAATTTCATGACGTCATTTCCGGTTTATTTAAAATAATGTTCAGTCTTTTGATATTGATAATCCATATAGATGACCGTCTGAAACGATTGGCGTAAATTTCGTTCCGATCGGTCCAACCGTTGACGAGATATGACGTCACTTCCGGTTTCAAAATGGCGGCACAAAAAATTCATGGGGACAAGGTTAAATCAGACGCCAAAAGTGCACACGTGGTAAAAATGTGAGATCAATCGGTTCAGCCGTTTAGGCTGTGGCCTGTTTACCGGATTTTAGCTCCAGCCTACTACTACTACTACTACTAAGATTATTATTATGAAAACCGCCCTAAAACACTGTTTTCACGGCCCTCTAGCGCGCAAAGGGCGTAAACTATTGTTCCCAAATTTGGTATATGTTGTAGGGTGGGCCATAGCTCGAAATTAAGATATTTCGCAACAATGTGAGATTTCTCAATTTTAAGATCCAGTAGGCCGAAAATGCCACTTTGATGCTTACAGTAAAAGTGGGTTTGCTCCAGCCTTTATATGAGAGTGTGCGCGCGCCGTACGACTTGGCTGGCGTGGAGCGACCGCTCCACTAGATTTATACCCTATGTACTACCCTTTAGTGCAGTTACTACTGCAAAATAGTCTGATGAACCTTATTCTTTTCGATAGCTCTGCAATCATTACCTAATACAATACTTATTATAATATTGTTTCTCAATGAAGGTCAAGATTGGCACGAATTTGAATATATTTCTTCCATCTAGTTTTCTTACAAATTTATGTGAAACACTGTGCTCAATATTTTACCATCTTGGCACAAGAATATTCTCCACGCTTTTCATCGAAGCCATAGTATAAAAGTTGAGATGAACTGAGATAATGTGACAGATGTTTCCACAGCAACGACCTTGAAAAGTATTCATTACAACTGTACTTGCGAATTGATAATTCTACACCATCTCGTACACTGCAGCTGCGTGAATTATGAGATGGTAAAATTACATTATTTCTGAGATTGTTTCTGAACAATGTCTCGGCTCAGGAGTGGATTGGAATTACCTTCAAAAGAAATAACTTAAAGTTCAAATGGCAATTAATTTGGACTGGAATTTTGTCGTTCCGCAATTGTTGATTTAAAATGAGCATTGCATATTATTATTTGAGCTCTTTCTTCTAAATGTTTTAAAATATTACACAGTATAAAATAGTAAAATTGTTATATATAGGTCAATCCAAACGTCGCCCTATAAATTAAGATGAAGATAAGCAAGATACTTGGTGATGTCATGTATCACCAAGTGGTGATCTGTATGCTATTAGAAAGATGCTTTACCTTAATTTATGCTTTAGCATTCTTTCCAAAAACTATGAACACTAAACTCGATTGTTTGCCACAAAGTATTACGAAAACTGAACTTTATTAGGAGTTATGAATTATTTCATACCTTCAAATAAACCCAATATAATCGAACTAATGTTTTAGTGACCTTGACGTTAGTTTATAGTTCCAATTTATGACAAGAATACAAACATGAACTGTGAAAAAAAATCGTACGGTTATTTTCAATGTTCGAATAAGCTGCATTTTTAGCAGTAGAGAAGCTTCCCCAGGCTTCACTTCTATTTCAGCACAGACTGCAGGTAAATTCATTTGATGTTTATCACAAGCAAGTGGACAGAGCGGCAGAGCTGATGATAATGTCTGGGGTAGCAACACAATACTTTTCACGGAGCAGTGTTCTATTACTTGACAAGGTCACATAAATACTGCTGAAGTCAACATCAAGATGGCTGCCTGTCGCACACCTGATAATTATTGAAACACGAGACAATATGTGCGTCTTGGATAGGATATGCATCAGCAATAATAAGAACCTCAGCAGTAGCAAAACACGTGACTCTGCAATGACAAGGAATAACATCTCTGTTTGCACTTAGGCCAATCACACCAGGACTCATTTCATTTCTGAGAACTCGAGGCTCAAACATACAAGTAGGTATGTTGGAACTTGGAAGCATAATGTTTGGTTTTGCAACTTGGAACGCATATAAAATATCCAGGTTAATCCCCAATTATGGAATGTTTTATATTTAATTTGTATTTGTCCACTTGATAGCAAACTGATTATATTGGACACGTCAACAAACATACAATAGGACATAGATTAAAACACACTTAAGCAGTAAGTGATGGGGCCCTGGGCCAATATCAGAACAAAATGTTGGATAATAATATTCTATGATAAGGTAATAATATACAAATATCTTTACCGTCATGCTATTAGTTTTTGATCGGCGAGATAAACACATCAATCCACATCAATAATAAAATATAAAATACACATTTTAAAAATGTGTATATGCGAGAAGCAATTACGTCTATTTTTTTAATTAAATTATAAATATTCATAAACTTTAATCTCTTAGTATACAATTGTAAGAAAATACGTTTTTCATATTTCACAAGATTTTTTTTTTTTTAATTTAATTAGAAAATTATTTGTTTACTGTTTGAACAAGTAGTTTTCGAATTTCATAGCTTTGATTTGCGATGGTTAACGTCGCACTGTTCTACAACTTGGCTAATAGCGCCTTATTAGTGATTTGATGATGATAGGGAGATGTTGAAGAATAGGTGGGAAGGAGGTGGTCGTGGCCACGTGTAAAGGTCGTTCACGGTAAGAATAATTAACCTTGAAACGGAAAAGTCGAGCTATTTATTGACATTATAAATATCATCACTGATATTTTATAAGCATTGAAATCGTATTCAAAATTGAGAGAAATTACTAAAGCTTGACAGAAGATTGGAAGGTCGTCATTATTACGGTGAACTTACTCTAGAGGTCAGGTAGAGGAAAGTAGAGGAACCATCCCATCATTTGTCTATCGAGGGAAATCCCCAATACCCTCAGTTAGGAAGGACCCGGTATCTTTGAAGTGCAAGTCCAGAGCTTTACTGCCTGAGCCAACTTGGCCCGTCTAATTTCCTTCTTTCTTCTACACCTACCACTATTACATGTTGATGTACCCCATGTAGTTTTTCTTTGGTCAACCATGTATTGTGGACAGCAGTCAATAAAATTTGAATTTCTCTTACAAACTTTCGTCTGATTTTGACTATCTTTGTGTGCCTATCTCAGAATATGTAAATGTATGTTATCCAAATTATAACCGAACGGAATTACACAACCAAAGTACGAGCCACGCGCGCATGGCAACCATTTTTACACCACTATCAGTTGTTATTATTATTATTAAACCGATCATTAACTCTCATACGTTACCAGTTATCAAGATGTTTCATATTGAGATTGCAACACTGTTACAAAGTGTAATATTATCTCTGTAATAAAATAGCTTTTCAATTTCTTTGTTGTGCACTTTTCCAACCGAGGGTTATCGCGGTTAAAAGGTCAATGAATTCGATCTTTAGCTGCAGTCATTGCGTCATAAGGTCACATGGTCATACCAACAGAAGCCATGGAAGAAAGAAGCCTTCGAAAGCGAGTGAAGGGTGGTAATGAGGGGTGGTATGTCACTTCGAAGCGTACATTTCTATATACAAGAGGTTCAGAGGGCTTCATTGTATTATCGCTTTAGTTGGACGTGTTTTTATAAAATATCTTTATCTGTTGCTTTGCCACTTTGTAGGGAAATATAAACAAAATCAATGTGTAAGTTATAACTAGTTATAGCTAGAGGTTGGTGCCAATTTGGAAATGCAGTACCAATAAAGGCCTATTCTGCTATAGTTTTAAATGTTTGTGGGTATAAAAATATTGAATATTAAGTAAGAACTGACATGGTCGAGTTTATAATATTTAGAATGCCGCATAAATGCATTTTTTGTCTAGTTTTGTCCCATAATTTCACTACACTGAAACGGCGTCTAAGAGTTTGTTGTTTTTCTTTTCATTGTTACTCTAAAATACAACAATTATTCTTGAACTTCATAAGCTTACTAATTGGCGAAGTTGACTTCTAATGTCATTCATGCAATAATTGTGTATCTTTTACTCGCATTTCCTCTAATTGGTTTCATTTTCACGAAGTTGTACACGAGACAAAGTGTGAAAATGTCACTTCTGTCATCCGCAAAGTTTTCCATTGTTCAAGTGAATCTTTTGCTCGAAGCCATTGTAAACCAAAACAAGAACTAAAACATGTGTCACTGAATGCATACAACAGACAAAACCAATCGGCTCTGAGCCTATAACAAGATTTAAAACACTATGTTAAATAGGATAGATTGAAAGTTTGAGGCCAATCACCAATAAAACGCAAAGCTACTTTTATGTTCAGTTTAGGTTGATCTTGTTTATATCCTTTCAACTTTTCCTAGTTGCTTTGTGACTTTCTAGAACTTCAATGTTGCATAGAATATCGATTGGTCAATGACACATGCGATGACAGCCAATGATTAGGCAGATGCAGTAGACAATAGACCTAGATAGATCATGTTCTATCACCGGGGTGACTTGGGGTGGCCAAAGCAAATTGCCCTTCGGCCACCGATAAAAAACGAATGTTCCGAGTAGAAAAAAACTGCGAGACGAGTGAGAGAGACAGTGAAAAAACAAATAGCCATTCTAAGGAAATGTCACCGGAAGTAAGGGTGGCGTTAGTGCGACTGAGAAACACTTGTATTGATAGTGAATGATAGAGGGAGATAGTGACAGGGATTACACTTGGAAATGAGGAGCAGGCCGTTAGGTTTACGAGTTTTTATTCGGGGAGCCAGTTCCGGAATACGCCCCGAGTCCAGTTGTCGCGAGCGTCGTCCAAAACTTAGTTGCACATTTCACAATAAACTATAGACTAGAGGAACCAAAAAACAGATGCGATCTGATAGAATTCGATAAGGAACTCGACTGTACTGACTGGTTGCAACGTAACTCAACGAGAAACCCAGAGCCGAGCCAAAATGTCGCGAGAAAAAAAAGTAGCACCGATTACTCTCGACTTTTTCATTTTCTTTACATACATGAAACCTTTTAAAACACACTGCAAGTTTTTATGAATCATAAAAACATTAATTAATTTTTCAGCTCCATAAATTAAAGTGACTGCTTGTGCAAGACAACAATGCGAAGTATTTGAAATGTTCGACGAACTAATAAACCTGCATACGTGCGTATTACAGCTGCCGTATGATGGTCAAATGCAGAACAACTAATGTTACGTATATACAATACGATTATAATGGTTGTTAAAAAGACATAACTTGGTAGATATCTTGACGCCAGTATCAAACACGTGTACTCTGTTTGAACCAAGAATTACACGGTTCAGAATCAAGATTCGAGATCAATACATAATTAATCAATTATATAACTCAGTACACAATTAAGTAATATACATAATCAAGTAACATAAATAAAGGCGTATAGAGTGAAAACAATTTTATATTAGAAGAAATTGGGTTAAATTTAATGTTGACAGAAGGGTTAATGTAATTCTGATTATTGATTCAAAAAAAATCCTTGTAGGAATATGCCAACACTTCAGATGTATATTTTGAAGTAATTCTTGTAGTTTTTTTTCACACTCGACGTTTTGTTATAAATTTGAATGTCTGAATGTTTAAATCTCACTCAAATATGACATTTTGGTGCTCGCACTATGCTTGTGTGTGACGTCTCTGAAAAGGATTGAAATGTGGACCAAAGCAGTACTGGGCCAATTGCTGGGGTCAGTCATGTTGACATAACCGCTACTGTGACCTCAAGTCAATCAGAATGTGTTTTCAACTGAGATTGGTGGGATTCAAAAAATTTGCAATTTAATTGAGCCATTGATATTCATTATGAAATGAAATATTATCAACAAATATTGGAGACTTATGAATTTAATTCAGGTACCTAGTATCATTGAAAGTGAGTATACGTCGAACCTTGCCAATAGGATATCGAAAGTAATTGATCAAATACATAGGGTGGTTTGGGAGGGGTGGACCATCTCATAAAACAGACCCTAATATCCATCCGAGATTCACCCCCCACCCCCCTCTCAAACCCACCCACTGATCCAACCCTATAGGATAGCATCACATCGAAGCTAGAGATTTTTTTATTTGAACTGCTTGCCGTTTATTCTGACCGTTTCCTCAATATGGTCTTCCTGGGTAGGATTGTCCGGACAACGGCAGTGCGATCTTCGAGCTAACTTTTAGCAAGATGCTAGATCAATTCAAAACTGTTGGCTTTTTCAGAAGATCAATGGGGAAGTCGCGGCCGATTTCGAATGTTTTTTTGAAACAATTCGAGAGCGAGGTGCGTTTAGAAATGTTCGAATTTCGCAGGTGACACGCGTTTCGTTGGCAGCTGAATGTTTCAAATGAATTATGCTCAACTCTGGCGATCTTAGAATTTTTTAAACAAAAAGACTGTATATTTCATAATTTGGCAACAACCGTATTATCTATTCTATTCTATTTCTATTCTATTCGTATATCTATTCTCCCCCCTACAAGTCGGACAAAATTATTCAAAAATATTTTTTTTTAATAAAAAATTTCCTCTTGCATTTACGGAGTAAAGTGCAGTTCACATGAGTAATTTTGCGTTTGCCAATTTTTTTTTTATAACCAACCAGAATCCACTCACAGCAGACTTGTGAAAAAACTGTCAAACATCAAAATAAGTTAGAAAGTTTTATCAATTTAGGTATTCAAATTGCTAGACATAGCAAATACAATAATAATTGATAGTTTTATATCAAATTATTCCATGCATTACAGATTCTTATTTTTAACATTCTAAATCTTCCAAGCACGTCAGCTTGGTTCTTGGTCTCAACGTTATGCCCTTGGTTTTACCACCGTGTCCGACGTTGGCGTCCAGCGTTGGGTCAAGCAATAACTTCACCCCCACCCCCACCTCATTGTAACACTTGCATATAACTGCGGGCTTTTTATATATTGTAGATGTTGGGCCGTAGAGACAGATGTTGGTCCACTCACATTTCATCTTACATTTACATAAATATTACACCCGAGCAACGTTGACAGCATAGCCTGTCCAGACTCACAATACTGGACTCTGGAGTAGATTTCATGACAGGGAACTTACGAACATGATTATTTATTTGGTAATTGTAGAATTATTAAATCATCCCTATTAATTGAATGGAATATAATGTTTAAAAACTTAAAAATTTTCACGCCACAAGTTCTGAAAAAGGAAATTCATAATTTTGATATTGAGTTTGAATTGTTTAACCGAAATTCGGGGGGAGTTTACTGCTGTTTTTAGTTGTTATCCTCTTTGGATAATGTTTTGCATTACGATTTTATATTTGGTAATGACAGAGTCGTGACAGAGTGCTCAATATGGACCCAAACGGAAGAACCTTTTTATATTATTTTGTTTTATTTTAAATGTACAAAACTATTAAATCACTTACAACTGGCTTATCTAACTTAAAATCAGCGTTCAACCATTTTCGGACGAGGTGAAACGAGTGCGACGAGTAGGCGACCGAGCGAAGCGATAAAATAAACGAGTATAACGAGTAGGTGTCCAAATGAAGCAAGAAGATAAACCAGCATGACGAGTAAGTGTCCAAATGAAGCGAGAAGATAAACGAGCATGACGAGTAGGTGTCTGAGCGAAGCGAGAAGATAAACGAGCATAACGAGTAGGTGTCCAAATGAAACGAGAAGATAAACGAGCATGACGAGTAGGTGTCCGAGCGAAGCGAGAAGATAAACGAGCATAACGAGTAGGCGACCGAGCGAAGCGAGAAGATGAACGAGCGTGACGAGTAGGAGGTGTCCAAATGAAGCGCAGAGATCAACGAGCATGACGAAATGATCTCCGGTCAGCGACAACTATTGTATTTGTCAGTTTCTAAACTCACCCTGAACGATGACCGCTAGCCATCATCGAGCGCCCTCTATAAACGTCACATACAGAGCTGGCGAGCAATAAAGATTCTAAAAGATGTGTGAAGAGCTATCCGGGCATGGGGGAGAGGGGGTCATAATATGGTCATTTCGTTGGACAAGTGAATATGGATCCCCTACCGCTTTATGGCATTTGAAAATAGAATAAGGAAACTCATCGATTAGATTCAAGTCACTGATGTCAAGTATGAACTCTATTCTCTACGGTGCTTTATTTTATAACACGGTGGAACGGAGGAAGCACAAATCAAAATTTCGACTAGATTGCCCCTAGTGGTAGGGGAGGGGTAAGTTTTGTTATCGATGGATAGTTCTGATGCACATCGACGAGTTATGAACAGTTGTGAGTTGCTTGAGATGATAGATAAGAGAACAAGGTTACAAATTGTTCTGACTTACTAACTTTTGTTGTATTTTTTCTAAACACAGTAGAAATGTAATTTGTATTTGGTACGAAATTGAGGCTACCTATGTCACTAAGATATTATTTATATAAAAATTATACGACCATTGCTTCTGATGGGTTTTGTTTTGTGTTGGATTCCAAAGGCCAATCAGCCAAACTATGTCTAACTTACCCAAACTTATGGCCAAACTTAAGACTATGCTAATCGTCATAACTCGAGTAGGTATAAGCTCTGTTTTCATTATTGAAACTATACCAAGGATTTATTGTGAAGGAACCTGACCAGCCAATATTTTTTTCAGAAGCTAATCCTTTTCGTTTAAATACCATTTTTACTTTGACCAAGTATACAGGTACCTCTATATGTCATGGAATCATGATTCTTCTTCTTCACTTCCGGTTTTAATGGCACCGACATTGAGTCATACTGGCCAGCGTTAATTTGTATTCGATGATGTAATTTTATAATAATATGGATTTATTATTAGGTATGCTTTATTTTTTTCACTCGTTGTATTTTTGCACATAGGCTAGCTTTAGTTATTGATAGATACTTAGAAGTTATTTAAAATTCAGAATTACTGAGGATATCAGTTATCACCACGTGTCGAAGTTGAATGGCACATGACTGAGTCATATAGGCCAGCTTATATTTATTTAAAAGTTCACTTTTTCACTCGGCGTATTTATTGGCACTTGACCATTTGGTCTTATTGGCCAGCTTTAGTTATGATTTATCTATTTAATTGTGGTGGTGATAACTATTAGCACACGAATTCTGTTCTTGTAATGGCGCCTGACATTTGTCAGATAGGCCAGCGGTATTTTGTGGACTCTCCCCAACGGAGGTTGGAGAGGAAGTCATGGAATCATGATAAAAGCCAGCGATAAAACCAATCTTGCAAATCACCCCCATCTATATTAGGCAACTTATACTACGTCTGTGTACGACTGGTAGTCGCCAGGGGGTAAGTTTTATCAAGATATTGAAAGACTTTTAGAATTATAAAAGTCTCAATCTTTGGGCTGGGCATATTTATTCAAAATGTTAACAATTATTGATTATTTTTCCTAATTAGGGCCGGTCTTTCAATGCCTTGCTAACTTTTATACAGTCAATTAGGACTATATTGCCATGGCAACAACCAATGACATTCCTAGAATGACCACTAACTAACTGTTAAGAGCTAATTGAGACTTTAGCAGAGTATTGAAAGACCGGGCCTTAGAACGATCACTTTAACACTCTGTTAGTTCATCAATACTTTGAATCATAGCTGGTTACACAGATTTTTAGAGTAATATATTTTATTTTCAATTATAACATCATTAGTACAATTGTGAACGATCATGCTCGCTGTCCACTGCAATTAGGATACCGAACAAAGCTCACTGCAGCCTCCCACATCACACATTCTCTCTCTCAACCCCTCTCGATGGGGTGTCAAAGTTGACGTGTGACGTATGGATTCCAGTCACGTGTTCACATGTGAAACGATTGTTCCGCTTTGTTTCACGCAAATCATGTAAAACGTCGGGCGGTAAAAGTGGAGCAATCGTTCAAGCATATTCCGATACATTGGGAATATGAGCGCGCACGCCTCATTCATATTTGCCGGCTGTCAGCCGTGAAGAATGACGATCTTCCCTGCATAAGAAGACCAGTTTTACATGGAGAGTCAGTTCAAGTTTTGAATTCTTATACAATGTGTTGAAAATATCAATAGGCAATGTGTTTTTTTCCAATTTTATTGAGAACTAATGTGTAACTGGCACCTTTTTAACACTGTTACCTCTAAATATTGTAAATTACCTAATTTTTTGCTTACAGCTCAATATCGCTCAATATTATAACAGCTCAATATGTCACTTTTTTAGGTTCCAAAATCCTCTTATTAGTTGTTGAAAATCCCAATTCAATGAGACCAATTCAAACTATAAATTAAGACCAAACCAAGTGTCTTTGCTTGTGCTGAAACTATAGATACTCGAGCAACCCTTCGTGGTGAATGGAATGTTCAATGTTCCATTTTGTGAAAATCTTGAAATGTCACCGCCTTCAGTAGTTGAAGGCGGATGGTCAATGTTTTGAAATATTCCAAAATGTTACTCGTTGAAATTTGAGTGACTGAGAATATTTGCTCGTAGGTTGACTTTTGTTTAAAACATATAAATATCCCAAGAAATTGAGCATTGTATGTATAGATGAGAGAGAACAAGCAATCCCATTCTGCTCTACACATACTTCATAAATCTTTCAGTGCTTAGCAAAACGCCACAAGTTTGCTAGAGATAAGTACTGCAACATAATATTCACAGAACAGCTTTGTAGTGATAATGAGTGACACGATGACAAATACATATCAGATAACCTAAAAGTGACGCACCGAATTCTCTGTAGCGACTTGCATATGCTCAAACATGATCCTGGATTTGAGACTGCAACGCAATCAAATGGTACATGAAACTACTTTATTTACTCACTCGAAAAGCAAGTAATAAGCACGTCTCTAGAGAACATGTTATGCGTACCTTGTGCACAGCGTAGTAAAATAATAGTAGTAAAACTAGTAACATAGAAGACAACAGTAGTACTATGATATAATAATAAGTATAGAGCTGTGGTAAAATAAACGTAACCATAAAGAATGTCAGGAACATCGAAACGCGGCACCTCCACCACATTTTTGTACACTGTGACTTCTTTGATATAAATCAATAAATAAATCGCTGTGGACACTTTTTCAGGTCAAATATTTATAAAAATGGCAAACGGGACCAATAACTATTAATGTCACCTATTTGATAGACGATTTTAAAAATACAGTGAACAGAAGTAGACGTGCAAGTATGCTCAAGCAGTAACTTGCACACCGGAGGTCCCGGGTGCCATTACCACGGCGTCCTTCCTGACAGATTATTTTCCGTAGTTTTCCTTAGTTGAGGAAAATTCCTTACTAATAGGCCTGGACACCTCCTTCCCACGTCCATCCTTCCCTATTATCATTATCATCATCATCATACTAATCATGATCATAACCATATGCTTCATCGCCGTTTGCCACCACTAAAAAAATACATAAAAATAAATAAACAAAGTCGCGGTAACTTCATAGTGTACATAACCTCAAACATTCTTCAAGCCTGAGGTAACCATCAATATTTACAAAACAAACACTTCCCCTATTAACTTTTACAATGAAAAGAAATCATAAAATCAAACGTAACAAGCAAAGTACTTACTATTGTTACATCGTGTAACATAATGCGCGTACAATGTCATAAACGTTGTATCATTAGCCGTCTAATGGACGACTTGCGATAGGGCAGGTAGCAGTGTTCTAAGTGATAAGAAACCAATGGCGGGCCAGATGAGATGGTAAGAGCTGTGTGTGGTCGAGAGTTGCTGACTGTTTCAACAAGGTTTGAGGCGAAATATGTGAGATAATGGCGAGAATAGTGACCTGTACACATCGTTTATTCTTGTGCCCGTGTGGGCTATCTCATCTCAAAGTTTAGCAAACACGTTGACCATATCCCCCCTCCTGTACCATGCTCGTCTGTCATCTCATGAGATCTGTTTAGTGGGGTTCTAGTCGTGTGGGGGTGTTGCGGTCAGGGGGAGGGGGATTTAGGGGTCAAATGGGGACGACATTCAAAAATGTGCTCGAATATCGTGAGTTATATGATTTCTTCTACTGGTGATGGATGAATGATTGTGATCAAAGATATTGTGATGACAAAAAAACGGTAAGTATGGATGTGACAGTGGCTTATTAGTAGGGAACCTTTCCAACATTTGCCTCTTGTCTGAGGAAAGTCACAAAAGGGTGTCAGAGCCGGCGACCAACGGTGTGCCAATGCAGAGTGACATTTTGTTTCGTATTTTTTACTCATCTAGGGTCAAATGTCAAATGTGTTGCGGTCAACACCTCAGCTAGTGTTTCAATAGCAGTGTCAGTGACCTGACATTTCTTCTGCTGCAAAATAGTTTGCACGATTGGTTACACCAGTTACACTTACATATTGTTGAAAATATCGAATGTATTTATTTGGTAATCTGTTATACCTATTGTAACTGAACAAAATTTCAATTTGAACAAATCAAAGATAATAGTTTTCCTCTCATAATGCTCTCAATGTTCTCATAAATAACGACATCAAATACGTATTAATTAAGTTCCAGCTGCATTTAAATTTCCTCCACTTCTTTGTTTGTCGCAGGAGAAGAGCTCAATCCATGGTTGATTGAAATCATTACATCCACAACTCTTCATGAATGAAGGTCTTTAAACAAATCTTATCTCCCAGAAACATTTCAAACATAAACCAAAATCTAATAATAATTGAAAGCTTCAATCCGAAAACGATAACATCTCTTCACAAACTTTCTAAAATAAATTGCTCTTTTCCAAGCTCCAAGTTTGCCGCACCGCTAAGACGGTCCGGGCGGGGAGGGGGGGGGGGGGGGGGTAAGCGCATCATCACGGTGCGTGGTTTGATTTGTACCATGAAAGATTCGAACAGGCTCAATCAGTTTCAATAAGCCGCGAAATCGTTTGAAGAGAGCTCTTGTCCCAATTACCAGACCCCGAGTATGGAAATCCGATATCCCCCCCTGCCCCCCTGCCGCCCCCCCGCAATCAGGAGGCCCCACAGAGGGTAGATGTGTGGTTAACCATAACATTAGAGCATTAAGGAATAATACAGGCGGCGTTTGTTCTTTTCAACTAACTCTTGATAAATACTTTGTAACCTCGTTTGTGATTTGCTTTCGCGCGCTCTTAGACAGTGGTGTAGATAATGGGGGGGAGGGGGAGGGGGGAGGGGGGAGTTGCGAACTCAGCGCCACCTACACTGATCAGATGGTCAATTGAAATATAAAGTAAATTAATCGATAACGCACAATTTTTAAAGCATTGTACTGTAATAACTACTGCGAAATGACGTGGTTTTTAAATTGCACAAAAATGAATCATTTAAATTTACACACAGGAAATGAAAAAATAGAGCTTTTCTATCAAATATTTGTAAAATATTGAATTAAATTAATCGATAACGCGAAATTTCAAGAGCATGGTACTGTAACAGCTATTGCGAAATGACGTGATGGATGTCTAAAATTTAAATTTGCACAATTACAGGGACAAATTAAAAAATAGCTATTATCTGCCAAAAAAAACTTGACAGCCAAATTAGGCAAGCTGTCTTATTACGATTTTGACTTGCACCCGGGTGACTGGGTTCGAGTCCCAGCTGCCGTTCTCTCTGACTGAGGTGTTTCTGAGGCAATGAGGCATGCTGAGAAGGTTCCCCACTAATGTCACCATCTCCTGCTTTGCCCAATTCATTAATTCATCCGTCGCATTTAGCATAGCTGGCGCGTATAGGAACTTAATATGTAAGGGAAGGGAGGGATAATATTTGAAAGAAAAAAAAAGGAAATATAATTGCTCGTATAATTGCTTTCAAAGATGAGGGATGGCCCCCAGTATTTTACGGGTCCAGGGCGCACAGCCCCGGACATTTTTGATTTTCGGGAATGAATTTGGTGCGTTTCTACGCAATTTGAACAATATTTTTAAGATAATTTTATATTGACATACAAATCAATGAAATCACAGGGAAGGGGGGGGGGGCGATTTTCTCCCCATTCTCCCCGCCTTCCTACGCGCCTGGCATGGTTTCAGAATCAGAACAGTACGACGTTAAACACAATTAAATTAAAAAAGGATTGTTCATGAATATAGTGTCAGGTTGATTAGTGCAGTAAATGATAGCAACTCTAATTGCCGGAAGTCGCGCAATTGACAGCGGTGGTGCGTTGACATTGTCAGGGGTTGGGGGGAGGGGGCAGAGACAAGGGGCGGTAATGTGAAGGGGTGAAGTAGCGCCGGGGGAGAGTCATTGATGATAATGAATTTAAACCGGAGTATTATGTGACTAATTTTAATACGCTTTTTATGTTCCCCCCTGAGTATTCATTAAAAACTTTCATGCTCACAGAGATTTGATTTGAATTTGAATCGCTGTGCTCAGTGTCTTTTGCCAGTGGGAAATGCAATGGCTTATTTAGTAATTTTATAATATTTCTTGGTAATTGAATTCTGCGTGGATGAATTTTGAGACATGCAACAACTTTTGTATAGGTATTTTGAATGTTATAAGGAGTTACATGAACATAAGATTTTAGATGAACATGCCTGCCACCTATAAGCTATAACAGATAATGTAAATTACAAAAAGTATAATTGGATTTATGAAATGATTGTTATGATTGCGGTTTAATTACAAAATATTATACAAATTATACAAATTTATGGCAATGATGAAGTTTATTTATTATTTTACTAGAAGCTATGAAACAAGATGGGAGGAAAAATGCAACCCATTGTTTTGCCGTTGGTTTTGCATAAACTCATTCATGAATATTTTTCAAATTGCGTTGGATTGTGACAGCTTCATCTGATGAATGTTTTCTTCAGTCCAAACATCTTCATATACATTTACAGAGGAGAAATGACCAGGCGAATTGAGTCATCTATAAACACCAACCATTATACGTCGTTGATAAACACCAGTGAAATGAACTCGAGTGTCATACCAACAAGGTATTTAGTATAGAGATCGTTGTTATATACATACTTCATCGCCATTACATGGATGACTCACTTTTTACATTTAAATTCCACTTTTCGATCTACAATTTTACACCACCACAGCGAATTCTATAACTGATGACAGGAGCCCTATTCCATAACTTTTAAATTCCCAATTCTGATGGCCGTGGCCGGATTCCATCAGAAGGAATTGGGAAAACGTTTTAGAATAGAGTTTCAGGTAACAGAAAAAGTAGTCTTACCCAACCGTACGCAATTATACTTTCGTAACTAGGAAAACGCTCAGTGTAACGCGTTGATGAGCGAGCACAGAACATGCAACATCCCCATAGTAACGATACACGACACTGCACAAGACGATTTTCTATGCAAATTTTCAATCTCCATAATACTCTGGATGAATAACAGATCCATTGTGTCCTGAAGTCTTACCTACATACTTTCTCCAGAAATCTCTTGTGACATCCCATACTAAATTCGTAAAATTACAATTAATACTTGACTGATTGGGCTTACAATATGTAAAATTTAATATTAGTTGGTCTTGATCACCATGCATAATTTGAACTTTATGTGAACATTTTGATTGTCGACCAATCAGAAGATATTATTTAAACTTAAACCAATTAGAGGATTTGTCCTTCGTACTGCATCCGATTTTATGCGCTAGCTCAAAAATGCTTTCATTTTACTGTACATTGTGGATAGCTTGGCTGCTCTACAGGCCTTGCCTTGGAACAGAAGCTTAAAGAAGGCAGGGATGACAATTTAGTATACATTTTTCAAGATTACGGAATAAAATGACCTTAAAATGACAAAACTTTTGAAAATAACGACAGATTAGACTGAAAATTGGCAAAAATACCTAAAATGTTGGTACCAATGACCACGCGAAGTTTTAAGTTGATCGGTCAATCTGTTCTAGTTTAAATGTCAAAAATCACATGAAAAATGGTTTTAAATTTTAACCAATAGGAGGATTTGGCTGAAACTTTTTATGATTGGGTACAATATTGGTTGCAATGTTTTTGCTAAATTTCAAATTGATCGAAGCAACCAATCAAAAGATAATTTTTTTTAAATTTGAACCAATCACGGGAGCCCGTTCAAAAACGATCCCAGGGACCGCATAGATTACGTTAGTATGTGTACAAAATTTCAGATCGATTGCTTGAGCGGTTTGACCTGGGCTGTGACCACAAAAAAAAAAAAAAAAAAACAACAAAAAAAACAAACACACAGAGAAAGTGCCATAAGAGTACCGTGGTGACGCTCGCTACGCTCGCTCAATTATCTAACGGGCTCTATTGCTTTCATGTAGCAAAAATTAGATCTGACATCTGACTGGATATCGGAAGGTCGTGGGTTCGAGTCCCACTCGAGGAAAATCTTTTTATATTGCAGTTGGTATTTATTGAGATTTTCTAAGTTCACTTTTGACAACAAAAAATCTGTACAGAACGAGCCTTTTAATGTAGATCCTATTCCCCTTCTCTCGTATTATCACAGATTGGTGCTGTCTGCAGGATGTAGATTCCACTCAGAGTCTCATGTTCTGTGATTGCACAGACACTGAAGACACTGGCAAGACGTAACGGTCTTATTGCCGTCCTCACTGCACTGCACATTGCGACGTCAAATGTGCGGGGCGGATCTCATCCAATCCGTCGTCCGTTTAGAAGTAATCGCATTGACATCCACGAAGTTCACCTGAACTCAATCCAAAGTCACATCGCAGTGCTTGAGGCAAAGAATTCGATTTTATGTCGTCTTTTTCAGGGATATTAGAATGCGGTACATAAGGATCATGCTGCAATTCTTATTCCTCTGAAACGCCTGCCCTAACAGTTTGCTAAATGCTAGTGGAATTTATTTGGTGGTGTAAGGCAAGTTTTCAATTGCCTCTTTTAGCGAAATCTCGATTGACTCAGGAGTTGAAGAAAGTGATACTTTTCTTAACTATGTGAACAGAGAGAAGGCGAGGCGAATAGATAGAAGTTAGAACACACAAAAAAAGCTCAATTTCTTGGGAAAGTATGAGATTTTGTAGTTTGAGCTTTTTGTTTCAAATTGGACCTCGGTAAGTAATTGAGTTGAGCTTTTTTTGTTTCTATACACTTATACTATTCCCCCTTTTTTGTGTACAAGAATAAGTGAAACGCTTGCATGCCAAATTAAAATTTCCCGAATAATAGAAGTTGGATTTGAGCATTTTGTTTATGTTTCATTAATGTTGCATGTTGTATAATTTTATTTTGACCCCTCTAATTTTGTCTTGGCTAGCATAGAAGCGCAATACTGCACACTGTTTCCGTATACAATGTCTGCACTATTCATACTGCTCTCTTTATGTACTTGATTTATCTGTACTGATTTGCGATTCGTATGCATCATTCAATAACTCTCCTTCTTTCTTCGTCTCAAGATTCTTGTCTTACAAGAAACACTCATCTCAAAAACATCGCCTCACACAACTCTACAATCTATTACAAAATCACACAAAACATCTTTCAAAGTCGTAAATCAAGTTCAATAAAATAAAGCTATATTTTCGTTTTGACTCTGGGTTGAAATCAAAACGGTACCGATTAAGATCATTTTTGGATGTTCTTATCTAGTACAATAGAGTCAAGTAGTAGATTACAATGTCAAAAACATTTGGACGTAACTGCTAGGATGTCTCTGGTATTATTTGTTGCCAGTCGTATATGACTTGTGTAGAGTCGATGCGATACGGTGAATTATGGCTGTGGTGTTATCAGAAGCAGTGGTTGTTTGTTTGTCACTGTTAGGATTTTATGGCCAGTTATTCGAAAGGATCGACTCGGAATTCACCCAGTTGACTATCGATAGTACAAATCGAGACATCCACACTTTGGGTCTGGACTGTAGAACAGTTTTGGTCAATTCCCATAAAGGACCCCGTATTACACAATAGCATTGTGTGGGGCAATTGGGGATAGAGTTAGACGTTATTTTGAATGATAAGGGGGGGGGGGGGGGTAGTGAACCCACTCAACTAATGTCTGGTTTCTTGAAAAACATCACTACTACACAATGATGAAAATAATGTATAAGATAAATACTTTGTTCATTTACGCGACTGTGGTAGAGTAGTAATTGTCTTGGGCACACCAAAATTGGTCAAATTCTTTGCAACAATTCTTTCACGTTGTTATAAGCTATTCGATTTTTGTGTATTTTTGGATACGCATTTTCATATCAGTATACTTTTTCTACACCATTACCGTCTGCCCATTGCCTAAATTGAATTCTATATTGCACCTAGCTACATACAGTTCAATATATCACGCCCCTTTATGACATTTTGATTGCATTGTTTCCAGAAATTCAGTTTTCTGAGATATTGAAATGGTTATGGGATCTCCCTTTCTCTCCCAAATATTACACTCTACTATAAGTGATAAAGAAAATGATTCGAAAATATTGAATAGATGTCCCTACAAAATGAACCATATGTCAAGATGATATACCTACTCTTCAAATGAGTGTAAAAAATAAAAATTAATCTAAATATATTTGATTGTTATATCAATAATTTCTTAGACTGATTGAGTCCAACCTGTAAAGATCATTGCCCTGGTCGAAGAGAACGTGCAGACGTGTTTAAAACATGCCTATTGCTTATTATTTTTTTATGCTTTATCAACATGTTTCAAAGTAAGAAGGTATCATACCACATTTATAGTGACTAAAGTACAGTACATTTCCAATGAAATGAGATCGCAAGTGTGTAGAGAACAATATGAGAGCAAAGACCGAATATGAGACGTCAAAAAGTACAGTGGAGTGGAAAGTTTCAGTTTCCTTGTTTTACCCACAGCAGAAAAAGAAAAAAAAATGAGAACGCAAATGCACAAGTTGAAAAGAAGTCAAGTCACACGCCAAACAAAATGTTCCAATCACCGCCTTCTTCAAGCTGATTGGAAATGGAATGTTTATCAAATTTTCAAATTCAAATGGTATACTGAACGTTCCAAAAATGTTAGTGTTGATTGAGGATATTTTTTATTGTTTTGGCCTTAATATATTGTGTTCAAGAATTTTGGCATTCGAAACGTAGCTACGAACAGCTATAATGAACATTAATATGACAAGCATTAAAATCTGGAGTGGCGTAAGTTCCTAATTAAAGAAGAAAATGTTGGACAATTTGGTATTATTTGTAAATAATATACTAGTATTGTAAATTGAGCCAGTCTTTACTTGCTGACGGGTTCTTGACCACAGTATCCAGTGCCTAGTGTAACCCGCTCTTTATCTACTCCCTATAGCTACTTCCAAGGTTTTATCACTGATTGGGGCTGTACAGTGTCATTGGGAAAAAAGAAACCCCCTAGAGCTCATCGATAAAACTATTTTTTTTTCAAAGCAAGTCCATTTAAGGGTGGCGCGACGATAAAAATCCTTCCTTCCATTTAGTCTCCTGCCCATGACTTGTGCCACGAATACCAAGGGAATTGCTCTGCTGTGCAGCGGGCAGCGGCAATTACAGGAGAATCTGCTATGGACCTTCTTTGTGACAGAATGGACATCATTCCAGTTTCCCTGTCTCCGTTTATCGTAGTCTTAGAATGTTTCTCTATCATTTACCCTCACCCCATCTCCCCACAAATCCTACCCGATTCATCGATTTCCTCAAAGACCTAGTGACTGATCCTGACCCCTTCCACCCTATTCACCCCCCCCCCCACCCCCCACCCCGCTGTTAGATAACTAACTTAGGAAGAGGAGACTTGGTTAGGGAGCACCCTGTAACTTAGAAGCTCACCCCAATTCAATCCGGAGTTATTAATCGCCAATTAAATGTAATAGAGTAGTTGGTAGACTATGAATAAGAATTATCAAGATATTTATGATCCACTTATTATCTAGCTTGGATTAAAGTAAAATTGGTCCAAGATCTTACTTTATTTTTTGTACAATTATTCTGAAGATATTAAAATGTCTTTATGATCTTATTCGAATTCTTTATGAGTTTATCCACAGATTGGTTTAGAATAAAAGTTTCAAAATAAAATGGAATGTATGAGTGATATCTTTTTTAAGTAGTACCTAAATGAAGAAGAACTGAATCGTTTAGTCTTCTTGCTTGCAAAGGAACTTTTTGACCACTTAAACCTGTGAAAACATATAAAATACCCTAAACATTTGAGCTTTTTATGTATATTCTATTCATCTTCTCTCTTTTACTATTACACAAAGTAATGTCTCTCGTTTTGCTATGTAGTTGCAGGCATAAACTTTATGATTTCAGTACGTAGTTTCAAATTGGCTTGCCATTGTTCAACTTTGAAACAATTGTGCGAGTAATGCTGTGATTCTTATCGGATGAAGATGTTCACAAGTTGAATTTGATGGCAGACATTTTATTTCTTCAAATAAAAACTTTTCAGGAATATCTTTTAGTGTTTTGATCGAAAAGATAACCATGAACGATTACATTTTGTTTGAGTTTAGTATCTTTTTAGATGAAAATCTCAGGATATTATACAAAATATCCCATTCCGGGACATTGCTGCAGCTTTTCATACTTGATATGGTTTTAATGACCCAATTTTTCTTTCTGTAAAGAATTTACTTTAGGCTTTCATTCTTATAAATTTCTCAACAACTGGAATACAGTTTCAAAATATTTCTTCATGTAGAGGGTAGAAGACTAGAATCTACAAAAAAACATTTCCTTGGACTTTTTCTTTCATACTTATAATTTTAAAAGTTCTTCTGTTGTCAAAGACCACTTGAAGAAGAAAAGCTCACATTCAGGTTTACCAGACTTAAAGTTAGATTTGACAACTTGCTTAGTGGCATTTACGACAATAAATGGAACCCATTAATGTGTATATTCTACACCCATTCTCTCGTGAGACAGATTTAATTATTTTTATTAAATTTCAAAAATATTGTGGCTTACACCCATCAGTTGAAGTTATCAGTTATCAGTTGCATCCCTATACTACTGCTGATTGTTTATATGCTTTTAAGTCTTGTTTTTCAATGCTCTACTAAATTTTAAACAGTTGATTAAGACAATATTGCCATGGCAACAACCAATGTCCTTCCTAAAACGACAACTTAAACTTAACTACTGATTTAACCGAGGATTGAAAAACTGGCCCTTAGCGACTTTTTAGAGGCTGTCCTCGAATTGTTCCAGTGGTAGTTCCCGTTGATGACTTATTCTCAACGATGCATCATTTATAAACACCTCCATCACAACCCGTGATCATTACTCCACATTCTCCACACCGTGTCGTAATGAATGACCTCCCCAGCCTCCCACGGGACCATCACGAGAAGAGGAGGGGGAGGGGGGGGGGGGGAGTATTTGTGTCGGCGACTGATTATTGAGTTGAGCCACCGACGTCGCGACGCTTCCCAGGAGGCTCGTCACGCGCCGATCTAACTGTAATCCAATCACAGACGGGCGTCGCCGACGTCGCGCACGCACAGGAGGTCGTCGCGGCGTCTCGTTTACAACACGGCCAGGGGCACTCTGAGCGCGACAATAAACCGACGTCGACGTCGACACGTGTTTCCGAGGTGATAGGTGTTGGGTTTAGTGCTGATTGCTCGCTGGGAGATAATACGAATACGAATCTAAAGTCGAAACCTTTTAAACGGAATCCAGGGGTGGACTGGCCCGAGTGTCCTTCAGCCCTCAGATGCAAAGATGCAAAGAGAGACGGTATTATGGCACTCTCTCTTTTTTCCCCTATACAGTGCCCTGGTCAAACCGTTTAACCAATCGACTTGAAATTTTTCAAACATACTTAATGTTAGTCGTCTTGTGTATTTTTTTGGAAATTAAAACTGGAACCGTTTGACCAATTAACTTCAAATTTTGCATGGCCATCGGGACTCACATTTGAGGTTTAACTGTAAATTTCCTGACTAATATGTCGTTAACTTCAAAAGTTATTGACATTTTTACGGACACTTTATGCGTGTTTGGAAATATTTGTCGAATTTCTTGAAGGATGTCGATATTTTATTTGTCTCTTTCTTTACCGCACTTCGTTTCGACTCTTTCCAAGGTCTCAGAGCAGAAACTTGCGAACGCATATTAATAAGGTTCGCTCATCAACGCGTTACACAGATAATGTCCAACCTAACCTCACATCTCGGATTGAATCACCACCTAATCACCCCCACCCTGCTGCTTGTCCTGATAGTCACGTGACACCTGGTGGAGGAATGCGTCTATGAGATTAGCGCGCCGTGGACCACGCTTCATTAGCCACCCCTGTCGTCCCTCCGCCCGCAACACACACCCCATACGACACCCGTATGTCTTCCTGCCCTCACTAGCGCGCGCGGCGGATGTTTACTGCACATTCATCACGACAAAGAAGAAGAAGAGGTGGAATATATTCAACACTCATGCATTGTTATAGCAATGATTAACTAACAGACTGTTTAAGGTCATTCAAGATATGTCATCATTGGTTGTTGCTATCCCATAGTCCCTGTTTTAACTGATAAACAGTTAAAACCTACACACATCATTTAAAAAAAGACCTTTACTTAGTTGCTATAGAATAATTTTAATCGATGTGTGCCAGTGTGCCAAATAGATATAAAGATATAAGAAGAATCATTTAATTATTGATCTTAGTTTTATTTTTAGTGATGGCGATGTCCCACTGATCTGCAACTAGGCAGGAATTGAAATGAATGGTGGGAAGGAGGTCGTCGGGCCTATTAGAGGAACCTATACATAATTTGTCTCTCGAATGTGGAAGGATGACCTTGGATTGGAAAACGAACCCGGGACCTCCGGAGTGCAAGTCCAGAACTTTACTGTCTGAGCCAATCGAATATATAACTTAGTTATCTCAAAGTGAAAAGACAGTGATTTCATAAGAACAATTTAACGTTGATAGCTACCAAAAAGTATGAAAGGATTCTTTCTATTTTACATTTGAAAGTGTAATTGTAAAGCGTTTGGTTTTATACTCGAAACAAATAGTACATTTGTATACATCGAATATGTAACAAATCTTCTTGGGTAGTGATTGTGACATCATTCTCTCTATTACCCTCGCACCCCTCCCACCGCCACCCTCTACACAGCCCCCTCTAACATTCTTCGTATCGTCCCCTATAGCCTGGTGGTCATAAAGTAACACAGAGTTTATCTTGAAAAAAAAAAGAAACAAAAGAGTCGCCCCGTTTCTTTCTCTGGCTCACGTCCTTTACCTTGACGTCATTGTTATGCATCGCGACGTCGGGCGTCGTAAAGCGACGCTTAAACACGCGCCTCGACGCCCACTTGTGACGTCATTCACAATCAAAGGAGGCAACCGCACATCGGGGAAATACTTGCTAAAGTTCTTGGTTGAGAAGAAGATGAAGTAAATATCGTGGTCGATTGAGGAGAACGAATAAACCTCGGAATAAACTGAAGTTGGGTTTGAATGTTGAGACAATATCCTGAGGATCAATTGACGTTTAGGGTTTGACTCAATCTGATCTCAACGTTGAGTTTCTAAATAACAGACTTCCTATTCACAGAGGTTATTCTCTGTTTTACTGTGATTCTTTTCATTACATTTTCTATGCATTTTTAGCAATAATATGATCTTATTCGTGCACACAATGTATAGATAAGGACAATGTAGCGTCAAATATTATAAATAAATATCTCATTGTAAAGCTAAGTATGCAAGGTTCAATGTTTTATTCAGGTGCATCGTTGGTTCAACGATTGTCTTGCAGTTCAATAAGTTTTATTAAAAACCGCTCCTATTTTTCCTCTAATGAAACATTGAAGCTTGTAATCTAGGCTTCAAATAATTGCAAGGATATGATTGTATAAGTCTCAAATAATGAAACAAATACAAAAGTATTTTAGAGGCAAATAAACAAATATTGCCAAAATCTGAACACATGAAATGTAATTACTAATTGATGGACAGTCAAAACGTTTGAATATGAAAATTAAGAGCATGTATAAAATCTTGAGACCTGGCACCTCCACCATTCTTCTACGACACTCGGACCCTAAAATCTTACATCTGCTCCAAATCAATCAACCACCCCTCAATTGCAGCGCATTAAAGAGATCATCATAAAGATTTCCCAAAGCCATAAGACACAAAAACCATCCCAGCTCTGAAACTATATAAACTCGAAACATAACACATCGAATATGAAGCACGTAATCCCACATATAAAACATAACTGTATGACATGAGCCCCTACAGCGTGGGGGGATGCAACCCGCAGTGTAAATCAATCCACAGCCTTCTATAAGCGATGTCTTTGAACTGCTCACACGTCAGATTAGCATCGAGAAGATATGCATCAAACAGAGACATGCATGAGATGAAGACAAAGACTTGAGGGGGCGGTGGGGGTGGGGGTTGTAATTGAGGATTTTAAATATCGAGGGAACATCAGAGAAAGGAATTGCATAGATACAAGGTACAGTATTTTTTCGTTCGAATTATAAAATGAAAATCGAACGTTTTTTTACACAATTCAAATTCACTTGAAAAATAACTGGAGTAAACGAATGGGGTTGTTCACTGCCATTTGCTCTCACTCGCAGCGCTAGCGGCATTGGAGGTGTCTCTCTCTGATTGGTTGGTCTCTGAATCCAAGATCTATGAATCAATCAAACTCCCGCCAAGGTTTAAAAACCTTCCATTTTGATTGGCTCTCTCCCGGACGATTAGAACAGCAGCGCCATCTACAATAGTTTTGCGTGAACAACCCCATTGAGAACGTATAGCAGATATGTAGTAATGTACTCACAGTGTGGGGCCTATTTTTAAATTTTAATAGTTATGATAAAACTCAAAAATCTCTTTGAAAGAGGGTGGTTGCCTCCCTAATGTGTCAAATATAGACTTTAAAATAAGATGAACAAGATTGGTTGAGCTTTTTTAAGCTTATGACAATTTGTAAACCCTAGCCATATAACATTATCTGTAGATTACATCTCTCGTTGGTTTTCTTGATGATAGTGCAAAGTGTCAACTTTAATAACCACAAACTAAAACACATCATTCCATTTGCTTTAAAAACTTGATTGTATTTCTGTTTTCTATTCCATTCCATCTAAATCCACTCCATCTCCGCGTTGTCCTGTCTTGTTGAATCTCGACAATAGCCCTTGTCTTGTATGAACCCCCAACTCGCTTCTTATGAGATTTGTTCGAATTGACACGAGTGATATTCTTTTGTTATCAACTGGTCTTGCCCATGACACGGGACTGGAGCTGAATTCGTAAGAAAACCTTCGAGTCAATCAGGACGGGCGATCGTCCCAGCTGTTTCCATAACGAGATATAGAGACGCGAACAGGGGTGTCAAATGTTCAACTTACGGTCTAGTCTATTATTTAAACATTTGAGATTTCCTGAGCTTTTAAAATAACTACGTCAACGTAGAAAATAATATATAAATTTGCATAACGATATTGTTGAGATAGAAGAATTTACATAGAAATTTAATTTGTTTTCATGCTAAACTTTCAAAAAATCTTCCTGTGTTTCACTGGACAATTTTACTATTAGAAATTTTATTATGAGCGATTCATGCACTGATAGTTTTGGTGTTCCACAGGGCACAGTTCTTGGGCCGTTATTATGTATTATATTATGTTATGAATTGTGTAACCTTATAGAATTTATTAGGAAATTAATATATGTGCGGATGACACAGTTTTCTAAGCACCATTCTTAGCATATAACTGATCCTGGGATAAGGGAACTAAAGAGGTACATTACTTAATTTTTTTTTTTTTACATGAGATCTAAAATGTTGTCTTCCCCTGGTATTTATTGAGAAGACATCGAGTGACCAGTGGATGATGGTCATGTAGGTATTGGCTTATTGGCACGGACATGGAGAGAGCGAGAGAGAGAGTGAGAGACGCATTGACATGCGGGTGGCGCCTCGCGAGCACTGTGGTGGGCGCCAGTAACTAGTCGCCAATGACATTACGAGCCACGTGGAGGGAATGCTGAACAAATCACCGGACCTTGGTGGTGATAGCGCAAGATACCAGATCGCCAAGATACATGATACTGTGGAGGAGGGGACACAACTGATCATGGGAACTTGCAGGGAGTTTTATACATTATTTTGCGTGATTTCTGATGGCATTTTTTTTTTAAATATTCCACACAAACTATTAATTACTATCAGTAATTATAACGAAGACATTGACAAGTATTTTATAATGATGTACAGCGTCACACTCTTCTGTATCTAGGCTAATAGGGACGTTTCCAATAATTATCAAGTTGTTTGGAAGGTAGCGGTCGTGGCTTATTAGTAACGTTCCCAGCATTGACTCTTGACTGTAAGAAATCTCGAAATATCTTCAGTCAGGAAGCATTGTCTCAGCGTTGGTAGTGAAGGCAATTGGTTCGAGATTTTTCATGGCACCTCCACCAAATATAAGGAATAACATAAATGAGTTAAAAGTGAGTACGATTATGAAGAGAGTAATTTTGATTTGAAACGTTCAATGATTTTTTTTGTAAAATTCTTAAGATAGTGATTTTAATAGTGATAGTGATAGTGACTTAAGATTTATGGCACATCCACCAAATAATTTCGTAATATCCAAACTATCGACAAATGTTAACAAATTTATTCAGAATTATGTTGTTTTCTTGGCAAAACATTCGAAATCATTTACGATTTGAGCTCTTTTCAGATTCTTTTTATTCCATCGGAAATAGTGAGCCGTTTAGTTTCTGCCCTCCGGAAACTAGTGTGCCACTTTTCACAAGCAGCTTCATTTCCTCTCTCACCAAACGCGTTTAGATTTTCATGCCTCCACTCGGGCATAAAAAAGGAAAGGTCCCCTCCCCTCCCAATGCGATTGTCCCTCACACCACCCTCCATCGCCTCCCCCTCCCTCCCCCGACGCGATGTCATGTTGAGCGCACACAGAGTGTAGAGCGTCGTAATGGTAGAGCCCTCCAGGGAGCCTTTAGCCCCTGATCTGATGAAGGCATTAGAGGCCACCGTTGACAAATAATCGGTTACACACGCACTCAAACATTCGTCAATGTTCGGCTATTCTCGGCTAACATCGTTCATGGAAGATACAGGTAGTTAAAGTTAAGTGTTGATTGTTGAGCTTGGCTTTTTATTCCCTTTACTATTGTTTTTATTGGTTCTACGCAATCGAAAAAGAGAGGCATGTTTTGCAGTGTAGGGCTTCTGTGGTCCCAGGGGTACTGCTTTTTGGATTAGACATGAATTGGTTTACCTTAGCCCGATTGTCAGATTTTCTTGAGAGCTTTTTTGACACATTTGAAGATTATTGTAAGGTACTAACATAATATTATTATCCTTATAATTATTAACTTGGATTGAAAGGAAATTAAAAAATAGAGAAATTGTTTTCTCGTATAAAATAATTACGAACTAATAATGCTATAGAATTGACGTCTGCTTTTCTTGTAGATATTAGCTTTATGCCAAATAGTAATTTGAGGTAGTCATTTTTAAATTTGTCTTTAGGTATGTGAGCACGAAATGGACATGTTTCCAATAATATTGTCCAGATCCATGTACACACTTTGACTTGTCCACGTTTATATACTTGGCAAGTGCATTTTTGATTTACAGCACCAAATTGTAAGCTCTCAATTTTTACAGTCTTCATGTATTCAGTTTGCTTTTGTTGAAGAGCAGGAACTCGGTTGTTTAATTCCGACCAGGCGTAATTTGGAAAGAGGAAAACAAGGAACACGACTGCACTCTGGTGGCTATTGTGGTACTAGGTAAATGGCAGCTATCAAGGACGCATTTGCATTTAAATAAAAATACAAATATTTGCTATAGCTGTTTGTTTTGGCTAAAAAGTAAATTTATAACTCAATTTCAATCCCAATTGTTTCTCCTTTTTTGCTGCACTATGGAAACACGAACTATAAAATCAAATAAATTAATCTGTGGACTGATAGTAGCCATCTTGCCAGAAGTGACTCCATCACGTATCGTACATTTGCGGGACAACTAAGTAAAACATGTATAAAATCAAGCTGCCTGTATGAAAGCCAATATAATGTGCATATTCTTGTTTACTTTGGCCTGTCATGCATATCAAGGATTTTGCTTTCAGTCAAGTCGGTAAATAAAATTATTCTTCGCGACTGCAATAAAGATGGTTCCGTAAGCATGATAATTGTTATAACATAAATTCGCACAGCACAAATGTTGATTTTAAAATGATGCAAACTTGGAATTTGATGATTAGATTGTCTGGTATTATTTGTTTGTATTCGTTAGCTAGCTTGGAAGAGCAGTTTGCTTTTGGTCTTCAAGTACGAAGCAATAATGAGTGGCTCAGTGATCAGTGCGGTTGATTTGAGCTCGGTGAATCGGATATTTGACGCGATTCCCGGGAGACGCAAAGGACACATCGACAAATTGCGGGTAAACAAACTCTCTTCAATGAGGCGTAACAGTTGATAAAATCACACTCATATTCATTCAGAAAACCACGGAAAAATAACAAGGTATTTACTTTGAGTAGCCATCCTAATATAATATAATATAATATAATATAATATAATATAATATAAATTAATTTATTCTATTTCTGTAATTGTATTTGTGTGAAAATGTATGTAACGTGTACAATAGCTGTAAAGCTAAATAAATGGATACTACTACTACATATCCCTGTATGCTATGCAATGGACCACATTGAAAAATCTTTGGTTGTTGCGGATACTTATTTATGTTGCTCATTATTATTTGTTTTTTTAAATTGTCAAACTTTTAAAAAATAATGATACAAGACCAAACACATATAATCCTGACAGAAATGTACACAAATATTTTCAGTTTGTTTTGAAATAAATATACGTTCAACTTGACACATAGCTTTTCTCTAATATTGTGTTCACAAAAGCGAATTTGGTTGTCTGAAATAACTATTATTTGTGTAAAAATAAATAAATGTAATTAAAATTTTATAATGTAATATTATATTGGCAATGGCCAAAGCTATCGATTTACAAAGTTGGTCTGTAAATTGTAATCGAGAATATCTGGTTTGCTTCGAGATGTTCCTTTGTAAAAATTTCTTACAACATAATACCTAAGAACATCAAATTTAAATCAATGATCACAATTATTTCTTTATTTTGCTTCCGCAGACCCCCTGTGAGGACTCCGACGACTCCCAGGTTAATAAACCCTGATTTAGCATTGATAAAAACCCAAAAGTACAGGAAACGTCTTAAAAAAATATTTTGTTTTTCTCCTTCTAGATATTTCTCTTTTCCTCCCTCTCTGGTTTGCTGTCAATGGCTACTGATCTGTTCATCCCCTTCCCGCAGCTAATGACCACACCTTGTCCACAGATCGTTCACCCCCCCCCCCCCCCCCCCCCATTGATTTCCACCCACACGGCACGGATACAAGGAAGAAGAATCGCTCGTTTTTCCTGGCAACTGGCCTAATAACAGACACGGTGGGTCATCTTCCCTAGGGAGAGCTTTCTTTGCAGCATCCTGCAGTGATGGCGGAGACAGGAATACTGGGAACAACACGACAATCAGAACATCGAGCTCATTGCACGCGACAAACTTCCTCAGTTGAGTGGCAAATGATGGGAAGGTTGACTACTAATAGGCCACGACAGCCTCCTCCTCAACCTTTTCCATCGTCCCCGATTCATCAAATAGAGCAAGTTTCAGATTCAGAACATGTTTACCGGTTATGACTTTGATAACTTACTTTCACTATATTTTAAAATAAGTTTTCAGAAGGTACAACTACTCAATATTTTATGTACTATTGAATATAATATGAATTATATTTTCTTCGATTATTACCTAATTTCATTAAATTATCCATATTGACCTATTTATATATCACTATAGCGTATAACTCAATTTGTATTAGCATAATGCAATGTGTGGCAATGTAGGTATATTCCATACCTCTGACATCATGTTTATATAAATACAATTGCGTCATTAATTAATTATTCTATGACGTAATTTAACTGCGTTTTAGTGTTGCAATAATCTGTTCACGTTCGCACATTATCAACTTGACCAATCTACAAAAAAATCAAGAAAATTAGTCTACCTAGTATTTACATAAAATTATGTTAAACGTTGACTGTTCGTCAACTAGGCTAATGGCGACGGATGATTATGATGATTGGGAGATGATGATGAAGAATGGAAAACCTTCCCGGCACTGGCCTCTCGACTGAGGGAATCCACGAAAAAACCTCAGTCATGAAGGAACGCGGTTTCTATGCAGTTTCATAACTGCAATGGTGTCACATAGGAAATTGTGACATCATTTTATTATATTTTACTTGGATGCACAAAGTAATTCAAGTCTTAAGTGTCATAAAGAAAGATTCTTAAAGGTATCAAAATTTTACTTCTATTGCAATCAATTTTTGTAGCTTTGATCTTTACAGCATCGTCCCGATGTGCTTTTCCCCGTTTCATCTTGTCGTCAAACTCTGTGTGTTCTTTCCTAGCGCTTTTCCAATAACAAATCGTAATAGCTGTTTGGCTTGATTGTTTCCTCGCCAGAAAGTTTGAAGAGGCAAGTTGGTCTCTATCTAGAACGAATTAACTGCCAATAAGACAGATAAATAACTTCATTGTAACTATAAAAACAAGGAAGAGAGTGAAAGAGATAAAGATAAAGGAAGGAAGAGAAGATCGGTTAATTGATGGACACAAACACTACCTAATTAAGATAAAGAACTTTTGTAAAGATCGAAGTTGGAGCGTTTGGAAATGGAACGATTACTGGAGTATGTGAGGTTATGTTTTATAGTAATGGCTATGTGAGACAGTAAATCTGTGATCTGTTTGACAATGTTGAAATTGAATGATTCATTGTTCATTCGTAAGCGTATTTTTCGGGCAAAAATTTGATTTGAAATTATAAGTTTGGGTACAATTAAACATGTCGAGGAAGAATTTTTTTACGACTAATCTTAAAGGTAAAATATCTAATCATGAAGTGAAAGTTTAAGCTATAAATTATATGGTATAATTAATCTGGTATTAAATTATTAGATTATTTCTGACCGGCTAGCTCAGTCGGTCTCGCCCGGCAAGTGAGAGGTCCTCTATAGCATTTAGACCTTGTTCAGCCAAATATGCAAATGATTACAATTTTTTAAAGCGAGAAAGATATGATATACGGCTTATCCACTATTATAAGGAGTAAGGAAACTGAAAGATCTTTCGTAATCGTATGGCACCTCCACCAACAATGGTATCGTAATTTTGTTGAGAAAATTCCTATATAAACATAAAAATGTTGGACAAGAAAATGTGTTACGAAATTTAAAATAAGGTTGGTTTATGTATGTATACAGAAATATTTCAAGCTCTGTTTTAGAAGAATTTACGAGTTATACATTTCTCAGAACTGCCAACACTTATATTTTTTTTTTAAAAATCAATGCTTCTTATTGCATGTCACCAAAACGCAATATTTGTAGGTTTATCTGAAATAAGAATTGAACTGTTGACCAAGGATTCAGCTCACAACAATAGAAATGACATCTGATATTACAACCACAGAAAATCAGTTGGCATTATTCAATGTTGGCTTCTTGTAAGTTTGTTTGGCTCGGGACTTAGATGAACTTGATTGCTCTTCTTCATCCCCTCCCCCTCCCCCCCCCCCCCCTCCTGTCGCCGATTAAACCTAAGAGGCTCTCAATACAATTGCTACCAGCATAATAGCACTCGCAGTAAACTAAACACCACCCTTATAAGCCTAACAACCCTTAGCAATTCGTTCGCGAAATCCGTACGACCGACTTAATTTCTTCACTTCAACATATCTGCAAGTGACAACATTATTGCTACAAGAAATTCTTTAATGTTATACAATACTATTCGTAATATTCATAGAATGTCAGGCATGTTTGTTGCAATGATTCGTTTAATTTTCTACACGCTAAATAAACATCATTGCCCAATGTCCAAATAAATCACAGAATGAAGCTATAACTGTCAAAAGAAAGACTTGATTGTGGATCTATTTAATCTATCCACTCAATTAAACATGATAGTTGATAAACTGTCAAAATTTCATATTTACTGTCAAACGTATTTTTTTATTTTCACTAATGAACAATTTGATAAGCATTGACAACGATTGAAACAAAACGTTTTCCAATTATTCTCTGATAATTATATATTTGTCCCTCTCTCTGGTCTTCCCACTGTGATGTATAGTCGCTGCGAATTATCAATTATCTGAATGATAAATACTTGTTCATTGATGTGTAACCTGGGTGCAGGCGTCGCGGTGCTTCGAGCGACGGCAATTATCCGACCGACGCTAGATTTATGCTGGAGTGAGGCGTCGGTACACTCGCGGCCTCAAGTTGTGGACCATAGAATACAGTGGGATTGTTTTGCTTGCAGGGAGAAGGGTCGTGAAAGAAGAGATTCAAGAGACAAACGCCGTATAATAGATGACATTGCAGTTATTCATATTGATATTTTGTATGCTTTTTGTTATAACATCTCCATTATCTTAGAAATTAGTTGCTTACTTGAAACTGGCAAAACTGCCTAGAAAACAACAAATAGTAGAAAAATAATAATTATTTTAACATTTTATGTTATTTTCTGCATCAGGTTAAAAATTAAAAATTCTAAGGGACAGTTTTTCAATGCATTGCTAACTTTTAAACAGTCAATTAGGACTATTGCCATGGCAACAACCAATGACAATCCTCGAATGACCGTTTAAAACTTAACTACTGGTTTAGCAGGCTATTGAAAGACCGGCCCTAAGTGTCAAGTCAATGTTAATTTTTAGTATTTTTTAGGTTTTGAGGTGTCTCTTTTCGCAGATACTTTAATTTTTAAAAAGAAATAGGTAGGTACACTTGGCCAAACAAAAATTGAACGTTGACCAAATTTGAATGACTGCTGGTCATGTCCCATAACCAATCAAAGCTTGTTATTATCATTGAAATGTGAGGTCACCTACTAGAGTGAGAAAATGAGATCGCTTAGACTGACTTCTGATAGTGCGAACTTACATTTATCAGCCTATCAGATTTATTGAGCGTTCAATTTTTGTTTGGCCAAGTGTTCCTAGGATACAGATTTTTTTTATCAATCAACAACACAAATCGAAATGATGTTATTATTTTAGTCAGAACATCAAATGAATAAAAAAAGTAAGTTCAAACCGAAACAGTTATGAAATTGAAACCATCTAGGTTATGTTTCGAGTGCATTCTGCACCGCCTTCCTCGGATGCGCTTGTACCTGCTGCGCTACGAGTTCAAGCGGCGGTGATTAATGGCGGCGCTCTCTGACGGCTGCGATGCTGATTCAGACAACATTATAAAGTCCGCGCGCCATCTACAACTGTAAGCATTGCATGCTGGGTTAATATTGTGGCCCACTCGCTCCACCGTTCATTTCTTATGGGATTAGGTAGGCGAAGTTTTATTTTTCCTCAGCTTGGTGATGCCATAATGAAGCTACAGAACAAGTAAACAATTTAAATTGTATTAAAAACATCTTGATTGGGATATTTCATCCTGTATTATTTTTATTTTAACGTAATGTCAACAGTTTCGGTCCATATGTTTGGATCACCTTCTTTTAGAAGAAGAAAAAACAGAAATAAAGTTTTTTCCCGTGAACTTCCCGGGAATATTCCCATACAACTATTGGGAACATTGGGAATAATTGTAGCCGTCGGGAATTTACATATCATTAATTCACTATTTCGGATCACAGCACAACTAAATGCATTCCCTCATTTGCTTAGTTACTACCTACATGGGCAACTTCTTCCCTAGAATTCACTGTTTTTGATTGCACTTGATATTGAAGAACCCAGCTCTCAAATTTATCAGGCATCAATCACAATTTAATTTAATAAGATTAAATTAAAATTGCTCTCTTTAAAATGTTTGGACTACACGCGGATAAATTTAGTTGCTTCAAATGAAAATATATCTATTTAGTGCGGGTCGCACATCTCTTATCTCGAATGGTAGGAATGATAATGTATACTGATTTTTCTGTATTATCATTGTGGGTATTTAAACAAAAAATATGCAACATTGAGCCACATGTAAAATGCTCTCTTTCATCACGTGAAAGACGGAAAAGGAAATACCTTTGGACTTGGTAAATATAATGTTATGTTTACATAATAGGACACAAAGAACGGTCCTGAACGATCTGTTATGACCTCTTTTTCTATTAATTACTCTGATAATTACACAATGAAGTTTAAACACAGATCTAAGGGGGCGGAACTCTTGCGCGCCGTGTGTTTCAGTACAGCTTCTAGAACCAGCTGTCTAAGTGGCCACACTAGCGCTCGCCAATGCAGTGCGGCACGCCGCGCACTCCCAGAACACAGATTTTCATAATTACTCATCTCCAATGAAGAAATACTCCTTCATGCGTAAACAATCGAGACTTGATTCCAGACTAATTAAAGATGTGAGAGTTAGAGTTACATCAGAATGATCGCATTTGCTTTCTGCCGGAGGAACCTGGGTTCTTCTCAAAAAAGTATTATCAGCTAATAAGTATTATCTTTTGACTCATACCGAAATCCCTTTGGATAATGGATATTACAAAAGACTTTTACGTACTAGCAGATGAGAGGACTTATTTGGTATAAATCTATTTGAGCCTTTTAATAAATCAGAATCTAATATAAATTTGTACACAGATTTATGTACGGAGTATTAAGTTTATCTTTCACGCAATTTATTTTTGAGCGGAGCTTTGCTAACAAAATCATTTTTTATTTGACCTATTTCTGACAGCCATACTCAGAGTTGGAATTATCTGTGGTTAAAAGAATATCAGCTAAAATTTGACATGTCGAATAGCGTTCCAATATTTTAAAATCTCCGAATAAATGTTAACAGTCCACTAAATCAACTTTCCAGCTCGCTCATTGGCTGGCGTAATGGGCTCATTTGGAACTATTCCAGGAATATGTCTCGTCAAACTGCCCCGTACTCCAATAAATAATAATGCATACTTACTTAGCGTGGATGTTATTGGGTTTTTGGGGTTCGGACTCGGTCTGTACCTCAGAGGTAGAAGGCCCGATACTCATTTACTTGATTTTGAGTTAACATATCTCAAAATTTCATATATCTTTACTCTACTGCGAGGTGTGCTAGATAGATGTGCACTAGCTTAATTTACTTTAAGAGAACTTGTTTTGAAATGTAAATACAACAAGATATACTTATACTTATCATCAATTTGTTTCAGTTTTACTTGACAGTTGACAATTGACAAGATGCCCAACTTTATCTGAACCAGACTATACATATACTGTTAACGAGTCCGTAATTAAAAACTGCTAATTAATTAAGAGTATTTCTAATCTTACTAGCTGGTAATAATCATCACCATTGTTACAAAATAAAGTACACTTATAAGTTTTTACTACTTCTATCTTTTTTTCAACATTTTTGTTGATTATACTAATGAGAGTCATTTTGCGTGAAATGGCTCAATAATCCATGATTTATATTCGTGAAACTGTTCTTGTAAAGTCACCGACTTAATACTACCCTCTTAGCAATAATTGGTACACGCATTTCTTCAACTCGAGCTACGGAAAAGTTTTTCACCCCCTCGTATAGTTGATTGTAAATAAGCTTGTATTAAGCCTTGATATTTGAGAGGGTTCCTTCCACACCTCGATATCATCATTAGACACTCGAATTGTGATCTCCAAAGTCCTTTGGGAACCCGGAAGATAGGAATGAGGAGAGGAATTTGCATTGCTAAGTGTTTTCGGCAGAGGAAGCAGATTAATTAAAGGAGGTGCAAATGATAAGTAGCAACTGTCACAATTATCTAAAAGCGGTTTGGTGCAAGTAAGAAAGAAAATCGATGATATCGGAGACTTACACCGGTATTTATGTGGAAAAATGTCTTTATACCATGAATGATTGCTTTTGATAAAATAATTTATGGATTAAGATGTTTACGCCATAACTGAAGTTATTGATAAATGAAATTCTCTGGAGTGTGTCATTCTTTAGCAAAGTTATGGTCCAATTATTAATAATTGATTGAACTTTAGATTAAGTTATTGACCTGAGATGAATGTTGTGATTATCCAAGGATAATCAATGTCATGAGATTAATAAAACCAGAGTTAATTAATTACTGGATTTAAACATGATTCAGGGAATTATAGATTGTATATTCGCCGCGTGTGGATTCATTCATATGTTATGTAATGACGTTCGAATGACGTGCCGATAGTTATCTGACAGACAATGAGTCAATTGGTTGTTGTCGGGAACTTGATGTTTGGCAAGATGATTTAGACCGGCCATATGACAGATGACAGATTGTGACAGATGCATATGGTCGATGGCAGATGACTTATGTGACAGATGAACCTGGCACCCTCCACCAAGAGTTTGTCTCCAAGTATTTTGAATGTGTCTCTTCTGATAACATCAATATTCTATGACGGTTATTTTGAGCAGCCAATGAGCAGACAGCCATATAAAAGAGGTGAAGAAGCATCATGCCGATAAAAAGCTTTATATACTTGATCGTTAATATATAAAGCTGGACTTTATCGAGTATTACCTCTAATTCTATGAGTGCGAGTTTAAATCTTACAACACTCGCTCGGGAAGGAAGGGGGGGGGGGGGGGGGGGGGGGGGGGGGGGGGGGGGGGGGGGGGGGGGGGGGTGGGGGGAGGGAACTTGCCCATCCTGAGCACAAGATCATTGTCTACCTTTTCAAGCCATCCCCATTTTACATGATAGTCTTTACCAATGTTTTACCCAAGAATATTGTAATGAATACGATATGAATGAATATGAATGCATGTATTTGAATATGTATATAAAATATATGTATATAAATGTATTTAAAAATGTCCTGAAAAGGCATTGAGGAGCATGGGGAACGTCTATAGTCCAAAACATTAAGTTTTGGGGCTATCATTGTAAGCGTTGACAACAAAACTTGATGAATTGAATAACATAATTTACTGATTAAAAATTGATCCGTTTAATATACGTCGAAAATAGATACACGTTTTCCATTTTCCATCCCATGTAAAGCGCGTAATTTCGAAGCCATATCCGAGCAACGACTAAACGAATTGTGAACCGCGATAATCCGCTAGCGGCTCGAACCCAGACTTGTAGAAGTAATGTCCAGCCAGCCACGTGACCTATCTCATCATCTCCCCCCCCCCCCCCCCCCCCCCCCCCCGCCATGCGAGGTGTTATCAGGCGCTATATATAGCCCCCTGGAAGCTATGCAACTCGCGAGGCACTTGGATTTAATAACGCTATGTATCAAGCCGGTCTTGGACGCGGTCCAGTGACGTCATGAATTGCTTTTAATTATAAACGAATGAGCGAGTTTACCCCCCCCCCCTTCCCCCCCTTGCGTCCCGACGCCGACGACGCCCTCCCCTACAGGCGTCGCGGCGACTCATGCTAATGCGCCGGATTGTGGAGACTTAAGGGATGAAGAAGACAACGGGTGGTGAGTAAGATGGTGGGGGGGGGGGGGGGGGGGGGGGGGGGGCAACAAGTGGCTGACCGTTGTTAGATGCTTAAGAGATTTGAATAGAACTATTTAGAAATTATCCAGTATTTTGGAGCAGTATTCTAAAATAGTTCATATACAGTTTGTTTTTGAATTCTTGTTTCTTTCTGCTATCATGAAATTAGGGAAAAAGAAATCACATTGGTCTTGATATTTAGGGTTATTTATGCGTTTTGAGAGATTTACGTTCATTTCTAAAAATTCCAGTGTGTAGTCGAAACGGTTGACATAGTTTTTCTTCCAAGTGGTTATGGCAACTTGAAAGATCTTACCCTATGAGTTTGAGCATTTTTATTTACATTCAATTTTATTTCGCTCGTGATACAGAAACGCTTGAGTTTACGAATGTCATATACTAATCTGTACTTCAGAGGTAGAAGGCTGGAAGTCCATTTCAATGCTTCTTGAACTGAGCTAGAAAACCAGTATTTCTGGGTTCAATTTGTAATGGTGACACCAGTCATTTTGAAGTGGAATTCTTCAATATAACTGTATTTATTGTGTGCAACACAAATGTGCAACACAAAATTGAGAAAATGGTCTTCCGACCTTCTACCTCTGAGGTACAGAAATATTTGAGGAAATAGCGTCGCAGATCCATTCTTATTCGACTGACGAAATTAAGTAGGAGATAATATATTAAGATGAAACAATATGGTTCAGGCACCAGCGGCATTTATTTCTGTTGAAATTGTTTTTTTCACTCAGTCGATAGGCAAATGATGGGAAGGTTACCCACTAATAGGCCAGTCGCCTTCCTTCCACCGTCCATTCTTACTTCATTCATCTGGCGCCATTAGCCAAGTTGTAGAACCGTGCGACGTTAAACCCCACTAACATAAAAAGTCAGGGTTCTCAATACATCATTTGCTAAGGGTCAAGTGTTGTCGACGAAGTCCTGTCAAAGTTGATGATTTTGTCTCGATGTTCGAGGTCGATGACAAACGATGACCAAGTTGACGGGAAACCTCCCAATACTGATTATTTCAGGGAGGGGGAGGGCGGGGGTGATTGAACCTTGACAGCTGAAGGAGGGGGATGATGATGGGATGATTATTGTCAACCCATGATGAGGGTTAATGATCCCTCTAGTGTTGAATCCAGCCATGTCTTTGGATGGGGGGGGGGGGGGGGGGGGGGGTTCAATGCTCACCCTTGGAGAAATAGATTATGAATTGATGTAAAATATAAATGAGGTTAATAATAAATTAAACTTGATACATCTTGAACATCATTGAAATGAAACATATTTTTAAACGGTTCCTCTTTGATTCATTTCAAATCAAATCTGTATGAAACATTGTGAGGAAATGGAACGAATTACAAGTTCAATTAATCATCGTCCACAGGTTTCAACAAGATGTGATCTGACATACGTGCTACAATCATTGATAGTACCTTGATATCAGTGGCTACAATGGATCCTCAACTTGGTATAAGATTAAATTATAGAGTTTGTGTAATTTTCCATTAACTGTGTGTGTTTTTGTATATGAGATCATTTCAAAGGCATTGATTGTTTTCGAACACTATTTCGAAATATTTGGTTTTTAGTAGCTACAAAAATTGCTTTTATCTTATTATTTTTATGAAACATTTGACAGGTCCTGCAGGTTATAGGGATTCTAAGTAATTCAGATTTTCACTATAGCATGACATTTTGTTGAAAACTCAAATAATTGTATTCGTAAAAATACGTGGCATTCAACTTCAAATTATTTTGTATTTTTCCCACCCTTTTTGCTTTACCTACCAAATTTTATATTTAGAAACATATTGTTCCCTGCCTCCTATACAAAGTCATACAAAATGTAACATGAAATGTCATAATGAACCAGCAACTTCCGCAGAATCAATTTCTCTGATGTGTTTTGGAGCCAGAATCTCGACACACCCAATGAACGAATAAATCACGTCTTCCATTGGAAATGATAGATCGAGACAATTTCTCGCTCTATGAAAGCTATCGGCATTGTTTGGGGGATGTAAGAGATTAGTGACAGCCCATTCCGTGTCGCAGTAATTGTCCAAGATGCCCCCCCCCCCCCCCCGGTCTCCCCCTGCCATTACCTCACACCCCAGCCGCAGTGGCGTCTCCAACATACTCGCTTGTCTGCAGGAGGCGCTGGTGGAGGTGCCGGGTCTCGGGTTCGAATCCCGTGACGGTTCTACAGACGGATGTTTTTTTGTGGATTCCCACTGTGGAAAATAGCAAAATACAAAGTTTTGTCAACATGGCCAAAATATATTTTCAAATGCGAGTAGTATGACGAAAAAAACTTAAAATGAATTAAAATCTAGACAAAGAAGTCACATATCATACCAATTTACACGGTATGTCTAGTATTTAAATGTATTAAAATACTGAAAATGCTATAGCTATACATTATCTTTGAAAGATATAGATAATAGATAGATTTATGAGAGAATATGAAGTAGGTATAACATAATTTATTCATTATACCTAGTTATAGCTAATTTTGGTTCAAGCGCTATTCTGATCTAAATGTTTATTTAAATGATTGACATCCTCGCAGACTATCCTTTTGGCTATGTGCAGGTATAATTTGTAGATGCACGTTATTTTCTATTAGTATGTATGTATTAGCCTGGCCAGCTAGCTTAGGAGTCCGGGCCCTAGTAAATGGTGGCCTCGCCACTCCCCGACCCAACTCTTGGAACCGGGAGGAAGATTATTATTATTATGTATTAAAAATTAGTAAAAAAAATAAAATACTACTTAATTACAACATAAAATCATTCCTCAGTCAAGACTGTATAACTGCAGTGAAGACGCTAACTGCAGAACATTCCTCCACATCTTGCATTTCCTTGCCGTGTGTGACCCCCAGGGCTGGACTTGGTATCGCCATGCTTGCCCCTCACCCCTCATCTCCACCCCCGCCACCCCACAGGTTCGAGAGCCAATAAGACACGAAGCCCCGTAGCATGTGAGACATTTATTAGCATTGTTTCATATGGAGAGCATTGCTAGAAGCTAACACACTCTAAGGGCCTAACTCACATGTATATGGAGTAGCACGCCATGCATTGGCTGGGTAGACATCTTGATTTTAATGAGGGAGAAATCAAATCAAACAGTTTGACCCAAATTTCATTGTCAATAGATCATAATGGAAACCTATTTACTTTACTCGCAGGAAGAAATGATGCAGTGCCATGAGAATAGGTGAATAAAATACAAATAAATTAGCTCCATTACTAGAAACTCACAGATTCTAAATGGGGAAAAATCCAATTGATAGGTATGCCTATAAACCTGAATGGTATAGCATTTTGCATAGTTGTCAACCAAGGAAGGTCTACTTGGTTTTCAACACTTCTAAAGCTGTTCAGTTGTTGAGGTTTGTAACCACAGCACTTCATACGAACCAATGGTTTAAGTCATAAATCCCACTAGTCTTACTCTTGTGATATATCTATCTTTTAGAAAACTAATGAAACGTCTTTCATTAATATTTCTAAAAGAAACTAGAATTACTTGGAGTGACTGTTGTCTTGGGCGTAGATAACGAAAAACTCTGATAGCACAGTGTTCAGTGTTCACTCTGAAAAAAGCACTTATTTCGTAGAGGACAAACCCACATTGAATCTGACAGTTTACTCTGATCGAACTTGGCAAATTCTATACTCAGTTTTAGTACATTTCAACGTCACAAACATACGTTTTTACTGAAAAATATCATGAAATAAGTAAAAAACACATTTGACAGATCTCCGTTTGTTTACATCGGCCATCTTGGATATCGGTCTCCTGGATGTCATTACATCTGAACATTCCATCAACGACCGGCCATGTAGGAGGCGGTGGAATTGGGACACCGAGCGTCAATGAGTGGACGAGACGATCGGTATACCAAAAGAACACCCGGACGAATGCGTCTTATGAGGAATGTATCATTGACGATCGGACACCTAAATACTACACTTTCTGAAAACATCAGTTTTCGAGCGGCAATTTTAAAATGTAGAATATTTTTTTAGGAATGATGTCAATATGTAGGTATCTTTTGTTGTTTATTAGGTTATGATATATGGTTGGTTAGAAACTGCACTACCTAGTTGTAATTTTCATCTTATGCTGTGTTCAGCTGTATTAGCTGGTTATAAGCGAGAACGTCTAATTGCAAAAGAGCGTTAATAATCGAGACATTGCCGTGTATATATATATTCTATGCTATGTATGAGGTACTGATTTGTGTAGATCTTGGTTAGCAAGCAGAATATATGCAGCGAAATAATGTACAAGAGATCAAGGCGTTAATAATATTGACAGAAAATTATCTTCAATTAAATATCTAAAAACAGTATCTAGTTTAATTAAGATGAGATTTATGAATTCATAAATAAATTAAATTTGCATATTCATAAAATTTAAAATTGACAAGGGGGGTTGAGATGGATGTATTTTTTTGAATTGTGTTGAATAGTGTTGTTAAAATATGTCAAACTAAAGAATTGATAATTTTGGAAGCTTTAAAGAACCTTTGTTGTATGTTTAGATATTGTATTAGTTCAATTTAAAATAATTAAATTTCACATTTGGTGTCAGAAATGGGATTTATTTTTTTGATAAGGGTTTAATTTGTAATGTTAAAATTTCTATAAATACGTGTATAAGAAAACGTCATTTCCACTAACTTTAAGCATGCACTAAATTCAAAACATTATTTTATCAGCTCATCAGTGTACTTCTACAATCAATTACAGAAAAGTTGACAAGCTTTCAGCAGGTTCATTCAAGCATAATTATAATCTTTATCGCGATTTTCTTTCACCCTGAGAGAAACTTTTCATAATTTCCTTACATTCTAACATCAAAAGTGACAGTGCATATTGGGTTCACCTTATAAATCAATGATAGATATTGCCAGTCAAGCACAAAACGATGATCTCTTTCATTTCAAATTAAGATAAGGATGTAGCTTATTGCTTCCAAAGTACTTATGTATAAAGTACTCAAAACCCTGGTGTAATCTATTGGCTCTTCGTAATCGATCCCATATTAGCAGCAAGAAGGCAGTGACTTGTAGAGCTCTGCAAGCAGCTGGTTGAGAAGGCGGTGGTATGACGCGACTTGAAGTGATGTTCGAGAGGGCTGTGCTGGTGAATCTAGGTGGCTGTGACACGTGGTTATATTGGCTTATGACCACTCAACAGCGCCGTGGTTAATGGGATATAAAGGTGCCCTGTGGTTCACGCAGGGGTGACGAAAAGAAGTTTTGTGATGGACAAAACGTAGATGACATAATAAAGCGTTGAAACAGAAGTCAAAACAGAAATATGGTTGGTTTAGATATTTAGTTTTGTTCAGCCAATTAAAAGTTTGATACTGATGTTTTTGTATTGAGAATTGTATCGCTATAAAAAGGGACTAGAATCCACACAAAATGCTCCATAAAGCTATGGGAGAACGAACGCTGGGTATAACGCGTTGATAAGGGGGGGAAATGCTACCACAGACGGTAGTATACATACTAGCAACATTGAAGCACCTACCCACGTATGGGCACCTAAGATCAAAATATAATATTGGTAATTTGACAAATTTCTTCACGCATCTAGTTTTCTTTCGATTTCCTATTCTTATTAAAATTTAATATTTATGAGCCATTCATTTTAGAGCATAATGTGAAATTGTCCAGAAAATGATGTAATGAAAACTACCTCATAGAGATAAGGAAAAACAACTTCAATTTTTATTTTTTTTTCACAAAAATAACACATACAAATACAATTAATCACTTGAATGTGGCAAATAATACATATATAATTAACACATTGAATACATTTTAGGTACATGAATACATAAATACTACAACAAATATAAATAATATACACAAAGAGAGAAGGTGACAGATGGCAACAAAGTAGTGCAACAACAACAAAAAATTACTATAAAAAACACATTTTTTGTACTATATGTGATTTTGTGTTTACGAAATGAAATAGTAATTGCAAATTTAAATCCACATATTGTCTCATTATTTTCATACAAGCGATCATGCTTCACGTTCTCATAGTAAAATTTGCAAAAAACAAATTAGTTTAAGAACATTTTAATATGTTGTCGTTAAAGAACAATGCATCAGTTTTTATCCACCCCTCAACACGCGTGTCAAGATTAGAAGTGAAATACTGCTCTTGGTTTGACTTGAACCCTTCAGCGCTCATCTCCAGTAACCTGGTCTGTGAAGCTGCGCCCTTATCTGCCAGCACCCTCCCACCCCCAACCCCTTCCTGTAAACACATTACCATTCAATAGCGGTGTGTCAATTTATGCATATTAATGAACCACCGATGCTTTTCAAGCCGCGCATATTCGATATTTGTTTTTTGGGGGGGTACAAAAGGGTGATCTACGGGGGTACAACTCAAGTGCCTATGAGAAACCACCCTTTTATCACCCTTTTTGCAGCCCTGCAAAGGTTCATGCTGGTTTTATATGTGGTATAAGGGGGTGAAATTCTACCTTTAGTTCGTTTTCACAGTTTCATGGTGAAATTATAAGTTTTTTCTAATTTTTTGTGAGGTCAGACCTCTTTGAACAAAAACTGTTATGATATAAGTACCTTTGGCGATGGGTTTTATAATTGATTATGATGAGAGAGAATTACAAAACGTAGAAAATTGGTATAACTAAAGATTAAATGAATGATGAAATTTTTGTATCAAAACTGAAGATCATGCTTTGAACCATTGAATTTATAGTTGGAATTTATATGGCATTTTTAGTACAATTCCATGGAATGTTTAGTTATTAATTCAGTTCTTGAGATGATTTTTTTAACTAAATATTGATAAATGTTATGCAAATTTAACCCATTCTACAAGTATAAAATAAATTAAAATGTTTGCATCAAACATAAGCATTGTCACATAGCTTTAAATAATACACTTTAAAAATATGACATATTCTAGATAAACACATACAAAATTGCGTAGAATATAAACCAAATTAAAGAATTTGGACGAATAAATTTGTGCCAAATATACATTTTCTTTGTTGTAATGTAAGTTGCGAATGTAATATGTAATAGCATTACAAAATAACGTGTTTTCTTTAACTGTCCTGACTTTTAACTCCAAATTCCATTGGTTCATTCGCACGAGCTAAAACGATGCAGAAAAATGAAAACAGCTTTCCATAAACCATATAGAAAATTGCTTAGAGGAAACCCGAGAAAATCATACAGCGAGATACAAACGAATTTGAAGAAAATAAGACGCCACTTCCAGATTTCTTCTGCATTTTAAATGATAACTGTTTTAAAGTTTGCATTATTCATGAAACGCCTATAACCCAGTATATTATAATAAGGCCAAGGGATCCCTTCAACTTAAAGATGGCGAGATTTGATAAGAGTAAATTGACGCCATACAAAATGCCGAATTAAAAACTTGGCACTTCCCTCCGTGGTACAGTCGTTTAGTAAACATTCTAGGTCCCTTGAAAATCAGGACGAATTAATTCAATCATTAATAGTTGAAAACACTTAGGGTCCGTTTTTTTAATACTCTGCTACAACTAGTAGAAAAGCTTAAACGGTCATTTGTTGCCATTGCAATAGTCCTAATCAACTGTTAAGTTTAGCCGAGTGTCTTAAAACTGGTCCTTTATATTGGCTTGCACTTAATAAAAGTATATCAAATCGATATCTTCTCAATAATTTGGCCGGCATTTTCCTATTTCCAAAATGTGTATTATGTAATAAAAATAAAATAAAGATAAATATTTAAATAAAGATTTGTAATAAAAAAAAAAATATATAGATAAAGATTGGTGATGAAAAACTTGAGTTACTCCTCACATTTAGACAAAACTACCACAAGAATAGAGACAGTAAAAATGCCCCATTTATTGAATTTGCTTGTTAACCATATTTCAACTATCTAGTGGAGCGGTCGCTCCACGCCAGCCAAGTCGTACGGCGCGCACACTCTCAAATAAAGGCTGGAGCAAACCCACTTTTACTGTAAGCATCAAAGTGGCATTTTCGGCTTCTGGATCTTAAAATTGGGAAATCTCACATTGTTGCGATATATCTTAATTTCGAGCTATGGCCCACCCTACAACATATACCAAATTTGGGAACAATAGGTTACGCCCTTTGCACGCTAGAGGGCCGTGAAAACAGTGTTTTAGGGCGGTTTTCATAATAATAATCAGTAATAATCTCAGTAGTAGTAGTAGTAGTAGGCTGGAGCTAAAATCCGGTAAACAGGCCACAGCCTAAACGGCTGAACCGATTGATCTCACATTTTTACCACGTGTGCACTTTTGGCGTCTGATTTAACCTTCACCCCATGAATTTTTTGTGCCGCCATTTTGAAACCGGAAGTGACGTCATATCTCAACAACGGCTAGACCGATTGGAACGAAAATAGCGCCAAACGATTCGGACGGTCATCTATATGGATAATCAATAGCAACAGACTAAAATTTATGTTAACGAAACCGGAAATGACGTCATGAAATTTAATTCATCGATTGGCATTTCGGCAACAAATTTGATCCAATTATTTTGATATTTATGTAACGTATGTTCTTTTGTGATATTATTTGACTTGATATAAAACCAACCGGAAGCCGCCATTTTGAAACCAGAAATGACATCATATCTTAATAACGTCTTAATAGATTTAAACGAAACCAACGCTAAACAATTTAGACGGTCAACTTTATGTATTATCATCAATAATATTTGCAGTTTCCCATACTGAAACCGGAAATGACGTCACACATTTTAAAAATAGCACAAATTTACATTTTGATGCAATAAATATACTATTTGAGACTGCTTATAATAAAATGAAATCATGTTTAAATTATAATTCAAGAGGTCAGTGATTTCAGCAGCCATTTTGAAATCGGAAGAAACGACGTAATATCTCGAAAACTGGTTGACAGATCGGTATGAAACTAGTGCCAAACGATTCAGAAGGACATCTCTATGGAATAGGAACAGTCAAACTAGAATTTTCCTATTTATGAGGCCGGAAATGACGTCATTCAAATTTATAAATCATTATAATCCCCTCCTATACAATAAATACATATTCAGAAAGCTAAAAATGATACACATCATTTATAGTTATAAATTCTATGTGGCAGTGCAGAAAGTTCAGCGGCCATTTTGAAAACCGACATGTTGCCATATCTCGGAACTGGGTTGACCGATTGGAATGAAACCTTTGTTTTTTTCATGAGAATAACCAAATTGTAAAGGGTAATTTTTTTTAAAGGATTTAGTAATTGTTCATGTGATATGTGTCACACGTAAGTTGTAAGAATAAACTAAAAAAAGTAGTGATATCCCCATAAAAAACACTCCGTGTAAAAATACCAGCCAAGTCTCTTCAACTTAAAAAAAATAATGAAATCTAAAAATTCTGCACTGAAAAGTAGTGATATCAAAAAATTAGCCAAGTCAAAACTTTATTTGAAAATCAAAAAATACTTGGCGCATCGTTTTTTTAGGGCATTATAGGTATACTATGTATATGTATATTTCATGTATAATTTATAATTGGCTTATACTTCCAAGCTATTTATGTACACGATGCGCCAAGTATTTTTTGATTTTCAAATAAAGTTTTGACTTGGCTAATTTTTTGATATCACTACTTTTCAGTGCAGAATTTTTAGATTTCATTATTTTTTTAAGTTGAAGAGACTTGGCTGGTATTTTTACACGGAGTGTTTTTTATGGGGATTCGGGTTACTGGAAATCTTACAAGGTGTAAGAGCGAATAATGTTTCTAAAATATCGAGGATTTGTGTTGTATCCTCTTCTCCTTTTCTCGTTGCAGAGTAACAAAGAATTTTCAGAAAATATCGGTATAAGTGGTTAATTCATGCACTAGAAGTATACATCAGATTTTTGTTTATTAATTATTGATACAGTGCTGTTAAAAAATATTCTATTCTATTTCCATTTTTATTGACATAAATGAATACCTACAATTGAAATGTATTTTTAACCAAATAATTATTTTTCATCCAATATTTGTCTACATTAAATTGATACATCAGAATCAAGATAATATCTCCCACAACAAAGCAACAGGGGAAAGGAAACTAATATCACTTACTGTAAAGTAATTGTTAACTCAGTTAGTTATTCCTCCAAAAACAGGCCTGCAAATGTTTACATTCTGATCCTACAGGAATTAACCAGCGAAGCATGCAAAAAATGCGCACCACTTTAGCCTTAGCTAATCCTGAGTAAATGAATGGATAAGGGTGAAGGGTTGTGGGGAAGGGTGGGGAGGGGGAAATCAGTTATACATTGAGGAATCGTATTGGGTGAGGAGAAGAAAACACTGCATTTCACGTCATATGAAGAAGCCATCTTAGATCCTTCGAAACAGTTAAAGGCGCCAGGGAATTTGTTGGAGTTTGTGACTGATGGTGTGTAACCTGAAAGAGAGAGAAAATCATGTTTATAAAGCGTTGACCAACGAGCATTCGACTTGATTTGAGCCGATTTTTAGGCTCTGGATATTTGCCAAAGACATGGCGGTAGACAATAATCAAACGTAATATTTTGTCTATATCCACACACTTGGAAAATAAGACATTTTAATTGGAAATTAGAATGGTTAACACTACAATTCGTTTTTCCTATGTTTGAACTCTCTACAGACCAAGACACCGTCAGTTGTTCTGTAAGGCCGAGAAAGACAACATTGCAAGGTGAGCGCGCAATGAAGTCTTTCTCGGCCTAGCAGAACAACTGACTGTGGCTCCATCTGCTGAGAGTTCAAACATCAGAAAAACGAACTGTACGTGAGAGTTAATTGTACAACATTTTAGGTTGATCGGTTCTGCGATGTCTTCTTTATGGCTATACTTGGTTCATAACGATTTAAATTGTGAATCTGTAAGATGATGTTTAAGAGTTTCCAAAAAATTTCAGCTTGATTAGGGTCTCTTTCTGTTACACAAATGTTGTAAATGTTGTGTCCAGGAGTCATGACTCACCTGATGCTGGACGGCAAGTGTTCATCTTCAAACAACTCCACAGCGTGATCCAAGATCGACGTCTTGGCGCAGAATGTCTGCAGAAACAACAACAAAACTCACGTTATAATTTATATTCCAATTTCAAATTACCTTGCTAGAAGATGTGTTGTTTAGAAGAACCACATCGTAGTTCCGATTGGTAGCAAACAGTAGTAATTTAAAAACAAATTGTAACATGCATAGAAAAGGATGGAAATGCCTTGCTGTCTCACGATTTTGCAATATTATAGTGAAAAAGGTAAACAGCTCTAAGTATATTCAGGTTTAAAAAGTGCCGCATGTATAGCTATAGGTATAGGTGTAGCAGACTTTGTTACATTTTAGGGAGACGTGATTTTTAATATAATACATCCTTTTCATAATGTTAAACTTCAATCTGATTTGTCTTAGTGTACGATATCCGAAAATATTTTATATGTTATTCCAATTTCAAGTGGCTTTTGATTGAAAAGTTGTGAATATTACTAAAAATACTAGTAGCTAGATATTCCATAATATTGACAGTTTTCATGACAGACTTTTCGCCTTAAATCCATATTTTTAACAATCTAAAAATCTAACGATATTGGTCTTCTGAAATGTCTTCCTGGACTCTTCACTGGGTGAAGTATCGTTGTTTCTAGTTGTCCACCTCAACTGAACCCACCTGCGCCAGAGCAATGAAGTACAGCTGTTCAGCATCCATGTTCAGCCACGGCAGCTTGGGTTCAGATCCCGCCGTCCATCTTGTGTAGGCGTCCCAGCTGATGGCGGCGGCAGTGACGTCAGCTAGACGCTCTGTCAGTGACAGATCACCGTGTACCTGACACAAACATGCAGTGGTTACTTGTCTCATTGGAGGATATGATTTGTGTTTAATTATCTTGATATTTCTTACCCACAACCGTAACCAGCCTGTCGTCGACTGGATACGTTCTCAAGAAGTCGAACTTGTTGTTGTGGCACGTCGTGTAGTCTTCGAATGTTCCCGTCGCAGACACAGCGTCCGAAAGAATGGAATCATCTTTCGGTGATCCAGGACGAAACTTGATTCCTGCAGGAAGAGACCAAAATACCATTCTAATGCCATGTTGTGTCTTGTTAAATAACAATATTTTTCGACTTTCACTTCTAACTTTATTTAAAAATTAACATAATGCGATTATTAAAAGTTAATATTTTTATTTTTATACGCCTTTTTATTTGTCATTATTGAGCTTGTATTCGATTTCTTGAAATTCCCCAACAACAAGCTCCCCTTCAAATCTCCTACATCCGATGGGACCGCCATTATTTGAAATGTGAGACTAGTGACCTTCACTTGTGAACAATTCGTAGTCGTGCACTTCAAAAACATCTTGATGATGACAAAGTCAGCTAATGATCACGATGAAAGTACCATTTGAGTCGAAGTGATGCGCCATCTCATGGGCGATGACAAAGCCGAGGCGCGCCATCTGAAGATATCGAGGCAGTGAGGTCTCGTACATCGGCCAAGTCATCATTCAATACGGCAGTACTGGAAACAACACAATTATTAGTTGGGACAGTCGATTTAGGTACTCTTCGGAATAGTGGTAAGACATTTTATCCTACCACGACTTATTTTTGAAGAACTCAACAATGCGACGTAGAAAATATGTTGTTACAAGATTTTTTTTTAAGTTTTGTCTTCAAAATTTTGGAACTACTGATTGTGTTGAGCCTGTAGACTGATATTACTCCTGTGTTATACGGACGTAGAAAATGTGTCCATCTGAAAAACAATTGAATTGAAAACAGAGCTGGGCCAAGTGCTGACCTGGGTATAGAGTATTGTGTGTTGTGTAGAGTATTGTGTTAATGTGTAGAGTATTGTGTTAATGTGCAGAGTATTGTGTTAATGTGCAGAGTATTGTGTGTAGTGTAGAGTATTGTGTGTTGTGTAGAGTATTGTGTGTTGTGTAGAGTATTGTGTTAATGTGCAGAGTATTGTGTTAATGTGTAGAGTATTGTGTTAATGTGTAGAGTATTGTGTTAATGTGTAGAGTATTGTGTTAATGTGCAGAGTATTGTGTTAATGTGCAGAGTATTGTGTTAATGTGCAGAGTATTGTGTGTAGTGTAGAGTATTGTGTGTTGTGTAGAGTATTGTGTGTTGTGTAGAGTATTGTGTTAATGTGCAGAGTATTGTGTTAATAAGTAGAGTATTGTGTTAATGTGCAGAGTATTGTGTTAATGTGCAGAGTTTTGTGTGTAATGTAGAGTATTGTGTGTTGTGTAGAGTATTGTGTGTTGTGTAGAGTATTGTGTTAATGTGTGGAGTATTGTGTGTTGTGTCGGTATTGTGTGTAGAGTATTGTGTGTTGTGTAGAATATTGTGTTAATCTGTAGAGTATTATTGTGTGTAGAGTCGAGTATTGTGTGTTGTGTAGAATATTGTGTTAATGTGTAGAGTAGTATTGTGTGTAGAGTCGAGTATTGTGTGTATTTACATGGTCTCGCTGCTGCGTGGATCAGCATCATGCGTGTTGTAGAGCTGACGTCTGTAGCGCGTCAGTAGCGCTAAAGACTGGTCGATGTAGCTCGCATCCATCTCAATCTGATGACACAAGATTACAAGTCCATTCATCTCATGACACAGATGAAAGTGATTTGTGTCAATTTCCAAAATATGCATTCAGGCGGGTAGGAACTTCATTTTGAGTGGGGGGTCAAATTATAGGGGATCGATGGATGTGCCGCTACAAGGGGGCTGGCGGGCTCGCCCCCAGTTTGCCCCGCAGGGCATTTTTTTGAATTTTTGATACAAAATAAGAGAATTTGAAGCTATTTTGCTATCATTTTCAAAGACATTTAAAAGACGTGATCGATATTCGTGTTTACACTTTAGATAAATTAAATGTCTTTTGATATAATCCCCATTGACCCAGCAGGGAATTTTTTGAGATTTTAGAAAAAAAGCGAATTTGAAGCAATTTTGGCATCCTTTCCCGAGAAATGAAATATGTATGCAATTTTCTTTTGGAGACTTTAGACAAATGCAATATAATCTGTAACTGTTTACATTTTTATAGAATTTTCCAATAGCCCCGCAGGGATATCTTTCAATAGTTTAATCAAACAGTTTAATTTGTAAATATTAAATTGTAATAATATGGATCATCAAAATGATCAAATCATGATCAAATCGAGGTGGACAAATGAGTCATCCTTGGATTAAAGGAGATTTGCGCATGTGAGAAAAATTTGAGGATTCAATCTCATAATAGAGCAAATGTAGGTATACATTTTTGCATGCTTACTTGCAACATTTTTGTATAGTTGGAGGTGTTGGGTGTCAAGACGATATGTGGGGGGCGGTCATTGACCCCCACTCCCCCCCCCCCCCCTTCCTACGACCCTATTTAGAAGATTTAGTATGTATTCGTTTTTTCACAATAATGTATAAACTTGGTAAGGTGTCTTACCTACTTATAACTATAAAACTGAGAGCCATAAAATTCACATCATGAATGACTTGTGGTGGAAATTGAACCTATGGGTCACCACCCTAATAAAACAGTGGCAAAGCTTTCTGTTCCAGTTCTCTATTTTAATTGAGAGACCTGGATCCTTGTATTTTTTATTTTTTATTTTATTGGCCTGTTCACTATGTCACCACCATTTTCCATTTTCCTACTCTGCTTACAGGCAAGTGAAATTAATTAATTGTTAATCCAGGCTCTTTGTCCCATCGCACACCGGGCCCTTTCATTCAGCAGCCCTTATTCCAAAATATTGCTGTGTTCTTAGTCTTACCCCTTCCATCTTCCCATCCAAGAACGAGTCATTCCCGAACACGCTCGCGCCGCCATCTACCAGCAACATCATGTACTTCAACTTCATCACCGCTCCCGACTTCGATGCCTCATCCAGCCAAGTAGCATTCTGTGTGAGCTGCTGCTCAGTCGTGTTGCGCAGAAGTTCGAACACTTCATGCGCCATCTTGCTTTTCTCCTCCAGCTCGCTGGGCGGGAAACTTGAGAGATAGAGCTGTGACGTCACTTCCGGCATGAGCTCCTTGACGATGTCCTGGCAGTAGTCCTCGCGCTTGCAGTTGTCGTGTACGTCGACGAGGTCCACATAGAGGTCGTGAACGTACATCGCTAGGAGGGCGTTCTGGACCTTCCTGACAGATTCAAAATGTAGATAAGATATATTATGTAAACCCCCATCAATCAAACAGTAGGACAATTAGGAACCTTTACGAAAGCGGTAAGATTGGGTTTAATGAATTTCAAATGAATGTAAATTAAACAATTATTGAGCGAGCGACTCGTTTTGACTCGGCACGGACCTATTTTTTTTGTTTTTTTTTGGCTGTTACCTGGAGCAATAAAAGTCGCACCGTTTCACCGATCGATCTGAAATTTTGCACACATGTGTATGTAGATACAAAATTTTCTGTTTGCAGACCCTATTTTTTTGGAAATCCATTCATTGGTTAAAATTTCAATAAACATCTCCTGATAGGTTAAAAAATGAAAATGGTCTTCAATAAATGTGATCAAACTCACATTTTGCATGGTCATTAAGACCAACATTGTCTCTTATTTTACTAATTTTCATCCCAATCAGTTAAGAACTATGAACTTATTGGCATTTAATAGCTGTCAGAAGCGAAATTATTACATGACTGTTAGTGTGAGTAAATTTACATGCGTGGGTGTCTATATCTATACATAGTTTTTTCCTCTGCTTGAAGAAGAGTATGTACAAATCTACAAATCTACAAGTATATACAATTTGTAGATTATAAAACCTATGATAAAACTGCTAAATTCTGTAAGAAACAGCAGTTAGCAGGTCACTGACAGCTGTTAGCTGTCAGTGACCAAACATTGACTATAGTTTTATGACGTAGTGGGGGGAGGAGATCTACATTAGTCAATTATAATTTTTAAAAACTATTTTTGCTCATACATTTAGCTAATTGCCTATTTTGTATGATAGAAATTACTAAATATTTATTAATTTTTGAACTTTTCAAAATAATTTTATTATGTTTAATAATTTTTAGTCTGGCTTTTACTAAGTTGCATTGAAAAGCAGGGATGCAGTAATTTTTTATTATTGGACTTGATATTTGCTGTGTTTTAGGCAATTTTGATGCGAAGTGTTGCACATACCGGTATTCGCTTATCAACGTGTTACACCACGCGTTTTGGTGTAAGTATAAGGAGTATAGTATAGCGAGTATAGTATAGTGAAGTTGGGACGTGAAGCGTACTAGACTCGCTCAATAACCCTTCTAAGTTCAGGTAAATCTGATTCATAATTGAATTATTTCGTTGTTTCGAGAGGCAAATGATGGGAAGGTTCCTTACTAATATGCCACGGCCGGCTCCTTCCCCCCGTATATCCGTATACTATTCTTCATCATCATCTCCCAATCATCATAATTATCATTCATCCGTCGCCATCACCGTGGTCGCCATTAACCTAGCTGTAGAAGAGTGCGACTTACGCTAAAATTCTTCACAGTTAATTGAGGTAGAAACAGCTTTGATTTACTTGCACGAGGACAGGTTAAGCGGGCTGCAATTGAAATGGATTTCAAATGTTAATTTGAAATTTCTGGGTCGCAATGTAATACGAACTCTCAACATTGAATTTTGAATTTTCAACAAAATCCCTACGTGTTTAAATTAAAACAGTATTAAAGTATTAATGAGTAATCTTACTGTGGTAACAGGATTTTACCATGGATGATTTTACACACTTTTTTTTTAATAAAACATAATAAAACAACTAATATTGATTTGTATTGGATTGATAAGTTGGAAGATTTCAGTTTTTGAAGATCGTTCCACATTTCAAAATTGCCGCTCGAAAACTGATGTTTTCGGAAAGAGTAGTATTTCCGATTTTCCGATCGTCAATGATAAATTCTTCGTAAGACGTCTTCGTCCGGGTGTTCGCGGATATGCCGACCGTCTCATCCACTCATTGACGCTCGGTGGTCCGATTTCACTGCCTCCTACATGACTGGTCGCTGACTGCATGTTCAGCTTGGTTCCGCGTACTGACATCCACCAGGCCGATGTGCAAGATGGCCGGTGTAATCAAACGAAGAACTGTCAGAAAGTGTTTTAAATGATATTTCATGCGAATTTTCACTAAAAACATGTGTTGATGAATTTGAAACATGATAAAAGTGTTGTTCGTGTTTTATTCAATATAAATCAGTGCAAATATGATATAATTGTGTTGATAATAACAAAACAATTGAGAAAGATAGAGAATGTGGCCGTCCATGCATTTTCAAGGCTCGTTATTGCCAGCAGTGTCCAGGACAAACCGTTCAACAAATCGGTCTGCAACTCTGCACACATACTGAGTACGTATTGTAAACCAAGTGGTCTCTTGATAAGTTGTTGAACATGATCCTGTGGTTTTTGAAATTTAAACTGGACCCTCGACCAATCACCGTAAAATTGTGTATGGTCATGGACAAACATTTTACCTGTATTTCGTGATAGAAATGTCAGGTTTTTATAACTTCTCCATTGTTGATGCATTTCGTTTCGGCTCTTTCCCAGGTTTGTATAGCAGAAACTTCGAATTCGCATGCAATACGAAGGCTCGCTTATCAACGCGTTACACAGAGCGTTTTCCTAGTAGTAGTTTTCCTACATTTTTGGAATTGGATCGCCTCGTCTATATCCATGAATACCACTTGAGAAAAGTCAGCGTTTTGATGCCAATATTTTGATGACAATGTTTTGATGACAATAGTCCCAAACCATCAAACCTAGCAATACCCGTCTTAGTCATAAAAATGCTGACTACCAAGGAACTGTTTCAAGTGAAGTATGTACGATGCCAAGTATGTTTTTTTTTTGGTCTGGGGCTTTACGTCGCACTGTTCTGCAGCGAGGCTAATTGCGACGGATGAATGATTATGAGGATGATTGGGAGATGATGGTGAAGAGTAGGTAAGGACGGAAGGTGGGAGGGAGGCGGTCGTGGCCTATTAGTAGGGTACCTTCCCAGCATTTGCCCGTCGACTGAGGAAATACCACGAAAAAACCCCAGTCAGGAACGACGGCCGCGGGAATCGAACCCGGGCCTCCGGAATACATGCTCAGAGCGTTAACCACTCACCCAACCTGTTACTTTGCCAATTATATTTACATTGTCCTTGTGACTTGTTGAGTTTGTTTGTTTTCATTGCACCTACCTGTGATGCAGCATCAGTTGAGATATCAGATCCGTGAAGTTGGCAGTCACCTCCTGCCACGTCTTCACCGTGTGAAATCTCCCCACTTCCAGCAGAGCGCGTTGCACTGAACACAAAACAGGGAGTATGAGACGCCGTGGCTCTCGTCCGCAATGAAACTAGTGAGTAAAATAGCCACTGCACAATACCTGATTGTAAGGGTTCATTCATTTCAGTGCTGTTCGCAGGTTGCTTATAATTCATGCAGTTGTCGAAGTAGCTCTTGAATTTGCGTTTTGCTTCGCAGCTGGAATCATCGATCTTCTGGATTTGGGCTGAAATTAGACATAATAGTTTTCAGAACATTGCTGATTTTTAAACTCTTTGCTTATTTTTGAAGGCGAGATGATATTTTGATTCATACGAATTATTTTCGATCTAAAAGAAAAGCCCAAAGTGTTTTCTCCCAACTATCCAACTATCCAATATGAAATTTTGTTTGCTGATTTGAGAGTTAACTTGAAATTATTGGCTAGTTTCTGTGTAGGAATTGACATGTCTTCCGGTTTTATGAGAAAACATCTTGATGAATTAAGACATTTTTCTATTTTATTTCCAGAGAAAATGCTATGTGTTTAATGCCAACACATGCCAAAAAGAAAATGGAATTTGAGAGAGTGATATTTCGTACATTTCTCTACAAAATGTGTAGGAATTATATTATAATAATTCTCATTTTGGCTACCCAGAACCCAATCGGTCTTGTATATCTGCTTGATCTCAAGTTCTAGATTTAGATCTAACTTTAGATTTAGACCTCTAGTAACGAAAACAATCTCTGCTTGAAAGGAAATTTTAAAAATAATCCCACACCTGCCACCATTTGTAATGTTGCATTTCAAATGTCTTAGTAACGAATGTGACGAACGTTCTTCTTATGACTGATGTTTGTGCAAGACAAAGTCTGGTCCAAGGTCATTGCACTCACCTCTGAGACGCGCTCTGACGTCATCTACAGGATCATCATCAATCAACGCCTTGCTGGTTTTCATCCCGCCGCACGAGAACGCGTAGAAATCATCGCACGCATCTGCTGAGTGGTCCATGAGGCTCAGCATCCGGCTGGCCAGCATCTTGCACTCGCTGCTGCTGCATACGGAGTCTGCGCAATACACACCAATGGTTTCATTAAGGTGGCTCAACGGATCGAGCACCCAAAAATATGTTTTGAAATTAACAATAGGAAAACGCTCTGTGTAACGCGTTGATAAGCGAGCATTCGATTTGCATGCGAAATTATATTCATGTGAATGTTGATGCTCAATAATAAACCTTGGAATTAGAGGAAAGTCACATGCGTCAAAGGAGCAGTGATAATGGTTCCTTTGTATTTATTTGAATAAATCTGGCAAACAAAACGAGCATCAAATGTCCGCAAAATGTAAATTACATTTGATGTTTTGACATTGTCTGAAAATTGTCAGAAAAACCTAAAATGACGTCCCAATGACAATTCAAATTTTAATATTGATAGGTCAAACTGTCCTATTTTTTATTTTCAACCAGGACTTCGTTCAGGAGCCGCTCTTATGGCATTTTGTCAGATCATTTGGTTGAACATGTCATTGCCTACAAAAAAAATAAAAAGATAGTGAAAGTGTACCGTAGTGACGTTCTCTACTCTCACTCAACATTCTCAACCCAATAGAATCTAAGTCTGTTGAATTCAAATTGGTTGTAATTACTCACCTTGTACAAGTTTTCGTTGGTTGTTGTCGAAGCCTCGTCATCAGCTGCGGTAGAGTTACCACCACCTTCTTCATGCACTCTTTCTCTACTATCAGTCGTAGGCTCTTCGGTCTTAGTCGTGCCATCTGTGAGGGGGGTTGGGGGGGGGGGGGGTGAAACACACAACATAATAATGTCGAATTACAGGAATCATAGCACGCCTCTGCTGAATGGTCCATCACACTCAGCATCCTACTGGCCATCATAGCATCTTACATTCGCAGCTCCTGTATAAGAGTCTGCGCAATTCATACTACAGCAATAGGTGTTCAAGAAGAAAAGATTTGCTTGGAAATCTAGTTCATGAACTCCTTGCTTGTGGAAAATGATTGCATAACAATCAATTAACTGAGAGCACCGAAAGTGTTTACAAAACGTGGTTTTACGGCCCACTAGCACACATTTCTTTATGTTACTTTGTTAATTTGTACCACTCTAATTGGCAGAATTTAATTTATAAGAGTGTATAATTAAATATAGATTGGTTGATCTGCTACACTCATGTGAGCTATTTCTTTTGAATATTTCTAAACTTCACCTGTCGAAATAAGAAATTTTTATTTTCTCTGGTTGCTTTGATGAATTTTATAAGTTACGCCCACCTACATTAGTCAACTGGCTGAACAATTTTAAAATATTATAAAAAATTAGTCTCAATGACAACGTAAAATGTGTACTTGATTAGGAAAGTTTAATTGTTTAATCATGAGTTTAATCAATCAGAAGATATATTATCGTAAATTTTAATAAGTATTATGATTTTATTAAAACTTAGCACTTTAAACACTGGAGATACCTAGTCGTCACATGTGACCTCTTGACCCGTGGCAGCTGTGACCTGTTGAGCTGTGACAGCTGTGACCTGTTGACTTGTGACAGCTGTGACCTGTTGACTTGTGACAGCTGTGACCTGTTGACTTGTGAACAGCTGTGACCTGTTTATCGTTAACAACAGGAAAATAACAAAATAAATCGGCGTCAAACGAGACAGAAGGAGACGAACGCTTCGCTAGTTCATAATAAAACTTCACCCCACACATGGGCGTCCGCGAAACTTCTGCCAGGGGGTGCGGGGGCGTGCCACCCACCCTGGTTTTTGGACACTTTGAAATCAATTTTGAGAAGTTATGAGGTGTATTTTGTTGAAATATTCAATATTTTTTGAATATCCATTGCAAATGGATATAATTGGATATTCCATTTTGGATATCCATCGCTCTCCATTGCCCCCCCCCCTCATCTTGTGGACACCCATACCCCATATGTTTTGCTATTTTTATGTAGGCACAAAAATTAGGAAAAGTAAGAAAAAGTAGGAAAACGTTTAATAAGGGGAAAAAAATCATATATTTCATGAAAATTTAAGAAATGTTTAAAGGAATGCTTCTCAGTAGGATACCCAGGAAAAAGACTACGTACTAAATTTGAATAGCAGTGTAGTAAATAATGAGCCTAGAATGTCCGCTTTGTCCGCGTTTCGGGGAAAATTCACGCAGCCGTCAGTTTCTACAGCGGTCTTCATGACACATCTGAAGTGAGCGATCTAATTTACCTGACTTGAGTGTAGAATCATCGGAAACATGGCTCTGGGAATAATGTATTAAGTAAGGTTTCCAAGGGCGGAATTTCGCCGCGTTGCGGGAGAAATTCCGCAAAATGGCCGACTTTGACCAATCACAAGCCAGAAACCAGCGGCGAAGTCGCCGCCGAGAATGTTGAATCTACTTCTACTTTAGCGGGACGAAATTCGTTCCGCGCACCGGAAGCTGGTAGTTTTCTCACGATTACCGCCAGGTTCGTGGTGTTATAGTTTCCGTTTTTCAGTCGACTTTCGATATCGATATTCGATATAAATCAAATATGTTGTCTGCCGTCAGGTAGTGACATGTGTTGTCAAGTTTATATTTGTTTATTAATAAAATATGTACTTATCATGGAATATGATCCAGAATATTTTATTTAAGTGGTCCAGGACAATCCTTGTCTTTACGATTTTAAGATCTCGATCTCGATAGATCGACTTATTTCAGCGCTGCCTAATTTGGCCGCTAGGTACCACTACAAACTAGGCGGAGAAAAATTCGCGCTTGGAAACGGGATACTTCCGCGGAACAAATCCGTCGCGAAATATTTCCCGCAACGCGTCAAAATTCCGCCCTTGGAAACCTTACTTTAGAGCCAGTAAAACAATCGCTGCAATAATTGCATCTGCAATTGCAATCCTACTTACAAGTCAACTTGGATTGCACTGTGGCAAGGTCTTCGTTATGACCAGACCGAACCTGGGGGTTTCCATTACAAGGAGTAATGGAGTGACGTCAATGATAATGCTTTCCTTATTATCATCATTCTTACATACATTCATGTATTATCCAGATGACAACGTAAGGTCACCTTCAGATCCCTTTTAATAATTTGTGAAATAATCTACGTGTCTTGAAAATAGCCCCTAATTCAATTCAGGAGGCACTCGCAATTTTGTGTAAGAACAGGTAGCTTAAATTTTAAAATTGATAAAATATTTAAAAAAATATTAATAGATGGCTAAATTACGTAAAAAATTGACAAAATTTTTAGCCCCGAACCTTTATTTAACATTTAGCCTTCAATAATTTCTACTTCAATTTTGTATTCATAACATGAAATACTTGGCATTGTCAATTATCAATGACACATAAAGTTCAGTAACTTAAATTAAAGCATACATGAATAAATTAATAACAAACTAATTTAATTGCAAATATTTCGAGAACATGATGATAATTACACGTGTGACATTATACTAATTATCGGGATATAATTCGGCTTCCATGCAGTTAATAATTGTCTGCAAACTGTTGGCTAGTCGTGAGATCACTTCTTGTTCTGGTGTCATTTCATTCTTTTAGCAAGTTCTTCCTCAGTCAAATCAGTATACAGTCCAATCAGTGAGAAAATTACCACACTGAAATTAATTTTAGACAATATTAGATTGGCAGATTTCTTCACAGAATACAAAAATATGTATATAGCCTATACGTTACCATGTTATCAATGGTCAAATGGTAGATAAGTGGTAGACAAAACATAGTTTTGTAATTATTTTTGTCTGGGGTTTAACGTCGCACTGTTCTGCAGCGAGGCTAATCGTTTTGTAACGATGTAACGTGGGAATAAAAGTAAAAAAAGTTAGGGGTGAGGGACAACATGGGTTACATTTCGGCGAATCATCTATCATCTGTAACCAGAATTGAATCCAGGACAAAGAGACTCCGTTTTCTGGGATATTTATGAGTTTTAAATTTTTTAAGTTTTCTGAAGTACACTCGACAATTCATAATAATAATAATAATAATAATAATAATAATAATAATAATAAGCTTTATTTCCACAAATGTAGTATTACATAATACATAAAGACCCTCCAATGGGGGTGTATGGAAAGTGTAAACGTTTTAAGTCTATGGCAAACACAAAATGTCATTGTCACACCACAAATGTACAATTAAGAGAGAATAATACAAGATACAATATAAAATATAAATTATAAATAAATAAATTATAAATACCAGGAATTAAAAGTACATGTTATGATAACACAAAGTCGTGGTTATAATTATAAAATACAGAGTGCAAATACAGAGTGCAATTCAGGAAAATCTAAAATCTAAAAATCTGAAAATACCACTAATGATATTCCAATAAGTTTTTTCAAATGTTATTCCAATGCAGAATCCTCGAGAAAATCTTTGATTGAATAATAGGCCTTAGCAATTAAATATTTCTTTAATTCTCTTCTAAATATCATCATATCATTTATATCCGTTAGTTTGCGTGACAATTTATTATAGAATTTAATGTTGATATGCATCGAGTTGAATTGAGTGAGTTTAAGATAGTGATGTTGCATGTGTATGTTATTATTATGACGAGTGAAGTGGGAGTGTACATTATTATTTAGAACTTGGGAATTGATACTTCTTTTAATTATGGTAACTGATTCAAGAATGTAGAGGCCGAAAAGTGTTAGTATGTTTTCTTTTCTGAAATATTCCTGGCAATGTGGCTGAATAATAGTATTAGATTTTAGGCCACAAAGATATCTAATTGCTCGTTTCTGTATTCGAAATAGTTTTTCCGCCCCTGGGCAATGACCCCAGAACTCTATTCCGTATCGTAGATGTGATTCAAAATTTGAAAAATACACAAGTTTGGCCGTTTGGATATTTGTTACAGCTTTGATTGTCCTTATTGCAAAACATGCAGAATTTAACTTGCTCATAAGAGAAGAACAATGCATGGACCAGTTAAGATTTTCGTCTACAATTAACCCCAAAAATCTCAAGTGATTTACTGGCAAAAGGCAGCTGTCTTCGGTTACACTTTTGATACAATTAATTTTGTCCAACGTTTTATTACTTTGCGTGGTATGAAATTGAACAAAATTAGATTTTCCTGAATTTAGTATAAGCTTATTGTGTCTGAACCATTCATTTAAATTCATTATACACGTCTCTGCTTTATCCGATAGCTTAACCAATGATGAATCCTTGATAATTAGGCTAGTATCATCAGCAAATAGTTCAGTATCCTCGATTAAATATGATAAGTCATTGATATAAATTAAAAAAAGCAGCGGGCCAAGTATTGAGCCTTGAGGAACACCGCATGTGATTTCTTCTGGGGAAGATAGGTAAGCTATCTCCGAATTATTGCTTATACTAGATATTTCTGTCATTTGAACACGTTTCGAAATATATGATTTCATTAGTTGTAATGAGACTCCACGCATTCCGTAGAATTCAAGTTTCGTTAATAAAATATTATGGTCAACGCAGTCGAATGCTTTGGACAAGTCACAAAACACTCCCAGTATATATTCTTTGTTATCTAATGCATCTGCGATTTTTTTTATGAAGTTCGAAATAGTATGACTGGTGGATCGCCCCTTACGGAAACCATTTTGGTTATTAGACAGTATGTGATGTTTTTCTAAAAACTGAGAAATATTGCGGTACATAATTTTTTCAAGTATTTTAGAGATAGCTGGCAATAGAGATATCGGACGGTAATTTCCCAAGATTTTCCTATTGTCTTTCTTAAACAAAGGAATTATTTTTGAAATTTTGAGTCTATCAGGAAAAATCCCTTCAGATAAACAAGTATTAAATATGTCAGAGATAGGTTCAGCTAAGTTCTTAATACATTGCTTCAGCAATGAGACAGGAATTTCATCAATCCCGCTTGAAGTTTTGTTTTTAAGAGATTTAACAATATTGATTATATCAAGTGGAGATGTTGGGAAAAAGTACATTGAATCCAAGATGTTTATGTTCGTTTTTTGTAGGTTATTTAGGATTAAGTTTGTATCGATGGCAATATTTTTCGTAAGGATGGATGCAACATTTAAAAAATATTGATTAACTTATCTGCTATTTGCTGCTGGTTGTTAGTGACTGTTCCATCGTTCAATGTTATTGTCATCGGTTTTTTGTTACTCTGTGATTTCCTCTTATTTGTTTGCTCATTAATAATATTCCATGTGGTTTTTGCTTTATTATCACTATGTTTAATCGCATGCTCTAGGTTAGATTTCTTCGCCAATTTTATACATTTATCATAAATATTTTTGTAAATTTTATAATATTTTTCCAGAAAAGATGATTTAAAATGATATTTTAACATAAACAATACCTTTAGGTTGGCCCTCGATATCTTAATTCCGGGTGTGATCCAGGTCGGGGCTTTATAGGAACAGTTAATTTTAATTTGCTTTTTTGGAAAACATTCCTCAAAATAAGATGATAATATATTGTGAAATTTATTGAACTTATCATTAGGATTGCTCTCCTCATATACCTCACTCCAATTGGCCTCGTTCAGTCTTGAATTAAATTTTTTGACCTGATCATGTTTGAATCGTCTTCTTAATATCACTTTTGTGGGCAATTTTACTATTGGAATTTGTACCGTGCAAATTTGGGAAAAATGATCCGATAGATGCGCATCCACCACTCTCGATGTAAAGTTATCTTTTAGATTTGTGGCAACGTTATCAATTGTTGATGCCGACATATGATGAGGATCTACTCTCGTAGGGTCAGAAATAGTAAGTCTTATACCAAAGGATTCCAAAATGTTTGTTAGTTTCATTTTACTCTGAGTATCTTTGCTAACGTCTATATTAAAGTCCCCGAGAACTAGAGTGTTTTTACATCTCCGAGTTGCTGTTTCCAGCATAGATTGTAACACATTAAAAAATACATTGATGTCGCCTGCAGGTGGTCGATATAAAGTAATTATAGTTATCTTTTTCAGACCAGACAAACACTTTTCGTTGATAATCAGGTCAGCGCCAGTGACCTCTATAATGCCTTGAACACTAAAGTTGTTTATGTCCATTATTTTTGTAACCTTTAGATGCAATTGTTTGTTTACAAATATTGCAACTCCACCATGTTTATTTGTTCTACAATAAGAATTTATCATTCGGTAATTATAAATATTAGTTTGAGAAATTTCATAAGAATTTAGCCAATGCTCCGTTATGCACAATATGTCAATTTGTTCATTTGAGATTTGTTGCTCTGCAAGGTAAATTTCAAGATTATTTTTCTTGTTAATTAAGCTTTGAATGTTTTGATGCATTATGGTGATTACTGGCTCTGGTTCTGTTACATTTATGCGTTCATGTGCTGATACTATATGATTTCCCCCTGAAGAAGATATTAATTTTAGTTTTTTAATAACAGGGCATCAACTTTCTCTGTGATTAGCTGTCCTAGCGTTCGACCCCCAATAAAGTTTAAATGGACACCATCTCTTGCTGAATGGTATTTGCTAATTCTAGAGTTAGGGTCGTAATATTCGGCCCCCATTTCCACGCACATCCACTTTATGCTATCATTTAGCTTGTCAATAGTACTGCTATAAACATCGTCTCTGTATACAATACCTCCAATAATCCATTTTGAATTTGAATATTTAGTAGATCCTTGTTGGATGAGATCTCTTATTTCCAGCATTAGATGCTCCCCCGTCCGCGATTTGGTTACATTATTTGTTCCAACGTGGACTGCGATGATCTTTGGTTCCTGCAGATCATCCGTGTTCATCAGCTGATCCGTGAGTTCTTTCACCCTAATGCCGGGAAACATCCTGACATCACATCCTTCGTCTTCACACCAGTCCTTAGCGCGTCTCAACATTGAATCCCCCATCACTAACACTGTTTTTTTTTCTTTTTTATTTCGGACTATTTTCACTGCTTTAGAGTTCAAGCAGATTCTTCTGTACATTTCCTCGCGATTTTCTTTTGGGATAGATGTATCACTCTCGTTTATTGATGCCTCATTTTCTTCGTCTGATCGTCGCTTTTGCCCTGGCGAGTCGAATTGATGTACCAAATTTTTAACTGATTGGCGAGAAGGATCGACGTTTTTTACTTCCACTGAAGGAGCGCGGTTTCTTCGCAACGTCTCGTGTAGGCTTTTCACTTTTTCTCGCAAGAGCACATTTAGTTCTTCAAGGTTTGCGATGCGCTTGTCCTTTTCAGCTATAAGCAAGTCTTTATAATCTTTATAATCAAAGACACATCTCACTGAATTACTACCCTTATTTTCGTTTGCGTCACTGTTATTGCTGTTCGCGGGCTCTGGTTCACCTTTGCTGTTTAGTTTATAGGTTATTAGCCTCTCGATGAGATCTCCCTTCTTACCGGCTTTGTTTAATCCATGTTTTTCTAGTTTTTCTTTAAGCTGGATCACATTTAATTTGTTATACTTATTTAACATGTGTTCTGTCAACATATCCATCGTATCGTTGGCCTACGTAGGTCAAACTACAAACGTTAACTGGAGCACAACAAATACACGTCCGCACCCGACCACAGCTCAAAGAGCCATTTAAAAGAAATGGATTGTCTGAAAAGAATGTTATAGCATCATCCGATAAAGTCTATACTTACTCGTCATCTACCTTAGTAGGTGAGCTCTGATTTCATTGATAATAACAAGGATTGATTGTCAATTAACCTGACCAGCAGCCAATCTGTTTCGTTCAAATACCGTTTTATGTATTGTTGAGTGTACATTTAGGGCTAGGTTTTAAATGCTGTGATAAATTTTAAACAGTTGGTTAGGACTAACTTGCCATCTCATAAACCAAATACTCAACCATTCGAAGTTTACTTGACGTAACAGTAAATTTATCAGAAATTGAAAGTGAATTTCCCAAGTGCTGCCTGTTGATCTATTCTTCTTATCTCGTAGTGCAAAAGGTCCAAAAGAAATGTCATACAAAAATCGGTATTAGTCTTTTATTTACATTGTTAATATAATTATCAATAATACTTAATTTATACTCTATTTAACTTAACTTAATTTAAAATTATATATTAATCCTCTACGAATGAACCAGATGAATGTTCTGTGAAATTCCGCACCAAATGTGATGAAGGGAAAGTTTTCAGGTGAAGAGTAAGGAGGGGGAAATCAATTAGGCGGTGGGTCACCTGGATCGTATTTGCTGAGGATAGGAAACACACTGCATTTCTGGTCAGATGAAAGAGCCATCTTAGATCCTTCGAAACAGTTGAAGGCGTCAGGGAATTTGTTGGAGTTCGTGATGATCGTATGTATCCTGAAAGAGAGAGAACAAATATTAATAAATACAACGAATTATTTTTCATTATCTTACTATTCTTCTCAATAATATTAACAACTGAATATAACCAACACTCACGTCACAACCTTCTTGAAGGACGAAGTGATATCATGAACAAACTAATTGTTATTGTTGCTTATTAACATTTGAAGTTAATAATTTTAATAATAATTTTCTGAGGGACTGAGTTGAAGACAAAGACAAATAATTTTGAAATAATTTTTATATTTCATTCGTAAAATGTACGACTCTGTAAAATTTCATGTTGATTCGTTTCACACGGTGTAAGTTCTAGACCCACATTTTCTACCCAGCTGTTGTAGCTAAAATTTAACGGTTATTCTGGTATTTATGTTAAATAATCCCTAACTTTCAGCTTGATTAGTGGACTGTATTGTCGGTGCATTATACTTCATGAAACACGTCAGGGACTCACCTGATGCTGGACGGCAGGTGTTCATCTTCAAACAATCCCACGGTGTGGTCTAAGATCGACGTCTTGGTGCAGAATGTCTGCAGAAACAATTAAAAATTCATATTAGAATACATTTTCACATTTTTAATGAGTTTCATTTTGTTTTATCAAAATAAGAAAATGTTGGACACGACGTGGAAGGCAATAAGATACTCCAGGCCTTACTAACAAAGAAGATTATTCAGAAGAATTGAGAAAGATCAGAATCAGAAAGATCAGAATTCAGAAGATCTGTGGGTGAACAGGTATACCTCTATTAAGAATATGTGTTCAGCACTTTCATGGCTTAATGTTAAAGAACGTATTATCCTTAATACATTAACATTAATTTTTAAAATACATAAGGGCATTGCTCCAAATTATCTTTGTAAACAAATCACAATTATTAAGGATACTCATAATTACAACACAAGGTTAAAAGACAATACAATAATTCCAAAATCTTCATCTACATTTATAGACAATACAATTTTTCATAAAGGTATTATAACCGCATCCCTATTACCATTAGAAATAGTGAGTCACCACATGAATTCAGAAAGGGATGTTGCAAATTCATTAAAGAAAATAAGCTGTTATCGACGACTGCGTATGGATTTTGGGACAATTTTTAACAAATAACTTGCAATATTACAAGCCTGCCTCCTATATTTCATTCTTTCTTTGACTGAATTTCCTTTTAATTTTTTATTATCTGCTGTTCCAATGTTATTCTAGATCTAGATCTTCAGAAAGAAGATTATTCAGATTTAAGAGTTAAGTGGCGTAGACTTTTGATCAATCATTAAATACTTTGGTGATTGTAAATTGTAAAACAGTGGAGATTGTGGAGATTGTAAAACATAGATACCTCAATATAAAACAATTTTTTTGAAGTTATATTCGCCCTTGAAATATACATTTACCATAGCCTATATAGGTAACACATCTGGGGTCAGAAGAACCGATGGTAAACGGCTAAGTCGGAGCTCAAATTACCATCAATATTTTGTAGAAATGATAAATAATTATTAGGTATGACTATGAGGTATTGGTTGATTCTCATAATCAAACCTTTGAGTTTTCATCTGGATCATCAAGTTTTGTATGACTTCGAATTTATGTCGAAAAATGTTTCGATTTCTTTTTACGAGTCCGCGTGTGTATATGAAATGTCTTCCTGGACCCTTCACTTTGTGAAGTATTGTTGTTTAATGTTTCTAGTTGTCCACCTCAACTGAACCCACCTGCGCCAGAGCAATGAAGTACAGCTGTTCAGCATCCATGTTCAGCCACGGCAGCTTGGGTTCAGATCCCGCCGTCCATCTTGTGTAGGCGTCCCAGCTGATGGCGGCGGCAGTGTCGTCAGCTAGACGCTCTGTCAGTGACAGATCACCGTGTACCTGACACAAACATGCAATACTAGATGCAATACCAATCACAATACTAGATACGTGTTTTCTCTTGAGGTCGAGAGACGGAAGACATATTATTTTGCAATGTTATTGCTATTCCATCCATGAATTTTCAACTAAAGTGCACTAAAAATTGCAATTACCATTGAAGGGGATTGAAGACTTTTATTCTTTACTAAAAGGTTAGCCCCTTTTTCCTGGCAAGTTCATGGCAGTTCACCGATTTTTCAGGACATGGCGTGGCATGAAAATGGGCGTGAGGGGTTCATATTGTGAATAAATCAATCCTACGGATTACGAGCAGAAAGTTTGGATTTCTATTCAATTTGAACGTCGAGATTCTTGAAAGTGTTACCTATATTGAGTTTGCTCTTCACATTAAAATAATATAAAAAACTCAATGAGTAACGTACTACATTTCAAAGTGCATTTCAAAATACTAAACAGTGTCATTAGAGTACATTACGACCCCCTGGTTTTGGGCAGGGCCAGATTAAACTGTTTGGCGCCCTTAGGCTAATTCACCAGATGCGCCCCCCCCCCCCCCCCCCCCCAAAGGAAACAATTCCAACCTGACTATTTCAATAACCCTCAACTTGCCCCGCAGGGCCTCATTTGGATTTTTAACACTTTTATAATGAATCTTGGAATTTAAAATTATGCTCTTTTCTCTTAAAATCATGTAACGACGCTGTTATCACAGAAAGTGCCTATAAAATGGGGTATCAAATCCGCGAGGATGAAGGCATAGAACTTAGAAGGCTACACACGCCCCACAGGTATTTTTTTTAGAATGTATACACTTTTTGACTGAATCTTGGGCGAGGAAATGGCGCCTTTTTCTATCCAAGTCACTGTACCACCTCAAGTTAGGAACTCTAGCATTTGCATGGGGGGAGATCTCCATATCACCCATTCTATTAAAAAGACTATGCGGTAATTATCTTGACACAAGTTACCATATTTTCAGATTGCACTTTGTAATGACAGTTTGTTTATGATTTAATATTTTTATCATAATTTGGCATTTATTTGAAACTGCGGCGCCCCCTGGAAGCTTGCGTCCCTAAGCTATAGCCTAACTAGCCTAATGGGTAATCCGCCACTGGTTTTGAGGGGAGGGTGGGGGGAGGGGGCGCAGCTCCCACGTTCCCCCCTGAATACACCCTTGCCTCAATGTATTCTGCGTGTGAAGAGGTCGTAATACCTATGCTCCAGAGTGTGGCATCGGTGAAATATGCGTTACTAATTAATATTTAAACATTCTTTTTGTGTGAAAAAAATCTTTAACGAACCGAGTGCTTCTCTTACCGAAATCTCATTCTTCGTTTGTATAGTGAGTGAGCGAACGTAGCGGATATAAATAAGTCTCCTTCAATCTTCCAGACGTTTCAAAACTTCAATCATGGCTCAGCCTCTTCTTAATACGTTTTAAAGAACGGATTATACGGTTTATACCGAGCTAGGGGCACTATACCCATTTTTTAAAGCAGTTTTGTAGTAAGTTTGTTAGACAATAGATTTTTATATAAAATGTGTATTTTGGCTTTAAAGGGTTCGGTAGCAATACTCCGTAACCATTTATACGGTCAACATACCTACAGTTTTATAATTTTTCACTTGTTAGATAGAGAAATGTTACTTTCAATGTAATTATTATGAAAATGTTATGTTTAGTTTCTTACTTATTTAAAATGTATCATTTCTATTTTAAGTTATACTGTGTCCATGTGGCAACCATTGTTGAATGGCAGTGTTTTCCAATCTAGTAAAGTTTTCTCTCTACATTATCGTTTTTTCCTCTTTGCAAGGCTCCAATTCATTGTAAACGGCAAAGTAAATACCTACAAGGGCTTTTCTTACCGTGACAGTGACCACCCTGTCGTCGACTGGATACGATCTTAAGAAGTCGAACTTGTTGTTGTGGCACGTCGTGTAGTCTTCGAATGTCCCCGTCGCAGTCACAGCTTCCGAAAGAATGGAATCATCTTTCGGTGATCCAGGACGAAACTTGATTCCTGCAGGAAGAGATCAAAATACCATTCTAATGCCATGTTGTGTCTTGTTAGCAACGTGATACGTGATAGCAACCAGGGCAGCAATTCCATATTTTAGTACACATTTATTTTTTTGAATGTTTCAATTTTTTATTTTAAAACAATGCTTTTGATATGAATTTGTAATACATTTTATTTGCATTTTCGGCAATCAGTATTTGATTTAGTGATTATTTGTCTGTTGTTTTCATCTGTGATATTTTTGTCACTTGTAACAACTCCCTTTCTTCTTCACCACAATTTTTAATTAAAAAATCTCCCACCCCAGTGGGCCTGTGCGCCAGTGGGCAGTGGGCCTGTGCGCCAGTGGGCCTGTGCGCCAGTGGGCAGTGGGCCTGTTGGCGGCCCTCATTGTGAGATTCATACACTTGTAAACATATCAAGCAGGTCATGCCAATGACGATGTCAGCTAATGATCAAGATGAAGTACCATTTGAATCGAAGTGATGCGCCATCTCGTGAGCGATGACAAAGCCGAGGCGCGCCATCTGAAGATATCGAGGCAGCGAGGTCTCGTACATCGGCCAAGTCATCATTCCATACGGCAGTACTGGAAACAACCGTTTCATTGTTAATAACAGTGATTTGTTGAGATGCTTTCCGAACTTCAAACGTTTCGCCCCCCCCCCCCCCCCCCCTCACGGCGGCTACCACCTTGTAGTGGTGGTGGGGTTTGTGTTGGACAATGATCCACTGCGGCTATGCCGGCGAGCATATGCTCATGTGCTAGGACTTCCCTTGCCGGACAGACTAGTGGTGAGGCCCAGCCAAAGAGCAGCCAGGATCGACCTACCCGTGCTCTCCTTGAATTTGCGGCCCCATCGGGCCGGCCTCCCCTCCTGCCCCAAGACGGACTTCCCCTAGAATCAGTTCCCACCGGTCCGAACCCTCCCGCCCCCCGGTCCGTCCTCATTCCAGCTTGGGTTTCCCCACCAGATCCGGACTACCCCGAACCGGGACCCGTAGATCGACCTCTCCCCAAGACCTCCATTTATGATCAACAAAATTAAGAATACATTATTGTATGTCCGCAAAGACCTATAGCTGTCAACGTGCCTTAAGTTCATATTAATCTAATCGTACGTCACCGGTGCTCACTTACCAACGCGTGGCTCTCCTATAAACATATATTACACTTACAGAGATCAGTTTTTGACAACTTCTAAAATGCCAGTCTCACACTAAAATAAACTAGAAGTAGCAATCCACAGTACATAGACACTATGAGACACTATGATGTATGAACTACGCACGTCTGACTTGCTAAGATAGCATAATTATTTCAAGAGTCGTATGAAGTTTGTAGTTTGAAACTTACTGATCGTGTTGAGTCTGTAGACGGAGACGGCTGTTGTGATGTATGGGTGGAGGAAATGGGTCCATCTGTAATACAAGTCAAATGAGAGACAATTGTCAACATGATGCCGCCAACCGACACTATATGGACAGCTATACGAGTATAGTAGGTCTAGGTATAGTCACCTCTATAAGTCCTGATAAATCTTACCCCCTAGCGCGACTACCAGTCGTACACAGACGAAGTATAAGTTGCCTAACAGAGGGGTGATTTGCAAGACTGACTTTATCAGAACATGACGAGGCGATTGTACAGAGATGATTTATGAAATAGGTTAAATTTTGTCGCTGTTTTCGTTTAATTTTTTTGGTTTTATAGAGAACGATAAACTTGATAGGTCCTATTAAAAACATCTTGATTGGGATATTTCATCCTGTATTATTTTTATTTTCGTAATGTCAACAGTTTCGGTCCATATGTTTGGACCTTCTTCAGGACAAAAACTTCAAATCATATAAAAACAATTAAACATTTCAAACAATTTCTAGAAAAAGCCTCTAGAAAATTGTTTTATTAATTGTTTAAATGTTTCATTGTTTTTATATGATTTGAAGTTTTTGTCCTGAAGAAGGTCCAAACATATATGGACCGAAACTGTTGACATGACGAAAATAAAAATAATACAGGATGAAATATCCCAATCAAGATGTTTTTAATAATTATAATAATCCTGATTCTTTCAAAACTTTTATTGATAGGGCTTTTCTAATTTTTGATAATTGATTTAATTTTTTAGCCTTTGTTTGCTTTTTTTAAAAATCTTTAAAGTTTTTCTTCGTATGGTTTTAATTTCGTTCTTTAAGTACTTTCTAAAAACTATCCATTATATTTGCATTTTGTACCTATATATATATTTTTATATATTTGGTAATGTATGTGCTGAGTATTGTGTGTTGTGTCGAGTATTGTGTGTAGAGTATTGTGTGTATTTACATGGTCTCGCTGCTGCGTGGATCAGCATCATGCGTGTTGTAGAGCTGACGTCTGTAGCGCGTCAGTAGCGCTAAAGACTGGTCGATGTAGCTCGCATCCATCTCAATCTGATGACACAAGATTACAAGTCCAATCATCTTAGTCTTAATTGAGCGAGCGTCACCACGGGTTCTACTCTTATGGCACTTTCTCTGTGTTTTTTTGCCTGCACTGACCAGGTCAAACCGCACAACCAATCGATCTGACATTTTGCACACATACTAACGTTATCTATGCGGTCTCTGGGATCGTTTTTGAAAGGGATCATGTTATTGGTTCAAATTTAAGAAAATATATCTTTCGATTGGTTGGTCCGATCCATTTGAAATTTTGACACGTCATTACGATCAACATTGTTCCCAATCGTACAAAGTTTCAGCCAAATCCTCTTATTGGTTAAAATATAAAACCGTATTTCCTGTGTTTTTTGACATTTAAACTAGAACCGTGCGACCGATCAACTTAAAACTTTGCATGGTCATTGGGACCAACATTATCTGTATTTTTGAAAATTTTCAGACTAATCTGTGTTTAAATCCAAAAGTTATTGACATTTTACGGATATTTTGCGTGTTGGCTATCAAATATCTCGAAAATACTTGGCCAATTCCAAAGCTTGTTGCGATAAAATTATGAAACCCACAAAATTATATCCAACAATCTTACCCCTTCCATCTTCTCATCCAAGAACGAATCATTCCCGAACACGCTCGCGCCGCCATCTACCATCAACGTCATGTACTTCAACTTCAACACCGCTCCCGACTTCGATTCCTCATCCAGCCAAGTAGCATTCTGTGTGAGCTGCTGCTCAGTCGTGTTGCGCAGAAGTTCGAACACTTCATGCGCCATCTTGCTTTTCTCCTCCAGCTCGCTGGGCGGGAAACTTGCGAGATAGAGCTGTGACGTGACTTCCGGCATGAGCTCCTTGACGATGTCCTGGCAGTAGTCCTCGCGCTTGCAGTTGTCGTGTACATCGACGAGGTCCACATAGAGGTCGTGAACGTACATCGCTAGGAGGGCGTTCTGGACCTTCCTGAAATGTTCAAAATGTTGTTTTAGGGTTAAGCCTCATTCCCACGTTTCAGATTCCCAATGATATGGATCCAATTTCTTGATTTTATTCCCCTTCACTTTAATAATTTTGTTATATAATATTGTTGTATTGTATTTGATAAATCTAGCCTTGAACACCTCTGCAATCCCAAGAAATTGTTCAAATTAGGTATGGGACTGTTAGCCTTACTAATAAATAACCTCTAGAATGCTAAATTATGTATGGGTATTTAAAAATAATAGTGACATTTACTAATTTTATAAATTTTCCCCTCAATAATGAAGAGTATGTGAAGGTGTTCAACTGAGGCGTCTTTCCCCTATTTACCTCGGGTTTTTTGACTGCAAAGTTCTCAAAGTTTGTTCGAGGTAACTCTTGAAGTAGACTTGTACGATTGTTTCATCTGGAATTGCCTCTGCCGGACGTCGAATCAGGTTTCCTAGCAGAATTTTCCAATCTATCTGTAAACAATAACATACTAACATTATTTAAGAAGTGGCGGCAAAGGGCAGGATATTTTCATCGGTGAAACTCTATTGTGTAAGTTGTTCCTTGAAATGACTGTGGGAGCGCGCCAACCTAAAATTGTCTCTTGACCACACTCACTAAAAATAAACAAACTTCATTTAATAATATTTTAGTTTTTAATGTTTGGGTAAATAGGATTATTCCAAGCACAATTGAACCTCAAATTGGACATTTCAGAGTCTCAAATTTGTTTTCCATTGCGTTAGAAATCAAAAAACGCAAACATTTTAACTAAGGGGGTTATAGAGAGGGAATTGAGGGGTTTGGAGCTCCTTCTAGCAGAAAATGAGTGTGATACGACAATATAATTGTGCCCACACTAGTAAATTCCTGGAGCCGTCCCTGATTCAGGCATTGCGTGCATGAATGTGGAAAGAGCCTCTCCGAAACGTTTATTGGACCTCCTCGAGACCAATATCAACATAAAACTTTCACCGAATAAGTATCCAGTTCAGTTATCGCCCACAGTTTCCTTAATCTTTAAGGGGTTCTTACCCCTTAAAGATCTTCTTATTCTTATATTCTTATTTCTTCTTATTGGGGTTCTTATTTTAAATTTGTAATAAAGTTTAATAGTGATTGGTCACATTTGGTGCATAACAATCAGTAAAAAGCGCACACACCAAAGCAAGTGCGTAATATTATAATGTGTGTTGTGTTGACATAATGTGTCTTTCCTATTCAAATACTCAATAATCCTCCCGAAGGTGTTGCGGTGGCGGGGTTTGTGTTGGCCAAACCCCCATGATCCACTGAGGCTAAGCCGGCGAGCATATGCGCATGTGTAAGGTTTACCCATGCCAGACAGACCAGTGATGAGACCCAGACAATGAGCAGCCAAGGTCGACCTACCCATGCCCTCTTTATTTATGCTCCCCGCTGGCCGGCCTACCGAGACGGACAACCACCTGAATCGGGTTCCACCGGTAAGAACCCTCCCGCCCCCCAGTCCGGCCCCATTCTGGCCTGTCCTTCCCACCAGTGCTGGACTCCCCCGGACCGGGCTCATTTGGTCAACCCCTTCCATCCTTCCTTAGTATACAAGAAAGTTAAATACTTTGGGCAATATGACCCCCAATAAACACCATTATAATAATATCTAGATCATTATAATTACCAGTGGAATGTCAGACTGCAGTTGAGCCACCGTCACCTCCTCGTAGTCGTTGGAGAGAATGGCAATTCTCTTGATCCCCGCCTCTGGCACCTTGATCTGAAACATGAGGATAGATTCTGTGTGACACAATGTTATGTTTCACGACACCTTGTTGATGACTGTACTTCAGAAGAGCAGATACCTGAGCAGTTTGGTCCGGTTGCTGATCGAATTCTCCTTGCTGAGGGTCCTCGATTAGCATAACATCCCACTCTATGGAGGTGACGATGTCTCGGATAGTTTGCATCTTCCTAGACTCGTTCAGTGTTCTGAACACGTCCAGTTTATTGATTACTTCTTTGACTTTATCGAAGTACTCCGAGGATGGTTTTGACTGAAATTCAATACGCGTGCAATGAGCGTCAAGAGAAGCCATGCCAGGGCACCTATTCTATATCGTCGCGAACGAATTCATTTCGGCGTGAGATCAAAAAAGATATAGAATAGGTACCCAGGGGTCCCCATGAGCGCGCATTGGCACGCAAGCCCGCAATACACAGATGGCAGTTGTGTTGACTACCCTCATCCATTAGAGATCAACTCGATGTTCAGTGAGCCAAATCATGTAAGGTTTGTGGATATTAGATGGAAGAGATCAACAAATGATAACATTAGATAACAACTGATTGACCTCAATGCAGTAGGTTAGGCAACACGATCTGCCCTCTATGTAATGCGGGTTGCTTCGAGACTGGACTGCGAAGTTATGAATGTGGCTGTACAATGTTACTAAAATTATCATAATTTGCCTTGACTTTGTGTGCTAGTAGGAAGCTAATTGAAAATCAATTTGAGAAAACAAGGAACACGACTGCACTCTGATGGCTATAGTGGTAGGTAAATGGCGGCTATCAAGGGCGCATTTGCATAAATATAAATATAAATATTTGCTATAGTTGTTTGTTATGGCTGAAAAAAGTGCATTTATACTAAATTGCAATTTCAATTGTTTCTCCATTTTCACTGCACTATGGAAACACGAAATGTAAAAACATATAAATTAATCTGTAGACTGATAGAAACCATCTTGCCAGAAGTGGTTCCACCACGTATCGCTTATTTGTGGGAATATCAATTTTGTAACCAAAAAAACGCTATAAAATTTGATATGGGTTGTCTCAAGGCTATGCACTATGCACTAAAAATGTAGTAGTGATGTTAAAGCCCCATTTACACGGTGCAATTTCTTGAACACCTTCTGTGCCACAGGGGTTCTGCTCGTGCGCAGTATCACTTTTGAGATGATAAAGGGAATCTGCACATGTGCAGAACTTTTGTGACACATAAGTTGTTCAAGAAATTGCACCGTGTAAATGGGGCTTAACACTAGACAAGTAGCAGAAAACTTGTAAAGCCAGCTTTTAGCAGAACATTGATTTAAATTCGGCTTGAACAAAAAATTAAAAATGCACAGAATGAACTCTAGGTACATCGTGTGAAAGCGAGATAACAAGAGATAATGCTTTCTCTCACATCAAAAAAACTGTGGCGATCTGTAGGCATAAGTTTATATTCATATTTCCTACCGTGCAATGGACGTAATCCTTGTAGTACTGGTTCAAGTCTGTGACGTTGTCAGTTGGAGGCAAACACTCATGTCTGACAACACCCTTGCGGAACACCGACTTCAACTCGGGAGTGGTCAGTTTGAAGGTCATCTTGACCGTGTCAGTTCCATCCACATCCAGAGTAACATCGAACAGAGGTGTGCTGAAATCAAGAGACGAACAAGAAGTCAATTGTTAGCTTTTGTAATTAGGATTCTTCTTTCATAGCAACTTCAAATTGAGGCACAACATAGATTTTATGTTGTAAATTTGAAGTGTAATATGTTGTAATGTAGGTATACACCCGTGGTTACAGAAATTGCTTGCAAAAGTCTAACTCCGTTTCAAATATGGATTAACTAGACGAAAATCCGTAGGTAAACGCAGATTTCGAGCATGTGGGGTTGGAGGGTTTGATTATATGGACCATTCAAACACCCGTTTCAAACTTCGTTTAACAATTTGATATTGACGGTAATTCCAGCTCCAGCTTAGGTTAACCGTCAATTTTTCTGAACGTGGGTGTACGTAATTGCTGTTAGTGATTTCAATGACTTCGATAATGCCAATTAAAGCCTACCTACCATTTTAAAGATCTGGCTTTTAACTTTTAAAGATCTGGGAGAAATGAGTTTACAGTTTTACAGAGAAGTTCATAGAAATTATGCTTGGACGTCCTATTTAACCTCAATCATAAATGTCAGTAATTGTAAAAAAAAAATTGTATGCATGGGACACAACAAGATAATATTAGTTTATATTCGGACAACCAGTTTCCAAAAACTTTCGGGGATCATGCATTACAAACAATGCACATTTCGGGGAACTTTACAAACAAGAGTTGTTTACCGCATTGTTCAATAGGAACTCCACGCAAATTCATTTTTAGATAACTGACAGAAACTCGACATTGAATAATTTAAACGAAGTTCGTATAAAATGTTGAAATCGTAACCGATTCTATTTAATACTGTATTTCCAGAGGATTAGTTGTCGCAATGTTTCAAGTATAAATACCAAGCTATCGTCGTTGATCTGACGTAACAGTGATCTTCATCATGGCAACGATCTCGCCTGACGACTGTGAAGGAGCATCGGATGCTGAGATTGACATTTTAAAACCAGTCGTCAGCATCATGGATGCAGCAGGTAATAAGATCATTCGAACTAAGCTATTCTTCAAGAATTGAGCTTGAGTACGTTATTGATAATACCTGGAATTTACACCCACACCGTACCTTTCAAATTAAAACCTTTCATACTTTCATTTTATGGAATGTACACTTGACCAAAGAAAAAACGGTATTCGAAAGAAATTGATTGGCTGCTGATCAGTTTCCTTGATAATAAATCCTTGTTATTCAATGAAATCATAGCTCCATACCTTCGGATGATGCAATCAAATCTTTATCAGCCATTCCTTTTTTTTGATATACCGTTTTTACTTTGGCCAAGGTATGCTAGAATTACTCAACACAACACAAGTTTATAAGTAACGGAATATGCTATACCTACTAGGTACTAATTACTACGGAAGAATGTAATATTTAATTGATTTTTCTCCCCAGGAATGTACTCGTACTCTCCAAGTGTTAAGAAGAGCGCAAGGAATTGGCTGAGGTTCTATCTTCCTCGCTTTGTGATTTGTGAAATTGGATTCGAAGTTTTCTTCAATCGTTGGTTGTACTTCTTCATGAACTGGAATAATATCGAATATAAAGATCTCCCGGAACTATTTCTTGTGTGGTTAATGGCAGCAACATGTCTGGCACATCTCTACAGCATCTATGTTAAGACGGATGCATTTTATTCATTGATATTCAGACTTGAACAGATACACTCGAGATTTTCTTCGAAGAAGAAACGGAGTCTCTTTATTCTTGAAAAAACAAAGAAACTGAACAATAATCTGATGATCTTCCTTTCGGCAGTGCCTCGAATCAATCTAATCGGTGCAATTGTGATCTACCCCTTCTTCATTCACTGGGATATATCACATGGGTAAAACAAATTATTAATGTTTTCCCTTCCTTTGAAATATTTCATCCAGAACCTTCTTCAGGATAAAATTCAATAAGGCAATCTAAATTTAAATTATTTAATACAGATATTTAATTTATACCCGGTGGCCCAAAAAAACGCACAATGGGGGATACATACATCGCTGTGACGATACTACTACACAAATTAGGCTTAAAATTTCACATAATATATACAGCATACTAAGGTTTGATGTGTGAAAGTTTCAAAAACACTACTTTTGTAGGAAAAAAAGAGACAGCTGCTAGAATTTGGTTGTCGAAAAATCGATTATATGGAGCCGCGTTCAGAAAACGGTATGATTAGTCGTTAGTATTACTGACGATATTAAGTTTAAAATTTCAGATATTATTTAAAATATATTGCCATCTATTGTGATAAAGTTTCAATACATTCATATCATTGTAACAACGTTTTTGCATTTTGAAGTTGAGGTTAAAAGCAGAATATACATGAGATAATTTCACAAGTTCCCTACACACGATCATTTGAAAAAGAGAAATTATCTTTCGATTTTCTGCTTTTAAGTTGAACTTCAAAACTTTCGTTCCATTAATCCATACCCCATAAAAAACACTCCGTGTAAAAATACCAGCCAAGTCTCTTCAATTAAAAAAAAATAGAAGAAATCTAAAAATTCAGCACTGAAAAGTAGTGATATCAAAAAATTGGCCAAGTCAAAACTTTTCAAAAAATACTTGGCGCATCGTTCATATAAATAGTATAGAAGTAGGCAGGAAATGAAATGTACTCATCTACACATGTCCTAAAAAAACGATGCGCCAAGTATTTTTTGAAAAGTTTTGACTTGGCCAATTTTTTGATATCACTACTTTTCAGTGCTGAATTTTTAGATTTCTTCTATTTTTTTTTAATTGAAGAGACTTGGCTGGTATTTTTACACGGAGTGTTTTTTATGGGGATATCACTCCTTTTTTCAGTTTATTATTACAACTTGTAACATATTGTGGCACCAAAGATTATAATTCTTTTAAAAAATAAGATTTTGTGATTTGGTTGCTAAGAAAAGTTGTGCTTGTTACTGTGTTAATGCTATAAATAATATGTTACAAAGTATAGCAAAAGTTTCGTTCCAATCGGTCCAGCCGTTCTCGAGTTACGGCATCACTTCCGGTTTTCAAAATGGCGGTTGACATCACTGCCACCTAAAATTTGTATCTATTAATGTTATGTAACATTATAAGCCTTCTGAATATGTAGTTATTGATATAAGAGATGATTTTAGTCAGATTTGTAATTTTTATGACGTCATTTCCGGTTTAGGTTATAGAACATTTCTTCTTTCACTATTGGTATTCCTTATAGATGACCTTCTAAATCGAATGGCGCTAATTTCGTTTTAATCGGTCCAGCCGTTTTTGATATATGACGTCACTTCCGGTTTAAAAATGGCGGCACAAAAAATTTATAAGAACAAAGGTATCATTAGACGCCAAAAGTGCACATGTGGTAAAATTTTCATATCGATCGGTTCAGCCGTTTAGGCTGTGGCAGTGATAGCAACGTTTCCTGATATCTGAATCATCATCATCAGATAGCTTTTAAAAGGGGTGTAATTTCACTGTTTTCACGGCCCTCTAGCACCCAAACGGCATAACGTATTGTTCCCAAATTTGGTATATGTTGTCAGGTGGGCCATAGCTCGAAATTAAGTTATTTCGCAACAATGTGAGATTTCCCAATTTTGAGATCCAGTAGGCCGAAAATGCCATGTTGTTGCTTACAGTAAAAGTGTTTGGTCTGCTCCTCAGTTTATTAGGCATTTACGGTATGTTGAGTGAGTGTGAGTGTATAGTACGACTTGGCTGGGTGGAGCGACCGCTCCACTAGATTTATTTAAATTGAAATTCACTTTTTAGTGCATTTTGTCCTGTAGAAGATTCTGACATTCATTAATAGAAACTGTCGATCAATAAAATAAATAATAAAATATGAAATTCTAAAGAAAGACAAAATAATTAATGTAATAATGAAATGTTAAAAATGTTTAAACTTATTTTACATGGCTCAACCGATCGAAAACCCTAAAATATTTTGAAATTACAACCATGCATTACTTTTTCTAGCATTTCAATTATATTTAAGTATAAAATATTTCGATAATATCCTTTAATTTACAACTCCCGTCTATTCATTGTCTTCCGAGAATGAACAAAACTTTAACAAATTGAAAATTAGGTATCGGAAAATCATTTCGATTTATAGATTTTAAAGCACACTTTGGAATAGTTACCAATTTTTTCCTCTTAAAAATAGTTTCTTCTTCAACTCTAACCGTACAAAAAAATAGATGTATGCAGAACTCTCATATTTCTTATAGCTTAAAAATGACACGATTTTACTTGTCTGCCATAAGATAACATGGAGGATTCATCTCAAGTTATCTCAGAAACTAGAGAAGAGAAGTGTTGCATTTTTTCAGAGAATTAAAATGATAAAATGTTCAAATGTTGATATTATATTGTTCCTTGAGCATAATGTGTTTCCAGGTATTTCTACCCATATGATGTGTCAGTATCGCCAAACTGTGAAATAACAGCGGCCATCATCATGGGCATTTGGCTTTTAAGTGTAAAATATCTTTCAACGGCCGTGATATTTGAAATCAGCGTCTTACTTCAAATAACTGGTCAGTTCCAAGTTCTACGCGACAACTTGTTAAATATCAGAGCTGACAGTCTCAAGGCAATCAAGGTCAAGTCTCGCCTGAAGGTCGCTAAGACTGGACAAGCTTCTATTGGAACACTAGCTTGGAAAGTCAATGACAGGAGAGAAGCTGATGAACAGAAGCATGACCTTGACTTGGAGATGAAGGGGCGCCTAGCTGACTGTATTAAACATCACCAAAAACTCATCGGGTAATCTATGTGCATTCTCAAATAAAATAATTGTCCAGATGATTCGTTACGAAAGACGTATCACACAATACGTGCCAAATTTCCTCGTAATGTCTTGCTATGATTTATGCACTTTTCCTATTGTATAAAATGCTGTAGTTAGTAATCATTTGGATAGTAGTGAGGTGCCATACATGATTCTAAAATGTATTATGAGTGTATGATAATTTTGTGAATAAATGAAACACCCGGGGGCTACAAAAATTTCATTGTACACCATAGTAACTCTTTAAATCTCACTGTAGGGCATATAGATTACAGAAATTGAGGCATTGCTCCGTTGTGAGTTAAGACTCAGATGAAACTCGGTATTTATAATATTAAGTGACATATTGTCACTCGTATTTGTCACTACATGTTAATATGCCACTCGTATTTGTCACTACATGTTAATATGTCACTCGTATTTGTCACTACATGTTAATATGCCACTCGTATTTGTCACTACATGTTAATATGTAACTCGTATTTGTCACTACATGTTAATATGTCACTCGTATTTGTCACTACATGTTAATATGCCACTCGTATTTGTCACTACATGTTAATATGCCACTCGTATTTGTCACTACATGTTAATATGTCACTCGTATTTGTCACTACATGTTAATATGTCAGTCGTATTTGTCACTACATGTTAATATGTCACTCGTATTTGTCACTACATGTTAATATGCCACTCGTATTTGTCACTACATGTTAATATGTCACTCGTATTTGTCACTTCATGTTAATATGTCAGTCGTATTTGTCACTACATGTTAATATGTCACTCGTATTTGTCACTACATGTTAATATGCCACTCGTATTTGTCAATACATGTTAATATGTCACTCGTATTTGTCACTACATGTTAATATGTCAGTCGTATTTGTCACTACATGTTAATATGTCACTCGTATTTGTCACTACATGTTAATATGTCACTCGTATTTGTCACTACATGTTAATATGTCACTCGTATTTGTCACTACATGTTAATATGTCACTCGTACTTGTCACTACATGTTCATATGTCACTCGTACTTGTCACTACATGTTCATATGTCAGTCGTATTTGTCACTACATGTTCATATGTCACTCGTATTTGTCACTACATGTTAATATGTCACTCGTATTTGTCACTACATGTTTATATGTCACTCGTATTTGTCACTACATGTTAATATGTCACTCGTACTTGTCACTACATGTTCATATGTCAGTCGTATTTGTCACTACATGTTCATATGTCACTCGTATTTGTCACAATATGTTAATATGTCACTCGTATTTGTCACTACATGTTAATATGTCACTCGTATTTGTCACTACATGTTAATATGTCACTCGTATTTGTCACTACATGTTAATATGTCACTCGTACTTGTCACTACATGTTCATATGTCAGTCGTATTTGTCACTACATGTTCATATGTCACTCGTGTTTGTCACTACATGTTAATATGTCAGTCGGGGTGCGCGTTTTTATTTCGCAGGTTATCTTCCAATCAAGTCCAAACACCTTCCTAAGTGAGAGATTCACTAAAATTTCCATCATTATTATCATATTAATATGTATTGTGTAGATTGCTACAAGACTTCAACTCTCTCATACAAACAGCATCGATGACGACAGTATCATTGATTGTCTTTGGGACCTGCGTAGTAATTCTGTTAATATGTGCTGTAAGTTCCATAGAAGTTAATATAAGTTAATAGTTACTGAGGTTCTGTCACACTGTCAATGATTCGAAACATTTATTTTGCAGAAGCCAGATACAAATGAACTCGGATGGACAACACTGGCTTGGAAGATTGTGCTTGGAATATGTCTTGCAATCACGGTAGCTCTTATGGCTCTCTGCTGCTGGTTGGGTGAACAACTTGCAAGTGAGGTAGGGTCGTGGAAAAATGTGTCGATTATCCCTACGCTTATACCATCCCGCCATGCAACGGAGCGCTGGTATACCACTGTACGATCTCCGTTGTATGGCGGGATGGTATAAGCGTAGGGATGATCGAGATATTATTCCAAAGCTGTTCAAGAAGCAGCTTTTAAGTAGACTAGTATCAATTATGCTACGAATTTTTATGTAACAGGGCGTCGCATAAGCGTGTTAAATACGGTTCAATGAAAATAAATACACAAATTGGAAAGTTCGTCCTACGGATGTTTTGTGCCTGAAAATTAGTAAAAATATGGCACTAAACACAATATGTAAAACAAAAATAATATTACTAATAAATAATTCAAAGCTATGAAATTACTTTCATTGAACAGATCTGAAGACACGTGTGTTGTCTTATTTCATAAAAGCAATTACGGTAAAAGATATTGATACAAATCAATGGAAAAACTCGTCAAGGTTACGGTCTTAAAAGCTGGAATAATGCCATCCGAGACCGAATACTTTATTTTGTTTTAAATTATTCGTGTATAAGTGTGTTGATTAGATTATAATTGTGTTGCAGAGCTCTCTAGTTAGGGAAGCTGTCTACTTTTGCGACTGGACCGAAGCGCCTGAAAGCTTCAAACGATCAATGCGGATCATGATGTCAAATGCAAACAACCCTTTTGTCTTTATGGTGGCAGGATTTATTCCAAGTAACATGGATACGCTGCAAATAGTAAGACAAGTTATTATCATGCGAAGCTACAAGAAATTAGGGAAAATTATATATAATTATAAACTTGTTTTGTTTACAGATGTTCCAAACATCGTATGGATATTATAGTGTTCTTACTGAAGTGATGCAAGGCAAGAATACAAAGAAGTTGCAAATGTGAATAGATAAGTGCATTCGCACTTATCTATTCGATTCGATACATTCGATACATTCGATACATTCGATACTTATTCGATACATTCAGCTCAAAGTACAATTTCACAACAATAACTGCTAAGACAGTAGAACACAACAATTGAATAACACAGATCATATGTTTAATACCAAAAAATAGCCGACTATTTTCTAAGCAATTCTGCTGTATTGTATTCTTACTGAGTCAGTTTTACAATCTACAAATTGCCAATAATAATCATGATACAAACTACTTGTATCTCATTGAATATTATTCCATCTAAATTATGTTCCCTAAAGAGAGGTAGGTTTTGACCAAATAGGATAGTTTGTTTCTTTGAATCACTATAATACTTATAGTGCATATCCATCAATCATCAAGCATATCCATATGGCCAGCATATCATCAAACATAATTTACGAGTTTGTGATTAAAAATAATTGATTGAATGTTAGAAGTCTATCAACTTTTGTCAAAATGTCAAATTGTTATTTTCAAGATTCCTAGGATTACATGGTTTACCTTGATGATTTTAATAAGCCACTGGGCAATTGTTATACAAATCTTCAAATATCACACATTCTGTAATAATACGATCTTTAATTTATTTCGTATTTATAGTAGGCATACAAATTAATATTATTATATTTAGTGGGAGGTCACCTGATGCCAGCCAAGACGTATGGAGCTGACATTACACTAACAAACTGCAATATAAAATAACTGTGTCATTGCAATACACTACAAACTGCATAAACCAATAGCTAGGTGCTCAAAAGAAGTTGAGTCCGCAAGTAGATATTTGTGGATGTCAGTCCTCTATAGGTCGATTCAGACTTGCAACTTTTGGTTCAGATTCAGATTGAGATTGAGATTCAGATTCAGATTCAGATTCAGATTCAGATTTCAGGTTCAGATTGATCAACTTGGTTCCGCGTAATGTCACTTTGGTACCAATCAATCTACTCTGCACATTAAATCTTTGTTGTGCATCGTGTATTATTATTATTATTATTATTATTATTATTTTTTTTTTTTTTTTTACTTCTCCTGCATTTTAGGGATTTTTGAGACAAGCCGGAATCCATTGATTCAAGGCATGCCCTGCCTACACATCTTTCGGAGAGTCATATTGGCACCTTAGCACTGATGTTTTTGATGTCGGTCGTGCTAGCCGTTCAAGAACATTCTGACAATTCTCGATGTTCCTAACAACGCCGCTTTTTGCATGATCCGTACGTGATATTCTTCCAACCAGAGTTTCTCTCGGTTTTCTACTAATTCCTTTGACACAAGACCGTTTACTGAGATGACCACTGGCACGACAACGATTTCCCTCAGTCCCCACATGTTCTTGAGGTCTATGGCTAGCTCCTGATACTTTCTCTTCTTCTCAGCAATAGTGGGTGTTATGTTGCTGTCTGAGGGAATTGCAATATCTACAATAATTGCGTGCTTCAGCTTTTTATCGAGAAAAATAATATCAGGTCTGTTGCAAAGCACTGTTCGGTCCGTGCTAATCGGGAGATCCCAGAGAACCTTTGCCTTGTTATTTTCCAGCTCTGGCTCTGGATTATACTTATAATGAGGCATCTCGTCCTGAACGAGACCAAACTCTTTCGCTATTGCTTGGTGAACCACCTTAGCAACTGTGTTATGGCGTGATAAATAATCCGTGGGAGCGAGTACCGAACAACCAGCCGTGACATGCTGGATGGTCTCCTTCGCTTTCTTGCAGAGTCTACAGCGATCAGACACGTTTTCCTTGAGTATATGCCTAGCATACGCGTTGGTTCTGATGACTTGGTCCTGAATGGAGAATATGAACCCCTCAGTTTCTGAGAAGAGCCCACCCCCTCGTAACCATTCGGTAGAGAATCTTTTATCCACAGCATCAGCATCCAACGCAGCCGCAAATCTCCCATGCAGCTCTTTTGCTTTCCATTGATCAAGTTTATCCTGCAATGGAATTGGTGTCAATTGGAAGTGCTCATCAGCCAAATGTAAAGGCGTATATCCAGAATCCGCAATACATACCGCCTTGTGCAAACTCGATGTATGTTCACAAAAATACTTGCGTAAGCTGAGAACTTGCCGAATACAGATCTCCTCAAAGTCTTGAATACCTCTTCCGCCATGTTTGCGCGCAAGGTGGAATCTTTCAACTGCACTCCTTGGGTGATGCATGCGATGCTTAGTAAACGTCGTTCGCACTTTTCTATTCAGTGCGTCAAGTGCAGTTTTCGTCCACTCGACGACTCCAAACGTATACATAACCACCGGAACTGCCCACGTGTTGACAGCCACAACTTTGTTCTTTCCGTTCAGTTGAGATTTGCACACCTTCGTTATCCTCTCGAGGAACTTCTTCTCCACACGATGGGGCGATGCCAAGCTAGGACGACAGGATCGGCCCCTTTGGCGCTAGCGTCGAGGCTGTACTTTTCAAATCAACGTATTTCTTACCCCACAGTCCGTATTTTCATGTTATATTATAAGAATTCATGTTGATATTGGTTATTTAGCGAAAGAGTGGATAATTATTAGAAATTATAGTGTAATAATGATATTTTGGTCATGTAATGACAGCTCACAGAATTATTTTTGTTTCCAGTGCTTTCTTCAACTGACTCACTGCTTAATGGAATTGTGTAACTTTCAATTAAAACAATTGAGAGGGTGTCGCCTCAGATTGAAATAGAATTTGCTTTAGATATTGCACTATCTTCTTATTTTTACACATTTTATTATACTAGAGTAAAAAATCTTTGTATCTAAACAGTAAGTACATCTTCTTACGGCTGTCAAAATAAAGTTTCGCGAGTTTTAATTTTGAGTGGCACGAACAGCTTACTTCACACTTAGCACAGCCCCGATGGCAGCACCCTAGCGGGAGATAGTTTGGCTAGTGCCCTATCGCGCGCTAGTACGTCAGAAACACCCAGTAGCTGCAGCATGCCTAAGTACTTATAACTGTCACCACTACCAAGTCCTTGAATAACAGTTCCACACATAAGGTTGACATCTTCTGGATCTTGCAACTTTCCTTTGCGTACATGAACCGATGCACATTTGTCTAGCCCGAACTCCATATGAATCGCGTCACTGAAACTCTTCACCACTTCCAGCAGGCTTTGCAGTTTGTCGCGACTCGCCGCATACAGCTTCAGGTCGTCCATATAGAACTGATGCGTGATTGACACTCCTAACTCTCTGTTCAGCACATAACCGCACCCTGATTCTCTTAGCATCCTACTCAATGGATTAAGGGCCAAACAAAACCACAGGGGGCTTAGGCTATCACCCTGAAATATACCCCTTGCGATTTTAACTTGGTCAGTGCTGTAGTCTGTTTCGCCAATAGACACACACAGTCTCGTTGTCCAGTTCTTCATCATAAACACGAGAAGATTCACAAGCGCGTTATCGATTTTATATAGACGCAGAACACGAATCAGCCAGGAATGTGGTACGGAATCGAAGGCTTTTCGATAATCGATCCATCCAACAGATATGTTCCTGCCTTTCTTGCACGCTTGTCTCATCACAACCGTATCTATGACCAACAGCTCTTTGCAACCCTGCGCACCTCTACGACAACCGTTCTGCTCCTCTGCTAGGAGTTCATTCGCTGACAAATGTCTGGAGATTTTCGACGAGATTATGGATGTTAATATCTTGTACACAGTAGGGAGACACGTGATTGGCCTGTAGTTCCTGGGATCCTCCATGTCACCAGCCTTTGGCTTCATGTATGTGACCCCTTGCGTGAAGAAATGAGGTATGACCTTCGGATTGACAATGGACTCTTGAAAGAGGTTCGCTAGCACGCCGTGCACGCTCGCAAAATGCTTCCACCAAAAGTTTTGTATCCCGTCACAACCCGGCGCTTTCCAGTTTTGGGTCCTCCTCACTGCAAGTTGTACATCCTGTTTTGTTACAGACACGTCCTCCATCAATGCCAAATCGTCACACAAAGCCACCTCTTCATTTAGCCAGTATGCATTGTCATCGTGTACGGTGGTGTCTGACCATACTCCTGACCAGTAATCAACCAGGCTAACGTCAGTAGGTGGCCTCTGATCACTGTTCTTCGCGTTAGTTGCTTCGTCCAACTTACGATAGAAAACTTTCTGATCTCTAAAGAACAAAGCATTCTGCTGCCTTCTCTTCTCGGCTTCGTTGTAACGCCTGATCCTGCATCCAAGGGCAGCGACTCTTTGCTTCAGATGCTCTGCTCTCACTCTCAGCTTTCTATCGTAATCGCGATCTGATGTTGTTATAATCAATGCTTTTGCGATCTTCTGGACTTCACGGCTCACCCTCTTGCTAGGGTTCAATGGTGATGCAAAGTAAGCGGTTAAGATACCAATTTCACGGCGAGCAATATTGATCTTTGTCTCGATCCTTCTCCTCCATGGTGGTTCCGTTACCCGCTTGTTTCGCACACTACTAGTGGCGAGCGTCTGCTTATCCTTGACCACCTTACCAACACTTAAACATACAGCAAGGGCAGCACAATGCACGAGTCCACACAGCTCTTCCAGTGCAATATCTGAATCGACGTCCTTTTCCAATAACCAATCAATAAAGGACACAATTCCAAAAAGCTTAGTACCGTACTCCACTCTTGGAATACGAGGACGATTTAGAATACTCATACCTTCATATTTCATTTTACATTCTTCAAATACGTCTGAAATTAGATGTTGCTCTTCTGTAAAAGGCATTTGAAATTCGTGGATATCCAGATCACCCGTGCCCTCCTCCGTCGAGCTCCCGGATTCGACAGATACATTGCTGGACGATGACTCTGTCCCACTCTCTTCACTGTCTGAATCATCTGGCCGTGCCAACTCCCTCTGAACTCGCACTCTGATGTTGTACTTCTCCGCTTCTGACAGGAAATTTCTCTGATCAATAACACGCAACTGATCGCACAAGCGTTGCTCTGTCACATTCACCTGCGGACACAGCTCTCTCCATTCAGAAAGCAATCTCTTACGGTACCCTGACTTCTCCTTCTCCAAATTGGTAGCTCTATAATACGCGTGCATGGCATTGATATTCATCTCTTTTGTCCACTTAACACGCGTACCAGCACCCGATGTAGAAGCGGGCGCACCGCTAGAGTGCTCCAAGCTTCTACACCCAACCGTTGCAGCTGTTGCAGCATTTGTAGTGGTCCTTCGTGCAACGGCGCTTATTATTATTATTATTATTATTATTATTATTATTATTCACTTTATTGTCTCAGTGTACAGTACAGGATTAACATTTGAATGAGTAACACAAGAATATTTTCAAACATGAATATAAACTAATCTAAATTCGCCTGTCACTGGTCTTGAAAAATCAGCCGAGGATCAACCATCTCCTTGAGGCTGATTCTTTTGATGTTGCTTTTTTTTCTGCTGTGGTGTTACAGCACTTTTCTCAATATATGAGCAGTTCCCAAGAGTACTGTCTTTTGGAGGTCATGCATGCAATGACATCCAGGAATGTGAAGCAGATGTTCTTGGAGACTTAATGCCACTGTACCAAGAGCTCCTATTACAACTGGCACTATTTTCGTCTTTAGTTTCCACATTCTGTTGATGTCAATTGCCAGGTCTTTGTACTTTAATATTTTTTCCGCTTCTTTAGCAATTAAGTTATCTTCCATTGGGATTGCCACATCAATAATTAAACAGGTCTTCTCATGTCCATTTTTTAATACAATATCTGGTTTATTAGCGAGGACTGTCCTATCTGTTTGGATCTGCTCATTGTAAAGGATGGTAACCTGGTCGTGGATGACAACTTGAGCTGGCTTATGCATATACCATTTGTCTTCAACCGGAATTCCAAAATGTTTACATATATCCCAGTGAAGATATGTGCACACGCGATCATGCCTTTGAATGTATTCGCGCTTCGCTAGTACAGGACAACCGGATGCTATATGGTTTATTGTCTCAGCGAAGGATTTGCATAGTCTGCACATTTCGTCGGTGCCTGTCTTAAGAATACGCCGGTCATAATACTTGGTTCTCAGTGCTTGGTCTTGTGCCGCAACTATAAAAGCTTCTGTTTCCCCCTTGAGATCAGATCGAGTCAACCATCCAAATGTTCTATCTCTATCAACTTGAGGGGATTTCATTTTATTCGGATATTGGCCATGCATGATTTTTCCTTCCCAGATGGATTTTATGCCAAGCTGCAATCCTTCTTTTACTTTCCTCCTGATCTTCTTTACTTCCTGTACTAGTGGCAACGATGGATTTCCTTCGGGGAGTATCAATTGCATTTTCTCTAGAAACTTGTCGGACAGCTTGATTAAGGACATTGTCTTGGGTTTGTTCAATTCATATTCTTTCACCATACATACATATTTATCTAAAGTATTTGCTTGTAGATAATGGGACAAACCAATTACAGCTACTTGATATGCTGATTCCAATTGCATGAGACCTCTTCCTCCACATTTCCTCGGCATATACAATCTTTCCACGTCTGCCTTAGGATGGTGCATCCCATGCATTGTCAAGATCTTCCTGGTTTTCCGATCAATTTGCTTCATGTCTTCAAGCCGCCAATCCACGATGCCAAAACTGTATTGCATTACCGGAACTGCCAACTGCCCAATTGCTAATATCTTGTTCCTACCTGTCAGTTCGCTTCTTAAAACAAGACGTAATCTCCGCTTGTACTCTTTTGTAATTTTTTCTTTTAACAAAGCATGATGTATTCCATCTCCTTCTTCTACTCCTAAATATTTATAAGTCATCCCTTCCTCCAAACTCTGTATTTCTGAACTGTCATCAAGAACAACATTCTCCTTTTGTACCATTCGTCCAGAAGTAAAAGATAGTTTGGCACATTTATCTAAGCCAAATGTCATTCCAATATCATCGCTGAATAGCTTTACTGTCCATAGCAATCCTTCCAACTCGTTGTCATTCTTCGCGAAAAGTTTTAGGTCATCCATGTAGCACAAGTGAGAGACTTTTTGTCCTTTCTGTTTCAAACTATATCCAGATCCGGACGAATTGAGTTCATCTGACAGTGGGAAGAGACTCATACAGAACAGTAAAGGTGAAAGGGAATCTCCTTGGAAAATTCCTCTTCGGATGTTCACCTCTCCAGACATTAGTGTTCCTGTCCCGCAGTTCAGATGCATTTTGGTCCTCCACTGTTTCATTATACTACTGCAAAAATTTACAATACTTGGATTCACTCGATATAAATTCAGCACTTGTATAATCCAACTATGTGGAACGCTATCGAAGGCTTTTTTGTAGTCTATCCAAGCTATTCTGAGACTCTTTTTTTTCTTCTTGCAATCTTCCATGATAGTCTTACTGAGGAGAAGATGGTCCTTGCAACCATACGAGCCTTTGCTGCAACCTTTCTGTTCAAGTGGCATTAGGTGGTTAGTTTCGAGGAAATCATAAATTCTGTTTGCAACAATGGATGTGAAGTTTTTATATATTGTAGGTAAACAAGTAATAGGTCTGTAATTCTTTGGGAGGTGGGTATCACTATTCTTTGGTAACAAATGTGTTATACCATTAGTTAACCATGCTGGGGCGGTCTCGGGATGACAAAGTAATTGATTGTAACAATATGCGAATTTTCCATGAAGAGAAGTAAATTTTTTAATCCAGAAATTATGGATTCCATCACACCCTGGAGACTTCCAGTTATTAATCTTGCGAAAGGAATCTGTAACTTCCTTCTCAGAAATATCCAACAAATTCATTTCGGGGACGCTTTTCAATCTGTCTTGACATCTCTTAATCCACTCAGCATCAGCGTTATGGTGTATTTCCTGCTCCCAAATACCTTTCCAGAAAGCTTCCATATCTTCCTTGGTGGGAATTCTCGTCACCTTTACTTGATCCTTACCGAGTTCTCTGTAGAATCTCTTCCCATCTTCAGCAAACTGTTTGTTCTGACGGAATTGTAAGATACGTTTTTCGTATCTCCTTAATCTTTGTGCTTTTGCTTGAACCTTCTGCTTAAGTAGTTCTTCAATGCGATTAGCATCATCACTGGACTGTATCCCATGTTTCACAAACAGTTTATCTCTCTTCAATAGAAGTTTAATTGAAGGCATTTTGGTGATTCTAATTTCGCGAAGAACTGATATATCTCCCCTCCAATCATTTATCTGCTTCTTTATTCTAATTTTCCATTGTGGCTCACCGTGTTCACTGTTATACTTAGTGCCGTTAAAGGGTTGTGCTCTTGTTCGTTTGGTCTTGTCTGACATTTCAATAACTACTTGGGCTGACGCATATACCAAATTATTCAGGTCCGTCAATGAGAGAGTATTTTCTTCAGCAATAACAGCCAGTACCGCTTGAACTGATTGTATAATAGCCTTAGTCTTAACATTGATATTGACTTTGGATAACCTGTGCCTGTTTTCAATATCAGTTAATGCCCATTTACACCTTATCCTCTCTAAAAGGTCAACGTCAACATGCACATCATTACTAGAATATAAATTTTCTTCGTGGTCAATATCATAAGAATTTGGGGTTGTAATTTCATTCTCGTCACCAATTGGATTGCTCGGACATTCTGGCATAGCCTGCATCTGTTCTGTGTTCTCTGCTTCATTATCAGGAAAATCAATAGCAATTTCCTGCATAACCGATTTCTTGATGAATTCTAGTTCACTCTGGGTTAACTTATTGGTCTTCATTATGTATCTGCGCTGTGTTGCTAATTTATTGGAATTCATACACGGTCTATTCAACGGATTGCGTTGCCTCCATATTTGAAAAGTTCTCTGTGAAATTCCCGACAAGTACTTCTCAGTTGTGTATAAATAACACCACATTAGTTCCCTGTATTCCTCTTGATTCCACCTCTGTCTTGTTCTCATATTTGCAATATTTTCTTCGGTTGCCGCAACTGTGTTTGTTGGTGGTAATGGTGGGCTATGAGATGAAGGGCTGCTTTGAATTGCTTCATTGCAGGAACCTTGATTCATATCTAGCATACAAGAGGCAGAGTTTCTTCTCCCAGTGGCCATGTCCATAGACAATTTTTTACAGTATGATAAAATCCGATTCCACACATCCAAATCAAACTTCACTTCACTTGAATTTTTCTCAAAAGAGGGTTTTCAATGAAACAAATAGATTTAAAATAGAGAGGGATGCTTACTGTATTATCCAGCTCACTTTCAAATATCTTCTCTTCCGTAATATGCAGTATCAAAGAAGATCTTGAAGAGCTGATGTGTTAAAAAAAAACGTGCCAACCACAGCCACTAGAATCCTGGTTATTATTATTATTATTATTATTATTATTATTATTATTATTATTATTATTATTATTATTATTATTATTATTATTATTATTATTATTATTATTATTTATTTTTTATTTTATTATTGTTTTGCAGTGTTACATTGTTAGTTTTCTTTTAATTTTTACTGGTGAAGCGTTCGCTGCTATTTTTATACGTAGTGGTTTATGAGGTTGATTTCACTGTGTTTACTCTTCACAAATTAAATATTAACTTATATTCTATTAAAGTTGCTTTTTCATATTTATTATGTCTACTTGTGGAATATTGTATGTACGCTTTTATGGATATTATCACCCATCAATGAATGAACTCGACAAATGTTAAATAATATAATATAATTAAAAAACAAATATTATATTTATCTGGAGTTTGAAAATAATTGATTTTATAGGACAATGCTGCTAATTGACTAAAAAGATTTTCTATAAAGTAGCTTTTAATGACAATTTGGAGAATTTTTTAAATATAAAATTCTGGAATAAAGTTTGTTTCGTGTATCGCCTAGACGCAGAAGTCATTCATTTGACATCAAATAATTTTAGGTGTGGAAGTTTAAGTACCTCACTATTTTTACAAGTTAATGTATTTCTGGGATACAAACTTTAACCAGTTGATATCCCGTTACTCGAACTTTTGACATAATGTATTTTGGATCATTATACATGCTGTAAACGTTACAAACATTAGCAGTTTACTATAAGAAAAGGAAACTTATTAAATAATGTACAAACTAAATCGGGTTTAATAAAATTTTAATATTGTAATCGATTCAAAACTGCTATCGATATCAATATCAATATGAATATGTTTTCTTTTCTAAAGTTTGTTACTTTGAACAGGTGGCATAGGTCGTAGACAAAATATCTATTTGATGTATTCTTTCTGTTTCTATTCTAAGTTCCAATATTTCTTAATGTCAGAGTAGTCAAACAACCAAATGCATCAGGACATTCACCGGCTTCATTTAGCATGAGTCTTATGGGAATGACGTCACAAGGCGAAAAGAGTTGCTAATCCCTGTTAGTGAAAACGAGTAGCTCTGACGAATCTTCATTATGAACGACATCAAGTCAAGATCTTCAACCATGGTGAAGATTTCGCATGATGACTGTGAAGACGCATCGGAAACTGAGATTATCATTTTAAAATCAGTCGTCAACATCATGGATTCAGCAGGTAATAAAGAGTAACTAATTGACACTTTGGTCCCGAACTAAACTTTAACTTCGAGCATTTTTGCGCAAATACTACTATAATTTACACCAACTTCGTTATTCACCTTTCAAAAAGGCACATAAAGATAATGCAATTTGTTCATTTTACGTGGAATGGTATGTATATTATTGCATTATAAATGAATAGAGCATTTTATAAACGGCATTCGTCATTTTTTTGACATTAATGAGTTTAAGATGGAATGATATTGGAAATGAAAGTTGACATATGACCATCACCAGCCCTTCAATTATTAATTTTAATCATCTAATACACAACAAGTTTTTGTTGTTTATCTGTTGTGTATAACTTGGACACGACTGTAAAATTCATTAATCAAAATTATTATAAACATAAGTAAGGTAACAGACATGTTTAAAATTAATTGTTTATAAGAATGTAATATTTAATTAATTTGGCACATTCCTCCACCAGGAATGTACTCGTACTCTCCAAGTGTTAAGAAGAGCGCAAGGAATTGGCTGAGGTTCTATCTTCCTCGCTTTGTGATTGGTGAAATTGGATTTGAAGTTTTCTTCAATCGTTGGTTGTTCTTATACATGAACTGGAATAATATCGAGCTGGAAGATCTGCCAGAATTAATTCTTGTTTGGCTGTTTGGTGCAGCGATATTTACACATGTCTGCAACATCTACTATAAGACAGACGAAACTAGATCATTGATATACAGATTTGAACAAGCAAACTTGAGATATTCCTTGAAGAACAAACGAAATCTCATTATTATTAAGAGAACAAAGAAATTTAACGATAATCTGGTCAACTTAGTTCTTACATTACCTTGGATCCTCCAAATTTGTGCAATTATGCTCTATCCCTTCTTCATTCGATGGAATATATCCCACGGGTAAAACAATCTGACTTCTATTTAAATAGAAGTAGCCATTGTTGTTAGATATTATTTCTTTTCCTTGAATATAATTTGTATTTCAGGTATTACTACCCATACGATGTATCAGTATCGCCAAACTGTGAAATAACAGCAGCCATCATCATGAGCGTTTGGGTGTTATTTTTAAAATATTTTGTAATAATCTTATTATTTGAAATGAGCTTCGGGATTCAAATCATTGGTAAGTTCCAAGTTCTACGCAACAACTTGTTGAAGATCCGAGCTGACAGTCTCAAGGCTATCAAGGCCAAGCGTCGCCTGAAGGTCGTTAAGACTGTACAAGCTAAGAGTGTATATTCAACTGCTGAAAGGAAACAAGCTTGGAAAGTCGAACAGAAACATGACCTTGACTTGGAGATGCAGGGGCGCATGGCAAGCTGCATTCAACACCACCAAGAACTCATCAGGTATAACTTTGTAGTAGACATAGTTTTCCAGAGAATTTGTTATTCTATCACAGGGATCGGCAACCTGCGGCTCCTTAGTGGTTCTTGAATGTCTCTTTATTACTTATATCGAAAAATTCGAAAATAAAACGCCCTGCGGGGCAACAATTGGAAGGTTGATATGAAGGGATGTGCGTTGTGAAAAATATCCGACCGAACCGGGGCTCGAACCCGGGACCTCTCACTTGCCGGGCGAGTGAGACACAACGCACTGATGAGGGTTAGAGATCTCCGAGGAGAATGGAATGAAGGTAGAGAATGCTCACTACGAACTGTCATACCACCGGTGACGATGCTGTCACCCTGTCTCTTTGCACTTGCGTGCGCAACCCTCTTTTACTCGACTGAACGAGTTGCTTTTCAGCTCGAATGATGAGAATGTTCATATCATCCTGACTCCATGGAAGTTTTCCACAGAAACCTACATTCACTTTGATTCAGCATGGAGTTATAAATTATAATTTTGTTTTAAGTTTGTCCAATTTATAGCCTCTGAATCACTTTTAAATTGTTGAAATTCAAAAACGCCATGCGGGGCAACATCTGGGGGCTTCGTCATAAAATATACACAAAAAATAAAAAAATAAAAATAAATTTGTGATCCAATTTATTATTTTTAGTGATTAATATTCGATATTTGCCTCTACTGCGGCTCCTATTTTTACCTAATTTATTAATTATTTTTTGGTAATTGGCTCCTTGACCAAAAAATGTTGGCGACCCCTGTTCTATCAGATATGGAACTATAACTATCATGTACTACATGTTAATATCTATTCATGTATTTTGTAGATTGATACAAGGCTATGTGTCTCTTACACAACCCGCATCGATGAGTGCAGTCATCTTATTTATCATCGGGATGTGCGTTGTGATTCTCTCCATAGGTGCGGTAAGTTCAACAACATAGACTTCAGTGTCAAACTCCTTTATACTTTAGTAAAATGTGAAACTTCTATATTATACGTTATCCTGATTTGAAAATGATGTTTACAGAAGCCAGATGCAAATGAACTCGGGTGGACAACACTGGCTTGGAAGATTGTGCTTGGAATATGTCTTGCAATCACGGTAGCTCTTATGGCTCTCTGCTGCTGGTTGGGTGAACAACTTGCAAGTGAGGTATAGACTTTGATTCCGAGATCAAATACTTTAGGCAGTTATATCCACAGAAAAACATTCAGTTAAAAACAGCAGCAAAGTCTTTTCTCTTAAAAATCAAGTAATTCTAAAAATGTAACAATTTAATGTAGTGATATAAAATGGGTCCAAGTCATTAAGTTCATTGAAAATCATTTTTAAAAATAAAAAATAACTTCTTTGCGCATCATGTATAAAATAATAGCATAGATCAAGTTCGCCGTAAATAAAACATCTAGATGTATTTAATTGAAATTAAATTTCCAGCAAGTAGGAGGCCAGTGTAGGGCGCGGTAGGAGCTCCCTACAAACGATGTGCAAAGTTTATTTTATTTATTATTTCCAAATACACACAGTGCATTTGCTGGCAGCAGGAATAGGGTAACCCCCGTAACACAATGTGCCCTGCTGCCAGCTGCCAGCTATTGATTTATTATGCAGTGTTACTTCGGAACTCCGATATCAATTCTGTTTGTTTGTTTGTTTGTTTGTTTGTTTGTTTGTTTGTTTGTTTCGTTGGCACCGTCACACAACCGATATAAAATTTTACAGACACACTAATATCAATTAGCTTATGACCTGTATAATGTTCTCATGTACAACAAAATATTGCGCATCTGTTATAAAAGTGTTGATTGCCTTGTGTTTCAGAGCTCTCTAGTGAGGGAAGCTGTCTACGGTTGCGACTGGACCCAAGCATCTGAGAGCTTCAAACGATCAATGCGGATCATGATGTCGATGGCAAATCAGCCTACTGTTTATATGATAGCAGGATTTGTACCACTCAACATGGATACGTTACAATTAGTAAGCGATGTTCAGGATTTTAAGTATATTTAGGCCCGTCTTTCAATACTCTGCTTAAGTCTCAATTAGCTCTTAACAGTTAGTTAGTGGTCATTCTAGGAATTTCATTGGTTGTTGCCATGGCAATATAGTCCTAATTGACTGTATAAAAGTTAGCAAGGCATTGAAAGACCGGCCTTTACAGTGTTTTTATTTGTTATAAAAATAAAAAATGTGTTGTCTTTTTCCCATACGAAATAAATAAATAAACATATAATATATTCGCGAATGTACACGAAAATGGGGGGACAGGGGAGGGGGTCCATTCGTTATTGTTGCATAAGTTTCAATATAACACAACATAGCACGGTCCATCATGGATGAACGTGCAAATCTCACTGTAAAAACTAGTTGCCAAACAGGGTAAACCACCAAACAGCTCACAAAACAGTTTTTACAGTGCTGACAAATTATAGTTTCCGTTGGGCCAAAGTGATCGGAGTTCACGACTGGCGTTACACCGTCCTTAGGAAGGGACGTTAAACCATCAGGGCGCATGAAATCATGATCACTTCCGATTTACGAATTCCCAGCACTCTGTACCTTGCATATGACAGAGAGTCATACTTAAACATTTGTTTTGTTTTCAGATGTTAAATACTTCGTATGAATATTACAATGTTCTTTCTAAGGTGATGCAAGATTAGAAAATAAATTCAAAAGGCAACGAAGTATTATTGATAAAATTTGAAATTTTTGCATCAATTGCAATTTTTGAAATTGCATGAAATTTCAAATTTAATAAATACCTATACTACGTCTTAATATTCGAGTTTAAAAATGTTAGAGTAATTTTCACAATTACTAAGATAGTTGAAATAGAAATCATGTTACTAAGAAAGCTTGCGCACTCACTTAAATCACGTGGTTACTTTTCCATTTGCAAAACATGTTATCTCCCTATTGTAATAATATTCTATCACTTATACTATAACCTATGCTATAACTATATGTACTTTCTTTCTAATTTTCAACTTATACTAATCTTCATTTTTTTTTTAATAATATGCAATTTTTAATGTTGGGATGAATCATTAATGACTAGCAGGCGATGGATGAGAAGGTACTCGATTTTTAAATTATCACTTAGGTATTTCTTAAATACTTATTAATTTCACCTACTTAATTGCCATATTAATTGTAATATTACCATATTAATGGTAAAATGATGTTCTTGGCTTAGGGTTTTCAACCATGTGTGTTCTATTTTCCTCACAACACTGTTAGGGTGGTTTAGAAATAAGAACTCCCGAGGGGGCGCAATTGTTTTGTATTGTTTTGTTTTGTTTCGCTATTTCGTAGATTTTATTCACATTAAAATACAATTCCTATGACTTATAGTCTTCACCCGTTCATCTTCCCATCTCGTGAGTAGGCGTAACTAAACTAATCTCCCACTTCTTCCCAAAGGAGGTTACTCCCGCTTGATAATATAACGTAGCAAAAAACCGCATAATGTCAATTACATGTATGTAGATTGTATCGTATTCGTGTAAAATATTAACCACGAAAAACACTCCTTGTTAAAAGGCAGCTAAGTCTCTTCAACTAAGAAAAGTATTAAAGAAATCTAAAATTCAGCACAGAAAAGTAGTGATATCAAAAAATGGGCCAAGTCAAAACTATTTAAAAAATTAAAACAATACCTACTCTACGCATCGTGTAGAAATAATATAGACGTGTAGGCCAGAAATCAATGTACCAATGTATCTGTGTAGATATATCAAACTAAATCTATAATGTACCTATCTATAATACACGAAAAAACAATGCGCCAAGTATTTTTTGGTTTTTAAATAGTTTTGGCTTGGCCCCTTTTTTGATACTTTTTAGTAAATATATCTTATGAGAGTTTATTGTGTAAAGCAGAATCTTCGGTATATTTGATGTTTTATCTCACAGTGATATCATACAATCAACATCTCATCATTTCATCTTGCACTCTGGACATAGTTATATTAAAAAACCAAGCATAAAAAAGCAAAACGACTGCAAAGTCTTTCCACACCAATGATTGATAAATCTAAAATAAGAGCTATTATACAATTTCCATGATCGGGAGGGGAGGCAGTCCGTCTGGGATGTAAGCAAATGTATTTCTCTGAGATCATTTGAGTTGCCTACCATGGTGTTACTTTGTACTCTCTCGAAGTGTGTGTGTGGGGGGGGGGGGGATGTAAGGGTTGCCTAGCGATCACCGTGTGGGGCCACTAGGCCCGGGGGCCTGTTTGGTTGCATTGCACCTACCTGTGATGCAGCATCAGTTGAGATATTAGATCCGTGAAGTTGGCAGTCACCTCCTGCCACGTCTTCACCGTGTGAAATCTCCCCACTTCCAGCAGAGCGCGTCTCACTGAACACAAAACAGGGAGTATGAGACGCCGTGGCTCTCGTCCGCAATGAAACTAGTGAGTAAAATAGCCACTGCACAATACCTGATTGTAAGGGTTCATTCATTTCAGTGCTGTTCGCAGGCTGCTTATAATTCATGCAGTTGTCGAAGTAACTCTTGAATTTGCGTTTTGCTTCGCAGCTGGATTCATCGATCTTCTGGATTTCAGCTGAAATAAGATATAACACATCATCTTCTTCAGCACTTGATATTTCCGTCAAGAAAGTGATTCTTGGCAACATTTCTAGCAAATACATTCAACAACAGAACTAAATATATAGGTATGAAGTTCAGTTCTTGCAAAGTACAATGATCTAGCCAGTGACCATTCACTCTTACATTATCTTGTTTTGGTTGGTAACTTTTAAAACATGTTAAAACTACAAATGGTGGCAGATGTAGGATTATATAGAAAATGTTTCAAATGCTAATTAAGACCAAGAATTGGAAACGTACACCTCTTTATGCACAAAACATAAAACATTATAAGCTTATAAAAAATCTAGTGGAGCGGTCGCTCCACTCAGCCAAGTCGTACCGTACACTCACAGTCACTCAACATACCGTAAATGCCTATATAAACTGAGGAGCAGACCAACCACTTTTACTGTAAGCAATAACATGGCATTTTCGGCCTACTGGATCTCAAAATTGGGAAATCTCACATTGTTGCGAAATATCTAAATTTCGAGCTATAGCCCACCCCACTATATATACCAAATTTGGGAACAATAGGTTATGCTGTTTGCGTGCTAGAGGGCCGTGAAAACCGTGAAATTACGCCCCTTCTTAAAGGTATCTGATTATTATTATTATTATAATAATGATTCTGATATCAGGCAACCCCGCTGTCACCGCCACAGCTTAAACGGCTAAACCGATCGATCTAAAATTTTTACCACATGTGCACTTTTGGCGTCTGATGATACCTTGCCTGTTGTGATTTTTTGTGCCGCCATTTTGAAACCGGATGTGACGTCATATCTAGAAAACAGCTGGACCGATCGGAACGAAATTTTCGCCATTCGATTCAGATGGTCATCTTTGTGGAATATCCATAGACAAAAAATTATTTTCTTATTTTCTAAACCGGAAGTGACGTCATAAATGCGCAATATTTCACTTATTTCAACAAATTATACTTAAAATACGTACATAATTAACTTACATTGTAATATAGACAATACAATTTATAAATTCAAGGTTGCAGTGTTCTCGACCGCCATTTCTGAAACCGGAAGTGACGTCATATATCTAAAACGCCTGTACCGATTGCAACTGAACTAGCTCCTGCGTATTCATTCTACTATTTATTTGAAAAATCAATTGGGAAAAATGAATAAACAAATTAACGGTACCGGAAATGGCGGCAGGAACCACTAAATGAAACCGGAAGTGACGTCATATATTACAAACGGCATGACCGATTTTACGGAAATATAGGGATTATGAATTCAGATGGTCGTTCATGAAGTATCAACTAGATAAAACTAGATTGTATTCTTATTACCTATACCGGAAATGACGTCATAAATATGATGATTGATGAATTACGTCATAAATATGTTAAATGACATTAAATTCACCACTTTATACTTTTAAATAGATATAAGTAAACGTACATTGTGAATAATTATAAATTCAAGGTTGCAGTGTTCTCGGCCGCCATTTTTAAAACCGGAAGTGACGTCATGTATCAAAAACGGCTGTACTGAATGCAACCAAATTTGGGAAATGTGTAGGTCTAATAATTATGAATTAAAGACGACATTATTTTCGGCCGCCATTGTTAAAACCGGAAGCGACGTCATATATCGAAAACGGCTGTACCGATTGGAACTAAATTGTGTTAATATGTAGGACATAAGAATATTGATTATGAATTTAAGACGACATTATTTTCGGCCGCCATTGTTAAAACCGGAAGTGACGTCATATATCGAAAACGGCTGAACCAATTGCAACCAAATTTTAGAAATGTGTAGGACTAATAATTATGAATTAAAGACGACATTATTTTCGGCCGCCATTGTTAAAACCGGAAGTGACGTCATTTATCGAAAACGTCTGTACCGATTGCAACCAAATTATGCAATTATGTAGGACTTATTATTATGAATTCAAGACGACATTATTTTCGACCGCCATTTCAAAACCGGAAGTGACGTCATATATAGCAAACGGCTGTACCAATTGCAACCAAATTTTGGAAATGTGTAGGACTAATAATTATGAATTAAAGACGACATTATTTTCGGCCGCCATTGTTAAAACATGAATTTACGTCATATATCGAAAACGGCTGTACCGATTGCAACCAAATTTTGGAAATATGTAGGACTAATAATTATGAATTCAAGAAGACATTATTTTCGGCCGCCATTTCAAAACCGGAAGTGACGTTATATATCGAAAACGGCTAAACCGATTGTTATCAAATTATGTAATTTTGTAGGACTTCTAATTATGATTTCAAGAAGACATTATTTTCGGCCCCTATTTCAAAACCGGAAGTGACGTCAAATATCGAAAACGGCTGGACCGATTGTAACGAAACCTAAGCTATTTTTTTTGGATAATCATTTTAATCTTTTACCAAACGCAACTTTTCTTAGTACCTATCCAAATCGGTTGAGGCGTATTTTTTTAAAGGAATTAGTGTTTGCTCGGACATGTGCTACAAGCTGTATGAATAAACTAACAAAAGAAGTGATATCCCAGAAAAAAACACTCCGTGTAAAAACGGCAGCCAAGTCTCTTTACTTCAAAAAAATTCAACACTGAAAAGGAGTGATATCAAAAAAGGAGCCAAGTCAATGACATTTCCAAATATTTAATCGTATTTTTGAAATAAAAGAATAAACACCGAGAAATACTTTACAAAAGGACTTGGCGCATCGTTTTTTTAAAGACATTTTTCTATTCATAAGCATATGCCATTTATAAACAACCGTCATTAAGAATTTTTAGAATAATAGGGAAACATCTTTCAATTACTTATTACACATACCTACTGTAAAATATTTTCTATTTGAATATATACGCGATGAAACTGTTGCCTATGTTTTCTATAAATACACAATAGTTATCTTCGTAATATTGTTTTGTGGCAACATATTAATTAGGTAAGTCTAATGCGTTAATCCTTCTCATCATGAAATAAATTTCTACTGCATTTTATAGCAATACATTTCACAAAGTACACAGTGAAGTCACATTGTATTTCTATTAAAAAAAATAACTTTATACACTTGACACTTCAAAAATATATAAAAGTGTTCCATAGATAGTAAGTAATTATTTGACAACGTTTCATGATTTCCTTCAGTCAAGATCAAATTATGAAAAGATTCCCTTCTAATATCACCATATTAACAGTAGGTACTGCAAGAATATGTATGAGCCCACTTCCAATTGTTATTTAATTCTTCCATCCTTATATTACTTATCTATTACAGCATGAAATCTTTCTTCTATCGCCATTGACAAAACTATAAAATAGCCATTATTAAAAGTAGCTTGATAAATAGATTCTGGCTCTAATAGAAAGAGGAAAATGTACCTACCTATTTGTAAATTTCTTTCTACTTTTAGGATAGAATGATGTCTTTAAAAAAACGATGCGCCAAGTCCTTTTGTAAAGTATTTCTCGGTGTTTATTCTTTTATTTCAAAAATACGATTAAATATTTGGAAATGTCATTGACTTGGCTCCTTTTTTGATATCACTCCTTTTCAGTGTTGAATTTTTTTGAAGTAAAGAGACTTGGCTGCCGTTTTTACACGGAGTGTTTTTTTCTGGGTATGTATTTACTTTGAAATAAACATCTCAGCCCCCAACGCCACGCCGGGAGGGGGGGGGGGGGACATTTTTATATATAATATCTTTATTGCTTTCCTTTCCACTAAAACAGCAGGTATTTTATGAAATTATCTCTGATCGAAATTAAAATCGTCTATGTGTATCTTACTTATTTGAAAACATTCACTAAGAGCGATGTTAGTGCATTTCGAAGAAGTCTCTATTTCAGTTAGTATTCAGTACTCGATCTCCGTGACAATGGCAATCTGTGTCAGATTTGAAAATGTCATCTCGGACATAATAATCGAACACCTGCTATCATTTGCATAAATACTGGTTTTAATTTGAACCAAAATTTGCATTATTCGTAATAATCCAACACCTGCCACCAATTGTAAAAATAATTTTAGTTATAATCATTATTAAACAAAAATTTTGATATCTGATATTATAATAAAGGCCCTACCATTCACTGTTAATCGTTTGAGTTTGAATTGTGTTTTAAGATGTTTTAATTGTCCAATGCATAAATTAACATGAACAGACTAAATATTGATTCGGATACAGAAAAGCATAGTTTTATAATAAATTTTGCAATATAGCGATTTTATGTTTTTGGTGAGATATTCATCATTTAAAATTGCCGTTTACTGATTCTGCCAAGTAAGAAATATCTGGATGTCCAAGGTCATTGCACTCACCTCTGAGACGTATTCTGACGTCATCTTCAGGATCATCATCAATCAACGCCTTGTTAGATTTCATCCCGCCGCACGAGAACGCGTAGAAATCATCGCACGCATCTGCAGAGTGGTCCATGAGGCTCAGCATCCTGCTGGCCAGCATCTTGCACTCGCTGCTGCTGCATACGGAGTCTGCGCAATACACACCAATATCATCAGTGCATTTATTCATTCAATAAGATATTTATTTAGCAATTTGATACTATAATGCTATTATAACGTTTATGAAAACTAATAATATTTACAATCTTTTTTATTTTAAATAACTAAAACATTCTACACTAAAACTAAAACTACATAAACTAGTAAAACTAGTTTAGTAACTATGTACTAAAACTACATTTTCTTATATTTAATGATTGTTCTTATATCATGGCAATCTAGTTCGTGAACGGTTCATCCAGGGGCCATATTCCCGAACTTTTGAATTCCCATTAAATTGTAGAAAAGGTTGTCAGATACTTTTTATATATTTTTTTCAAGTAGCCACAACAACTCTGATTGGGCAATGCAAAAGATCTTTCAAAACTACTGATGTTAGAGTGAAACTCTATCTTGGATTTACTCCCATAGCTCGAAATATGTTTTCGTCATAACAAAAATCAATTATATCAATTATTTGTACCTCGAGCAGGGAAATAGAAAGCAATAGGGAAGTCTCGTGAAGATTAGAATTCAAAATAATATTTATTTTAAGAAAGTTGAGATGTTGCTGAACACAGATGTGGTAATATTTTTGTTGTTGGACGAATAGTTCTCATGTAATTAATTGAGCGAGCGAAGCGAGCGTCTCCATTTGGCTCTTTTGGCACGGACCTCTGTTTTTTTTTTTGTTTTTTTTTTTTTTTTTCTGTTACTGACGATATACAGGTCAGAGTTTTTCTTCGATCGAGCTGAAATTTTGCACACATGTACGTAACATTTCTGATTGTTGCAGACCCTAATTTTTTTGAAATCCATTGATTGGTTCAAATTTAAAAAAAATTAACTTTCGATTGGTTGTTTTGATCAAATTGAAATTTTGACAAGTCATTACCCCCAACATTGTACCCAATCAAACAAAGTTTCAGCCAAATCCTCCCATTGGTTAAAATTTAAAACCATCTTTCCTGTGTTTTTAGAAATTTAAACTATAACCGATTGAACGATCAACTTATAACTTCGCATGATGGTTGGGTCCAACATTATCTGCATTTTTGACAATTTTCATACTAATCTGTGTTTAAATCCAAACGTTATTGACATTTTACGGACTATTAGCGTGTTGGCTGTCAAATTCACGGCGACTTCGACTCTTCAGTTCAAGGCAAGGTAGTTAGAGCAGAAACTTTCAAACGCAAATGAAACTGATAATGACCGTTCAACAGTCGATCTGATATTGTGTAGACACACTTATATCATATGAGTGGTCTCAGGTATATTTTTTGAAGGAGATCCTGTGATTTTTGAAAATTAACACGGAACAGTTCAATCATAAAGGTTCAATTGATCAACTTAAAGCTTTGCATGGTTATTTGGACCAATATTTTAGGAATGTTTTGAGATTTCTATACAAATCTGTGGCGAAATTTTAGAATTATTGGCTTTTAATGACATTTTCGATAGACAGAATTTCGGTTCGAGGTGTTGCGAGTATCCGTGCTCGCTCATCAACGCGTTACTCAGATTCATTGGTTAAAATTTAAATAAATATCTCCTGATAGGCTGAAAAATGAAAACGGTCTTCGATAATTCTGATCAAACTCATATTTTGCATGATCATTAAGACCAATATTGTCTCTTATTTTACAAAATTTCATCCCAATCAGTTAAGAACGTATGAAGTTATTTACATTTTTAATATCTGTCAGTAATGAAGTATCGAAATGAATGTTTTCCAGTGCCAATTGAAAATTGATTCTGATTTGCTTTATGAACCAGGTGCTTAGATGCTATTTTAAAGTTTCGATGAAAAGCATACACTTTTAAGTTGATATCATAATCAATTCCATATGGATGTATATGTTTTCTGTGCGTTGTGTACGCATTTCCGGTTCGAGAATTTGCACGTACCCGTGCTCGCTCATCAACGCGTTACACTGAGCGTTTTCCTAGTAATGACATTTTCGATAGACATAATTTCGGTTCAAGGTGTTGCGTGTATCCGTGCTCGCTCATCAACGCGTTACTCAGAGCGTTTTCCTAGTTTACAAAGTTTGATAGATCTCCTCTCATTTAAAAACAGGAAAATTGGCAATGACATCACAGTTTGCTATATTGCCATGGCAACAAGGGAATCCCCATGTCAACACAATGTTCAAGACTTGGAAATGACATCACAGTTCTGATTCTTGTTAAAGACCGTTTTTCCCGCCAAAAATCATATGATATTTGAACTCGATTTTTATGAATGAAAATTTAAGATTTCACAGGTAATAAGTGTATTTGTCATTATTATTTGTGTTTATTTATAGAAATTTACTAGAATAAAATTTCATGAGACTTCCCATGATTATAGTTCTTTCTTTTTTTTGTTTTCTTCCTTCTGAAATTTTGAACATTCACTAATGTTATGTGAGCGTTCACAGGTAGGTTTAGTTTTTGAACGAGATATTATGATTGGTTGAAAATCAAAAATTGAACCGTTTGATTGATACAAAATTGGCATGATCATTGAGACCAATATTTCTGGTTCTTTTGAAAATGTTTAGACAAAATTGTCAAGAACGACAAGAGTTCTTGACATTTAAGTAACATCTTATGCTTGTTTTGAAATATTTGTTAAATATATTCAAAGAAATTCAAAAATAAAATTATTACTGCTTCTTCTTCGCATGTCGTCTTGTCATCTTCGTATTTTCCAAAATCGATTTATTAATTATTATAGAGCATTAACTTTCACACGCATATTAATTCGCTTGCAAAACGAAGGATCGATGCGTTACGCAGAGCGTTTTACTGTATATCTTATCTACTTAGAAGGAAATAAGCTCAATTCCAACCCTTCAGCTTTTCTTAACTTCAAAGTTGACTATACTCATCTTAAGATCAGCTAAAAATCTAATTCCTGCCAAGAAATTAAGTATTTAATGTATATTAGAATCGACTTGTCTCTTGATTCCGTAAGTAACTATGATTCCTTGTGATGATTAATTTTCCAGACAGATAAAATGCAGCTTTTTACCATTGGTAATTCATTGAACTTACCCGGGGAATGCGTCACTGCATGAGTCACCTCGTCTGGAGTCATCGTGGTCTCTGGCAAAGAGCAACAACTGTCATTACTACTCTGGTAGATGTTTAGCTAATTATATTAATCCTTTGTCCTGTACCCACTTAGCAATTGTGTTTCAATAATTTATTGGAACCTGATTTCTATGAAGTTATTTGAATATGAAACGTATTATAATACAAAAATTAGTAAAACAAATACATAATAGACAAACATAGATAAATATTCGTCTAGATAAAAAAGATAAACAAAAAAACAAACAAACAAACAAACAAACAAACAAACAGGCAATTAAATAAATAAATACAGTTTAATTAATTACATGAATCGATTTTTTTAAATAAATAAAAATATAATGCATAATTTGTGTTGTAATTTCCCACCTTGAACAAGTCGTTCTGAAACTGGTCTGCCAATGTGTGTCGTTTCCTGATTGTTCTCTGGAGGTTGTCTCGTTCCATCAGCCTCTGTCAGATCAACGCTTTCATAAGCCGAACCCAATGTAGTCGTCGGCAAGTCAGTAGTTACTATGTCTGTGCGGATAAAAAGCTCAAGTAAGACTATAATCAGAACAGATTGACGAAAACAACACAATATTATGTAGAATTCAGCCTTTGAGAGAAAGATAAACTAAGTGTGTAACGAAGACAATGGATTATTAAAATGGTTTCAATATAATATATTTTTATTTTTATTTTCATGGAAGCCTCAGAACTTGAAGTATTCAAAAAGTGATATAATGCGGTAGTTTCTGTTTTAAATATATTGAATGTCACGTTTCAACTGATTTGTATCGGTCTTCTGCAGGCTATCACAAAAGCAAGACAAAAATTCACATAAACAGGGGTTTATAAAATACAATGTGTCTTGTTTTTCCTGATACATGATGAAGGCCGATATCAGTCGGCTGAAACGTGACATTAATTTTAATAAATGTCTTTAAAACAGAACATACCGCATTATTTATAATTTATAATTTATAATTTATAATTATATATTAAATTATATGTAATTACGTTATTTAGTAAGCATATTTGCGTTGAAATTTAGACATATTTTAATACCATATTACACACTTTTCTCCTGACCCTACACATTGAAATTGGAGTCTTATCGTACACAATAAAAATATCTACAAATTATAATAAACAACACGTTTTTTACAAAGGTGGACTTGGCCACTTTCAATTCAAGCAACAATTAAATAAATAACAAAATACACACAGCTCTCGTCCGTCACGTAAGAGGTCCTGGGTTCGAGCCCCAGTTCGGCCGGAATTAAGTATTCTGGCAGATCTTTTACCCCCTTCCCCCCCCCCCCCCCCCCACACACACAGAGGTAGATTTTCTACTTCCAAATGTCTTGTCTCATCCGTCTTTGTGAAATCGGTAGTGTTAACTTACCTGTTGAAGAAGTCTCTTGAATTATTACAGAGTCTGTAGACGTATTATGTTCATCTTGAGTTATTGCTGAGTCTGTAGACGTAAACTGTTCATCTTGAATTATTACAGAGTCTGTAGACGTATTATGTTCATCTTGAGTTATTACAGAGTCTGTAGACGTTTCATTTTCATTCTGAGTTGTTCCAGAGTCTGTAGACGTTTCATTTACATACTGAGTTGTTCCAGAGTTTGTAGACGTATCATTTTCATCTTGAGTTATTACAGAGTCTGTAGACGTTTCATTTACATACTGAGTTGTTCCAGAGTCTGTAGACGTTTCATTTACATACTGAGTTGTTCCAGAGTCTGTAGACGTTTCATTTACATACTGAGTTGTTCCAGAGTCTGTAGACGTTTCATTTACATCCTGAGTTGTTCCAGAGTCTGTAGACGTTTCATTTACATCCTGAATTATTCCAGAGTCTATAGACGTTTCATTTTCATATCGATTTGCTTCAGAGTCTATAAATATATCATGTCCATACTGAGTCGTATGCTCTTGTGAAGCCTCCTGCTCCTGAGATACAGTAGTATTCTCTGAAGTCTGTCCTTCTTGCTTGACAGAAACATCTGTAGTATCCTCTCCAGCAGCCACCGTTATCTCAGTATCAATCGCAATCGTCGTATTCGGTTCATCTGAACTGACTTGCTTCTCAGGACTAGAATCTGGGCTTGAATCGTAGTCGGGTACGACGGTTGCCTTGGGCTTCCTCTCAACTTGTTCCGTTCCAGTACCTTGTGCCTCGGACTCAGTTGTGTTATCGAAATCATGGGGAGTGCCAGTGTGGTCTGATATTGAGGTTTCTGTGCCAGGGCTGTCAGTTGAGGATGTAGTGGAACTCTCTTCAAGATCAGGAACAACTTTGTCGTGTGGCTTTTTGGCTGGATGATCAATGTAATCAGTAGTATCATGTGGTTCTGTAACTGGAGGGGGAGTGGTCGTCGTCGGTGTAGATCTTGTTGGACGGGTCATTGTTGATGATTTTGTTGTTCGAGATGTTGTTCTTGGACTTGTTGATCGATATGTTGAAGTTGTTGAAGTTGTTGGCGGTTGAGTTGAATGTGTTGTTGTCGAAATGTTGCCTCTCTGTGCCTGTGGGGAAATGTCAAATTGATTATGAGCGTACTGTGACGTAATAGCACTACGCACATCCTTTAGCGGCTGAATATAGAGATAAGCTCTCAAGCTCAAGTTAATTTGGTTGACAAATCGTCATAAAGTTTGCGATTCTAATCACGCTCATTTAATGTTTAAAATTAATTGGGTATTTATTAGCTAGTATTAACATACTAACTGAGGAATGTAGTAATATGTTACATTACTATAATACCATTACTATCTAGAACCTCCGAAGGAATAAGTAATCTATTTATAGTCAAACAAAATAGAGAAAGGTGAGAAAATAATTTTATCATTCTCAAACCTTTGCAAAGTAGTTCATGAAATTTGTGCATTTTGAGAAGTAGCAAATATCTATTCCTTGTTATATCTATTATAATTTGAATGGTTAAATAGTCTGTTATGAATGTAGGTATTTTATGGAAGCATTATCTTTAGATTTGATGTTGGGTTGCGCTGATTATTATTGAGTAAGTAAGTCTGGGTTAGGCAGGACGAGGTCTTGTGATATTTTAAGTGAGGAAAACCACATAGTAAATGTCCGACAGAGAAATAAATGTCGGCAATCACCGGATACGCAAAACCATCACAAATGAACGTAGTAACCTCGTTATCATTTCCACGTGTCAATAATCAAGCCCATTTTATGTATTATAATTATTTCGAATTATCGGCTTTCCAAACTACCTTATTGCCAGGAATCGCCTTATTCACAAATTATTAGACAATCATTAGACAATATTAGACAATAGACAATCCACAGGAGTGGGCAAGGAGAGGGGGGGGGAGGGGGAGCCGACTGTTACAACGACAACATATACGGAAAATCTATGCAAAGAATATCAATTTAGTAAGTTCATTTTTACTTGGGATTCCTTTTGAATGACTATATATGCCATAAATGTATTCGTACTTAAACGTGTGAAATTACTCTTATATGTTCGTTTCCCGTTTATAAGTTTGGATTTCCTAATTAATAAATTAGGTACGTATACTGCGAAATATAAAGATATTTTAATAAATGAAAAGTTTGTGAAACATTCTATGGAATTTGAATTTATGTTTTGGTGTGAAATTACGGCTAAAATCGTAGGAACAATCCCATTTTTTCGATATTCATTCCTTGGATCAGAGTATAACTTGATTACAAACTAATCAAGTTGTTTGTTTTATAACAAAACTTAACAAAATGGTGTTGATTTTTTATTAATGGGGCTACATTCTCCGGTTCGTACATGCTAAAGGAGCCCTCCCCCCGCCCCCCAACCCCCTTGGCAACATTTTGCGGACGCCCATATGTCTACATAAGTATAATAGTTACTCCCTTACATCTGCAGAATTGTAGTCGGTTACTGTTGGTTTCTTCTGATAACTCTTCCAAGGCCACGCTGCGAGCATGAGGACGATGCAGAGGATGACGAAGATGACGAGAGCGTGGAGACATGCGCGATACGACGTGTCCCGAGCAGGCGGCTTCCCACCTACCGTCGCGGCGCCATTGACGACGCCCGCCTCGGCGCCGCCCGCCGCCTGGATGCTGTAGCTTCCACTCGGCATCGCAGACGAGAGTTACAAGTGGCTGGAGATGATTCGGTGTGAATACAAGCGAGCAGAGGAGAGTTACAAGTGGCTGGAGATGATTCGGTGTAAATACAAGCGAGCAGAGGAGAGTTACAAGTGGCTGGAGATGATTCGGTGTAAATACAAGCGAGTAGAGGAGAGTTACAAGTGGCTGGAGATGATTCGGTGTAAATACAAGCGAGTAGAGGAGAGTTACAAGTGGCTGGAGATGATTCGGTGTGAATACAAGCGAGCAGAGGAGAGTTACAAGTGGCTGGAGATGATTCGGTGTAAATACAAGCGAGTAGAGGAGAGTTACAAGTGGCTGGAGATGATTCGGTGTGAATACAAGCGAGTAGAGGTTTCAAAAGTTTTTACGATTTGAACGTAAACATTGGGGAAATATTTCACAAATATTGCAATAACTTTTGAACTATTCGAATAATGAAAAATTGGGGAGATAATTAATTAATTATTAACATCGTTAATTTTTAGTTGACTTTAACAATAAACACAAACTTATTAATATAATACTTAAGCCCAAACTCGTCTAACTGCTGAAAAAAATCCGGTTTGACACGAGGTTTGGGCACAATAATATTTATAAGTTATATCTAATTTTTATTTTTTTAAATTTTGCATGAATTTGAATGCTACAAAAGTTATAACGATATTTAGGAAATATTATCTCTAATGTATGTGTCACTTCGGGTGTAACTTATTTTCAAATCACAAAGAAAAGAGCAAAGCTCTAAACTGCGCTCCTGGACCCTGGGTTCGATTCCACCTGTGAATCCCAGGTCCCAGAGCGCAGTTTAGAGCTTTGCCGGCTGAACTTAACCAGTAGGTACATTTAAAGCATGTTTCATTATGTGTTGCATTTTAGGTGGAATGAAATTGCCCTGATTTGACTTGAATTTAAATGCATGCTAATTCGACTTGGACGAATCTTCCACTTATCGAAATCTTTATATTCCTAAGGATTACAAGGTAATAAATGTCATCATGTTATAGTAATTGCGATTATCATGTTAGTCGTCCGCCTGCTATTCAGTACCGTAACACAGATCAGGGCAAACTTATTGACTGCGGGCCACCAAATAAATTACGGTTTTTGATATACACATACACATGATATAAGTATACACATTTTATTATGAAATAAATTATAAAGATTGCGGTCTACTAGAGCACAGAGCTTCGCAGGAGAAATCATTAGGAAGACATGTAATCTGAAAGAAGAAATAGGGGTTGGGGAACGTTATTCTGGTAATATTGGTTGTTATTGGTTGGATTTAATGCATTTTACGCGTTTTATCACTGATTCATTCTGAATCCAAAAACTTGTTGGGTAGATTGTTGGTAACATTGCTTGTTGTATGCAGGATTGTTGAACTTGGACCAAAGAAAAAATCTGGAGATCAATAATATTCAGTTACTATTTAAAATGTACTATTGAAAACCAGAGGTTTGGGGCCCTGCTGTAGCATGTAAATCCGAAATCGCATTCAACAACTAGGGTCGAACTAGGTACTAATACTATAGGTTCAAACTATAGGAATCCTTTAAATTAAAATAGTTTCAATCTCTCAGATTTAAATGTTAAATGTAGGTACTAGTTTTATGAATACGTTTTAGGTACGTATGATTATAATAATCGTATTCGTATGCATCAATACGATTGCAATCGTAGAGTATTTTCATTTAGGACTCGGTTCCTGGATATTGCTTATGGTCAGATTTCAGTAGGACGAAAAGAAATCATAAAAATCAACTTATCTAAATATAAAAGTTCCTATACATTACCTGAACGTGTCAGCTATGACGATTCTATCAGAAACACATCCACCTATTACTACAACTTCACTCACTATGATGCAAAATATAACATTTATTCTTATCTGCACCGAGTTGTTATCCAACGCATAGCCAAGTTCACTCTTTCCTCCAGCTACGGGGACATTTAAGCTAGTGTAGGAAGTGGTGATTGTGGCCGAGGAGGAAGGAAGTTGTGGTAGCAACCAACCAAAGCAAACAACGTATAAAGTTCGCAATTTCCGAAATCGTGCTCTACTGATGGGAAGTAAGAAACCTGCTTATCAGAGGAAGTGCCGCGAGTAATTCTTGGAAAGTGAATATTGACAGGAAAACCTATTGAAGTCTATATTTAATTAACTAGGAGGACAATGTGTAAAGCGTTGATAAGATCAGAGATGGGCACTATCAAAGTTTCTAGTTTTATCTAGTTACGTTTTAAACAAAGAAAACGAGGACGTTTTCAAAACGCCGATTTCAAGACTTGGGGTCCAGATGATCAAAGTATCTCTGATAATAAAGTATCTGTGATACCATTTTTTTTACTAGATACTTTGATTCTATTATCAATTGATACTCAAATTTAATGAAGTAACAAGTATCAAATATCTAGTATCAATTTGAAATTTTTAAGAGTATCAGTATCTTATCTAGTATCTTGATACTTTTTCCAAGTATCTTTGCCCATCTCTGGAAGATGCATATATTTAAATGAATTTGATTTCTTGTTCGTAATCAATTGGCAGGCCTTATTGGAATATAATTTGTATTTTGAATAAAATTGCAAGATCTGTCACTTTGCTTTACCTGTAATGCGACTAAAAAGAGAAAAACAAACAGACATTGGTACAATTCGTTTTAAAAAGATATGCTCGCACTCACAAACATTTTCGTTAATAAAGCATAACATCCAAATTTGTGTTATTCATTGTAATTAGATCAATCATTTAGCTTTATGCAGACATTGAAATATAAATCATACACACAATAATTCCACATTGCAAATGAATGTCTAGCGGTTCCAGAAAATTAATATTCCATTATCTTTTAAATCAATATTAAACCTACAAGTAACTCTGGCATCTTCTTCCGTCCCCACAGCACAGCCCCTCGTTCCCCTCCAGCGCAAACATCTGAAAAAGTATGAGAAATATGTGTTCACGTCTGATCCAGTTCCAACCGATCAATGCAATCAATGCTGGGATCAATGCAATCTATGCTGGGGGATCAATGCAAAGTCAATACAATATACTGACCCTGAAGATATTTGCTTTGATCATCTTTTCGAAGTAGGTGCTGTGATGCTGGGACTAAATGACGACAATAATACAAGAGACGCAACAAAAATATAATCCATTTATGTTACAATTCTCAATTTAAAATTAATGAATAACATTTCGTAACATCTCGTAGAGCCTTGCAGTGTTTATGACGTATTATATGTGTGCTATGCTGTACTACCGACTACTTAAACAAGAAAACTCGATCGTAGTTGGTAAGCCACTTCTCCGCATTCATTCAATTTGTGTTGTTTGACGACGTAAACATTTCGACGCCATTGGGAAAGGAACTTATGAAATCTTTTCAATGGCAATATTGATTATAATATAGTGAGGTATACACTCAAGACAGATTGAATATTGTACCCAATCTGATAGTGAATTCACTTCTTATTCTAATCGTATTATTGATTACACTATTTTTATCCTGTTAGGCTAAGGTTACTTCTATTATGTTCCTCTACTTATATCCATTCTGCACATTTGCATGAACAATGTTGCGTATATAACACTAAACTATTTCCTAAAAATACATCGTACCTACTAACTTGTTTAAATTAAAATACTAGCTCAAGGTGATATCCTACAGGATTCAGTTGAGAGCTTGTGTTCCAGTGTCTTATGTTTATGCTAATGACAATCGCATTTGGAAAATAAAGAGACGTACTACAAGATTTCATAAAACATTGTCGCTTTTAATTTTCAACATCTTTATAATATATAAAAGTACAAGTGTCAAATAAAATGGAATGCAGAAAATTGAAGCGACTTGATAAAATTCAGCAAGCATCGGGCAAGTCTTTATGTGACGATCTTCAGTGAAACTAGGCGTATCAGGCGACCAGGCACTGGTAGATGACTGAGTGGACGTGCCATCAGGCGACCAGGCACTGATAGATGGTTGAGTAGATGTGTCATCAGGCGATTAGGCACTGGTAGATGGTTGATTGGACGTGCCATCAGGCGACCAGGCACTGATAGATGGTTGAGTAAATGTGTCATCAGGCGATTAGGCACTGGTAGATGGTTGATTGGACGTGTCATCAGACGACCAGGCACTGGTAGATGACTGAGAGAAGTAGAAGACATACCAGGCGAAAACAGGTCTGTAAAAATCAAGTATATTACTATTAGAATAATTTAATATATAAAGCCATAGAAAAAATGGATAATAATGGTTGCAATATCATTAAATATAAAATTATGTAAAATGTAAAAAATCAAGTATTCCATTGTAAAAAAGGGTTTTACAGATAAACAATAGTGAAATCAGGATGTTAAAAATCCAGTAAGACCGGTAAATCACTTTGTGAAACTCAATTCCAGCAAGTGAAAGGTGACCGGATTAAGCCCTATTTAAGCCGGATAATAATGATGACAAACCCGAAATAAACTAATTGCTTCAAGAAGTGAATCTATTCAGAATAAAAATAATGAAATTAACAGAAATCAAGGCTATCCTGTCGAACGAGCAACACTGTAAATCCAGGCGAAACAAGACGATCAGTCATTTAAGCGAAACCTTCAACTAGACGAAGAGGACAAAATAAATTGCAGGTACCAGAAGCCTCGTTGCACCAGATGTCTAGTCGCACCAGACGTTTTCGTCGCACCAGACGTTCTCGTCGCACCAGACGTTCTCGTCGCACCAGACGTTCTCGTCGCACCAGACGTTCTCGTAGCACCAGACGTTCTCGTCGCACCAGACGTTCTCGTCGCACCAGACGTTCTCGTCGCACTAGATGTTCTCGTAGCACCAGATGTTCTCGTAGCACCAGACGTTCTCGTCGCACCAGACGTTCTCGTCGCACCAGACGTTCTCGTCGCACCAGACGTTCTCGTCGCACCAGATGTTCTCGTAGCACCAGATGTTCTCGTAGCACCAGACGTTCTCGTCGCACCAGACGTTCTCGTCGCACCAGACGTTCTCGTCGCACCAGACGTTCTCGTCGCACCAGACGTTCTCGTCGCACCAGACGTTCTCGTCGCACCAGACGTTCTCGTCGCACCAGACGTTCTCGTTGCACCAGACGTCTCGCCGTACCAGACGTTCTCGTCGTACCAGACGTCCTCGTCGCACCAGATGTTCTCGTCGCACCAGACGTTCTCGTCGCACCAGACGTTCTCGTCGCACCAGACGTTCTCGTTGCACCAGACGTTCTCGCCGTACCAGCCTACAAAACACATGCAAAACATCGTTGTTTAACGTACCTTTTGATCCAGTGTTGATTGTACCAATAAAGCAGAGAATGAAGTGTTTATGTACCAGAAGCTCAGGCATACCAGTCGTACCAGACGTCCTCGTCGCACCAGACGTTCTCGTCGCACCAGACGTACTCGTCGCACCAGACGTTCTCGTCGCACCAGACGTTCTCGTCGCACCAGACGTTCTCGTTGCACCAGACGTCTCGCCGTACCAGACGTTCTCGTCGTACCAGACGTTCTCGTCGCACCAGACGTTCTCGTCGCACCAGACGTTCTCGTCGCACCAGACGTTCTCGTCGCACCAGACGTTCTCGTCGTTCCAGACGTTCTCGTCGCACCAGACGTTCTCGTAGCACCAGACGTTCTCGTCGCACCAGACGTTCTCGTCGCACCAGACGTTCTCGTCGCACCAGACGTTCTCGTCGCACCAGACGTTCTCGTCGCACCAGACGTCCTCGTCGCACCAGACGTTCTCGTCGCACCAGACGTTCTCGTCGCACCAGACGTTCTCGCCGTACCAGCCTACAAAACACATGCAAAACATCGTTGTTTAACGTACCTTTTGATCCAGTGTTGATTGTACCAATAAAGCAGAGAATGAAGTGTTTATGTACCAGAAGCTCAGGCATACCAGTCGTACCAGACGTTCTCGTCGCACCAGACGTTCTCGTCGCACCAGACGTTCTCGTCGCACCAGACGTTCTCGTCGCACCAGACGTTCTCGTCGCACCAGACGTTCTCGTCGCACCAGACGTCCTCGTCGCACCAGACGTTCTCGTCGCACCAGACGTTCTCGTCGCACCAGACGTTCTCGTCGCACCAGACGTTCTCGTCGCACCAGACGTTCTCGTCGCACCAGACGTTCTCGTCGCACCAGACGTTCTCGTCGCACCAGACGTTCTCGCCGTACCAGCCTACAAAACACATGCAAAACATCGTTGTTTAACGTACCTTTTGATCCAGTGTTGATTGTACCAATAAAGCAGAGAATGAAGTGTTTATGTACCAGAAGCTCAGGCATACCAGTCGTACCAGACGTTCTCGTCGCACCAGACGTTCTCGTCGCACCAGACGTTCTCGTCGCACCAGACGTTCTCGTCGCACCAGACGTTCTCGTCGCACCAGACGTTCTCGTTGCACCAGACGTCTCGCCGTACCAGACGTTCTCGTCGTACCAGACGTCCTCGTCGCACCAGATGTTCTCGTCGCACCAGACGTTCTCGTCGCACCAGACGTTCTCGTCGCACCAGACGTTCTCGTTGCACCAGACGTTCTCGCCGTACCAGCCTACAAAACACATGCAAAACATCGTTGTTTAACGTACCTTTTGATCCAGTGTTGATTGTACCAATAAAGCAGAGAATGAAGTGTTTATGTACCAGAAGCTCAGGCATACCAGTCGTACCAGACGTTCTCGTCGCACCAGACGTTCTCGTCGCACCAGACGTTCTCGTCGCACCAGACGTTCTCGTCGCACCAGACGTTCTCGTCGCACCAGACGTTCTCGTCGCACCAGACGTTCTCGTCGCACCAGACGTTCTCGTCGCACCAGACGTTCTCGTCGCACCAGACGTTCTCGTCGCACCAGACGTTCTCGTCGCACCAGACGTTCTCGTCGCACCAGACGTTCTCGTAGCACCAGACGTTCTCGTCGCACCAGACGTTCTCGTCGCACCAGACGTTCTCGTCGCACCAGACGTTCTCGTCGCACCAGACGTCCTCGTCGCACCAGACGTTCTCGTCGCACCAGACGTTCTCGTCGCACCAGACGTTCTCGCCGTACCAGCCTACAAAACACATGCAAAACATCGTTGTTTAACGTACCTTTTGATCCAGTGTTGATTGTACCAATAAAGCAGAGAATGAAGTGTTTATGTACCAGAAGCTCAGGCATACCAGTCGTACCAGACGTCCTCGTCGCACCAGACGTTCTCGTAGCACCAGACGTTCTCGTCGCACCAGACGCTCTCGCCGTACCAGCCTACAAAACACATGCAAAACATCGTTGTTTAACGTACCTTTTGATCCAGTGTTGATTGTACCAATAAAGCAGAGAATGAAGTGTTTATGTACCAGAAGCTCAGGCATACCAGTCGTACCAGACGTCCTCGTCGCACCAGACGTTCTCGTCGCACCAGACGTTCTCGTCGCACCAGACGTTCTCGTCGCACCAGACGTTCTCGTCGCACCAGACGTTCTCGTCGCACCAGACGTTCTCGTTGCACCAGACGTCCTCGTCGCACCAGACGTTCTCGTCGCACCAGACGTTCTCGTCGCACCAGACGTTCTCGAAGCACCAGACGTTCTCGTCGCACCAGACGTTCTCGTCGCACCAGACGTTCTCGTTGCACCAGACGTTCTCGTCGCACCAGACGTTCTCGTCGCACCAGACGTTCTCGAAGCACCAGACGTTCTCGTCGCACCAGACGTTCTCGTCGCACCAGACGTTCTCGTCGCACCAGACGTTCGCGTTGCACCAGACGTCTCGCTGTACCAGCCTACAAAACACATGCAAAACATTGTTGTTTAACGTACCTTTTGATCCAGTGTTGATTGTACCAATAAAGCAGAGAATGAAGTGTTTACGAACCAGAAGCTCAGGAACCAGTCGTACCAGACGTCCTCGTCGCACCAGACGTTCTCGTCGCACCAGACGTTCTCGTCGCACCAGACGTTCTCGTCGCACCAGACGTTCTCGTCGCACCAGACGTTCTCGTCGCACCAGACGTTCTCGTTGCACCAGACGTCCTCGTCGCACCAGACGTTCTCGTCGCACCAGACGTTCTCGTAGCACCAGACGTTCTCGTCGCACCAGACGTTCTCGTTGCACCAGACGTCTCGCTGTACCAGCCTACAAAACACATGCAAACATTGTTGTTTAACGTACCTTTTGATCCAGTGTTGATTGTACCAATAAAGCAGAGAATGAAGTGTTTACGTACCAGAAGCTCAGGCATACCAGTCGTACCAGACGTCCTCGTCGCACCAGACGTTCTCGTATACCAGACGTTCTCGTAGCACCAGACGTTCGCGTCGCACCAGACGTTCTCGTCGCACCAGACGTTCTCGTCGCACCAGATGTTCTCGTAGCACCAGACGTTCTCGTCGCACCAGACGTTCTCGTCGCACCAGACGTTCTCGTCGCACCAGACGTTCTCGTCGCACCAGACGTTCTCGTCGTACCAGACGTCCTCGTCGCACCAGATGTTCTCGTTGCACCAGACGTTCTCGTCGCACCAGACGTTCTCGTTGCACCAGACGTTCTCGTCGCACCAGACGTTCTCGTCGCACCAGACGTTCTCGTCGTACCAGACGTTCTCGTCGCACCAGACTTTCTCGTAGCACCAGACGTTCTCGTAGCACCAGACGTCTCGTCGCACCAGACGTTCTCGTCGCACCAGACGTTCGCGTTGCACCAGACGTCTCGCTGTACCAGCCTACAAAACACATGCAAAATATTGTTGTTTAACGTACCTTTTGATCCAGTGTCGATTGTACCAATAAAGCAAAGAATGAAGTGTTTACGTACCAGAAGCTCAGGCATACCAGTCGTACCAGACGTCCTCGTTGCACCAGACGTTCTTGTCGCACCAGACGTTCTCGTCGCACCAGACGTTCTCGTCGCACCAGACGTTCTCGTCGCACCAGACGTTCTCGTCGCACCAGACGTTCTCGTCGCACCAGACGTTCTCGTCGCACCAGACGTTCTCGTCGCACCAGACGTTCTCGTCGCACCAGACGTTCTCTTTGCAACAGACGTCTCGCCGTACCAGCCTACAAAACACATGCAAAACATTGTTGTTTAACGTTCCTTTTGATCCAGTGTTGATTGTACCAATAAAGCAGAGAATGAAGTGTTTACGTACCAGAAGCTCAGGCATACCAGTCGTACCAGACGTCCTCGTTGCACCAGACGTTCTTGTCGCACCAGACGTTCTCGTCGCACCAGACGTTCTCGTCGCACCAGACGTTCTCGTCGCACCAGACGTTCTCGTCGCACCAGACGTTCTCGTCGCACCAGACGTTCTCGTTGCACCAGACGTTCTCGTCGCACTAGATGTTCTCGTCGCACCAGACGTTCTCGTCGCACCAGACGTTCTCGTCGCACCAGACGTTCTCGTCGCACCAGACGTTCTCGTTGCACCAGACGTCTCGCCGTACCAGCCTACAAAACACATGCAAAACATTGTTGTTTAACGTTCCTTTTGATCCAGTGTTGATTGTACCAATAAAGCAGAGAATGAAGTGTTTACGTACCAGAAGCTCAGGCATACCAGTCGTACCAGACGTCCTCGTTGCACCAGACGTTCTTGTCGCACCAGACGTTCTCGTCGCACCAGACGTTCTCGTCGCACCAGACGTTCTCGTCGCACCAGACGTTCTCGCCGTACCAGACGTTCTCGTCGCACCAGACGTTCTCGTCGCACCAGACGTTCTCGAAGCACCAGACGTTCTCGTCGCACCAGACGTTCTCGTTGCACCAGACGTCTCGCTGTACCAGCCTACAAAACACATGCAAAATATTGTTGTTTAACGTACCTTTTGATCCAGTGTCGATTGTACCAATAAAGCAGAGAATGAAGTGTTTACATACCAGAAGCTCAGGCATACCAGTCGTACCAGACGTCCTCGTCGCACCAGATGTTCTCGTTGCACCAGACGTTCTCGTCGCACCAGACGTTCTCGTCGTACCAGACGTTCTCGTCGCACCAGACGTTCTCGTCGCACCAGATGTTCTCGTCGCACCAGACGTTCTCGTCGCACCAGACGTTCTCGTAGCACCAGACGTTCTCGTTGCACCAGACGTTCTCGTCGCACCAGACGTTCTCGTCGCACCAGACGTTCTCGTCGCACCAGACGTTCTCGTAGCACCAGACGTTCTCGTCGCACCAGATGTTCTCGTAGCACCAGACGTTCTCGTCGCACCAGACGTTCTCGTCGCACCAGACGTTCTCGTCGCACCAGACGTTCTCGTATACCAGACGTTCTCGTAGCACCAGACGTTCTCGTCGCACCAGACGTTCTCGTCGCACCAGACGTTCTCGTCGCACCAGACGTTCTCGTCGCACCAGACGTTCTCGTATACCAGACGTTCTCGTTGCACCAGACGTTCTCGTCGCACCAGACGTTCTCGTTGCACCAGACGTTCTCGTCGCACCAGACGTTCTCGTATACCAGACGTTCTCGTAGCACCAGACGTTCTCGTCGCACCAGACGTTCTCGTTGCACCAGACGTCTCGCTGTACCAGCCTACAAAACACATGCAAACATTGTTGTTTAACGTACCTTTTGATCCAGTGTTGATTGTACCAATAAAGCAGAGAATGAAGTGTTTACGTACCAGAAGCTCAGGCATACCAGTCGTACCAGACGTCCTCGTCGCACCAGATGTTCTCGTCGCACCAGACGTTCTCGTCGTACCAGACGTTCTCGTCGCACCAGACGTTCTCGTCACACCAGATGTTCTCGTCGCACCAGACGTTCTCGTCGCACCAGACGTTCTCGTAGCACCAGACGTTCTCGTTGCACCAGACGTTCTCGTCGCACCAGACGTTCTCGTCGCACCAGACGTTCTCGTCGCACCAGACGTTCTCGTAGCACCAGACGTTCTCGTCGCACCAGATATTCTCGTAGCACCAGACGTTCTCGTCGCACCAGACGTTCTCGTCGCACCAGACGTTCTCGTCGCACCAGACGTTCTCGTATACCAGACGTTCTCGTAGCACCAGACGTTCTCGTCGCACCAGACGTTCTCGTCGCACCAGACGTTCTCGTCGCACCAGACGTTCTCGTCGCACCAGACGTTCTCGTATACCAGACGTTCTCGTTGCACCAGACGTTCTCGTCGCACCAGACGTTCTCGTTGCACCAGACGTTCTCGTCGCACCAGACGTTCTCGTATACCAGACGTTCTCGTAGCACCAGACGTTCTCGTCGCACCAGACGTTCTCGTTGCACCAGACGTCTCGCTGTACCAGCCTACAAAACACATGCAAACATTGTTGTTTAACGTACCTTTTGATCCAGTGTTGATTGTACCAATAAAGCAGAGAATGAAGTGTTTACGTACCAGAAGCTCAGGCATACCAGTCGTACCAGACGTCTCGTTGCACCAGACGTTCTCGTATACCAGACGTTCTCGTTGCACCAGACGACTATGCTGTTGAATTTTACAAACAATCGGTCAAGCCGTTTAGAAAAAAGTAGGGGCCGCCTGTTTATGTTTTTTTTTATGGTTTTCAATATCTGAATTAAAATAACTTACTTCACAGCTGTATGTGGAACATGCAACACACGATTAAGGGCCAGTCTTTCAATACACTGTTAACTTTTAAATTGTATTAAGACTGCATTGTAATGGCAACAACCATTTGAACGGTAGAGTTTTGTACTAACTAACTGTTAACATAACAGCTAGTCTTTAGCAGTGTATTGAAAGACCGGCCCTGAATGTTACGAATGTCAAGTACAACCCAGGACTAATGCATTTTCATGCATTTCTAGGATTTTTTGTTACATTGTAATCGAAATGTCTGCTAGTGTTGTCGACTCTTGACGTACCTTTTGAACCAGTGTTGATTGTACCAATGAAGCCGAGAATGTAGTGTTTACGTACCAGAAGCTCAGGCACCTAGTGTCCTCCAGTCGAACTGGTCGTACCGGAAACCGGGCATGCAGACGAACCAGACGTCAAGGAACACAAAGTTCACCGGACGTTGAAGTCGTACCAGCAGCTCAGGCATTCCAGTCGTACCAAACGACAAGGCGTTCAGTTCTGATGTGCAGACGTTCTGGTGGTCAAGTGAACCAGGGATGCGATAACATAAAGTGAGGACATTCTTGTCTCGGTGAATAACCGTGAATAACATTGAGATGAGAAGCTTGTCACCCTGACAAAAAAGTTCTCATTTTATGTGATCGCACCCCCGGTGGTCTGGTATTTGCATCCTGGATGCAAAATGGAAGGAATGCGTATTATGTCGTTGGAAAGATAGGTAGTGACTCTTTACTTTATGGTAGAATAAACCTGGCCGACTATTTGGATCAATTTCCATGAGTGTTGTTAAAGCGAAAACATATTAAAGAAACATATTCGTTGATGTACATCCGCGGTCAGAAGAAATGACGGTAAACTGCTAAGTTGGAGCTCGAACTACCACCAATAGTTATTGAACGGAGAAATGTATTATGCATGAGGTGGTTGGTTGTTTCTTATATTCTCTAACCCACCAGTCCCACATGCTAGACATGAGTGTTCGTCTGGATAATCTAGTTTTGAAAAAGTTTAGAACTTTTCATGCAATTTTTGTGAACGCCTCGGCCTATTTTTGGATAAAATTAACTTACTAGTTATCTGATATTAAAATTAAAAAAATAATACAAAAATGACTGTATCCGATAAATTGAGGCATTCTCCCATTTAAAATACGTTTATGGCATTAAGCTATGTGCATATTATTACGTCAAGACGTACAATAAAAAATTATTCTTATGACTAAGAATACACTCCACGTAGTATGGTAAAGAGCAGTATTTTACTTGATGACATTCTAATCAAAAAGAGTATCTTCAAATCAATCTTGCGTAATACCTGGATTATATTCGCTCATATCTACAGGCAGTCCTCGATCCATCAGACATCGTCAAGTCTTCGGTTGGTTGTTAGATGCATCCAATTAGACTTTTCAAAATATCAAGTTAGAAGGTATTGACAACTAAGAATAATGTCGTCCTGGAAGCTAAATAATATTACGAATCAAGAATAGGTACTTTTGAAACATCTATTGTTGTCTGATATTGGAATTGCATGGCTACAATAATTGGTTTTCTAATAATGATAGTTAAATTGTTTCTATTGTAGACGTAACAACATGTTAACTCATTAAACGACATGAAACAAAGGGAGTTCCAAACGCAGAGGCTCTCGCGCTGCCACTGTAAATTAGATTATCGAGTCATGTGAACTAAATTCATTTTTCAAGTCGCTGTTAAATCAATCCCAGAAAAAACACTCCGTGTAAAAATACCAGCCAAGTCTCTTTAACTATAAAAAAAAATAGAAGAAATCTAAAAATTCAGCACTGAAAAGGAGTGATATCAAAAAAGGAGCCAAGTCAACGAATTTTCCAAATTTTAATCGTACCATTGAAATAAAAATATCAACCCCCGAGAAATACTTAAAAAAAGGACTTGGCGCATCGTTTTTTTAAAGACACTTTTCTATCCTAAAAGTATAGGAAGAACTCTACAAGTATATTTTCCTGAGTATATCACATTCATTATCGACGAATCATACTACGTTTTAATATAACTAGTACTCTTACCTACTGGCAGTTTTGGTATTTTGTCAATATTCAGAGGAAATAAACGGATAAACGAATAACAAATAAACGGAAGCGGCCTAGTCAATTCGTTATTGCCACTATTTCTAGGGTCATATTAATCAATCATACTTCTCAATATCGTGACTGAGGGAAATAGCGAAAGCGCTCATTACAAGAAGGCCGTCAATGAGATTTGTATAAGTGACTAGTGCACTGAGCCATGCTGCTCAAATAATTACTGACTAGATTTTTATCTAAAGTAATACGTTATGTAATTTATGAATTTTTTTGGTATAAAATGTTAATTAATAGCAATTAATTACACGGCGAGAAGGTTCAAAGTATAATGCTGTAGTAGGTATGTTGATGTACCCACAAAACTATAGGTACCTACCAATCACAAACACAACTGTTCTGTATTTATTGCTTGTAAGACAATGCTATGTTTCTTTGCGTACTTATATTTAAATTTAAAATATTTTACAGAATGTTCAATATTTAACTTGAAAGTTTTGTCCCAATTTTTCTAGGCATTTCTGAACTACGTAGTATGTGAGTGGCATAAGCTTAAGAATAGAAAAATGTCTTTAAAAAAACGATGCGCCAAGTCCTTTTTTTAAGTATTTCTCGGGGGTTGATATTTTTATTTCAATGGTACGATTAAAATTTGGAAAATTCGTTGACTTGGCTCCTTTTTTGATATCACTCCTTTTCAGTGCTGAATTTTTAGATTTCTTCTATTTTTTTTTATAGTTAAAGAGACTTGGCTGGTATTTTTACACGGAGTGTTTTTTCTGGGATATCACTTCTTTTGTTAGTTTATTCATACAGCTTGTAGCACATGTCCGAGCAGGGACTAATTTCTTTAAAAAAATACGCCTCAACCGATTTGGTTACTATGAAAAGTTGCGTTTGGTAAGATGAAAATGATTATCCAAGAAGAATAGCTTAAGTTTCGTTATAATCGATCCAGCCGTTTTCGATACATGACGTCACTTCCGGTTTTGAAATAGCGGCCGAATTCCGGTATAGGTAATAAGAAAACAATCTAGTTTTATCTAGTTGATACCTTCATGAACGACCATCTGAATTCCTAATCCCTATATTTCCGTAAAATCGGTCATGCCGTTTGTAATATATGACGTCACTTCCGGTTTCATTTAGTGGTTCCTGCCGCCATTTCCGGTACCGTTAATTTGTTTATTCATTTTTCACAATTGAGTTTCAAAAAAAGTTGCAGAATGAATACGCAGGAGCTAGTTCAGTTGCAAACGGTACAGGCGTTTTAGATATATTACGTCACTTCCGGTTTCAGGAATGGCGGCCGAGAACACTGCCTCCTTGAATTTATAATTTGTATTGTCTATGTTACAATGTAAGTTACTTATGTATGTATTTCAAGTATAATTTGTTGAAATAAGTTAAATATTGCGTATTTATGACGTCACTTCCGGTTCAGAAAATAAGAAAATAATAATTTTTTTATTGATACTTCATATAGATGACCGTCTCAATCGAATGGCGCTAATTTCGTTCTAATCGGTCCAGACGTTTTTGAGATATGACGTCACTTCCGGTTTAAAAATGGCGGCACAAAAAATCACAAGAGGCAAGGTATCATCAGACGCCAAAAGTGCATATGTGGTAAAAATGTCAGGTTGATCGGTTCAGCCGTTTAGGCTGTGGCGGTGATAGCAACGTTTCCTGATATCTTCAGAATCAGAAAGTGGTGTAATTTCACTGTTTTCTCGGCCCTCTAGCTCGCAAACGGCATAACATATTGTTCCCTAATTTGGTATATGTAGTGGGGTGGGCCATAGCTCGAAATTAAGATATATCGCAACAATGTGAGATTTTCCAATTTTAAGATCCAGTAGGCCGAAAATGCCATGTTGTTGCTTACAGTAAAAGTGGTTGGTCTGCTCCTCAGTTTATTAGTCATTTACGGTATGTTGAGTGAGTGTGAGTGTACGGTACGACTTGGCTGGGTGGAGCGACCGCTCCACTAGATGTTACTTTTAATGCCAGTCTTTCAATCCTCTGCTAACTTTTAAACGTTTGATTAGGACTTCATTGTCATGGCAACAACCAATGACATTCCTAGAATTACTGTGTTAATTGAGCGAGCGAAGCGAGCGTCTCCTTTTGACTCTTTTGACACGGACCTCTGTTTTTTTTTGTTTTTTTTTGTCTGCTAAATGGAGCAATAGAAATCGCACAGTTTCACCGATCGACCTGAAATTTTGCACACATGTAGAGACAACCTTATCTGTTTGCTGACTCCAATTTTTTTTGAAATTCATTGATTGGTTAAAATTTAAATAAACATCTCCTGATAGGCTGAAAAATGAAAATGGTCTTCGACAAATGTGATCAACCTTATATTTTGCATGGTCATTAAGACCAACATTGTCTCTTATTTTATAAATTTTCAGCCAAATCGTTCCATTGGTTAAAATTTAAAACTATATTTCATGTGCTTTTTGAAATTTAAACCAGAACCGTTTGACCGATCAACTTAAAAATTTGCATGGTCATCGGGTCCAACATTATCTGTATTTTTGACAATTTTCAGACTAAACTGTGTTTAAATTCAACAGTTATTGACAGTTTACGGATATTTTGCGTGTTGGCTGTCATATTTCTCGAATTTCACATTTCACGGCATCTTCGGATCTTCACTTCAAGGTTGTTAGAGCAGAAACTTTCAAACGTACTATATTAATATGAAACTGATATGACCGTTTAAATATTTTTTGAACGAGATCCTGTGATTTTTGTAAATTAACAAGGAATCGTTCAATCATAAAGGTTCAATCGATCAACTTAAAACTTTGCGTGGTTATTGGGACCAATATTTTTGGAATTGTTGGAGATTTTCATACAAGTCTGTGACGAAATTCAAGAATTATTGGCTTTTAAGGACATTTTCTATAAACAGAATTTCGGTTCGAGGTATTGCGCGTATCAGTGCTCGCTCATCAACGCGTTACTCAGAGCGTTTTCCTAGTTACTGGTCCAGTGGCGTAACTAGAGATTGATGGGCCCTGGAAAAAATTCTTCTGGTGCTCCCCCCCCCCCCCCCCCCCCCAAAAAAAAAGAAACATATATAAATATTTTAGTTACATTTGAGTATATTGAATACTGTACAAAACAATATTTGTAGAAAGACTGCCAAGCACCTTCTCACCTAAAAGTATTGAGATCTAAGGGTCCAGCAAAACGTTGTTAAAACATGTTCGCACTTAAAATTCATTAAAATCATTTAATCCAGATACTGCCGCCAAGCACCACACTTAACCTTGTGCCTGAATTTGACATAAAAGAAGCCTCCAAATTTCAAGCATAAGCCGTAATAGAATCAGAATAGAATCAATCGTTTTACACAACATATAAAATATGATTACTCTTAATTGGAAGCAATGTACCACGTTGAGTAAAAAAAAATATTCGGAAAACTTTATTTGGACAAGTTAATAAAATTCTGCTTTATTTGAGAAATGCCCGTTGCGCCCCCCTAGTGCCTGGGCCCCAGCCACCCGTTAGTTACGCCACTGTACTGGTTTTAGCAGAGTATTGAAAAACTGGACCTTTTTCCGCTTGAAGCATGCACTTTTTTGGGTACGAGTAGAGACAAAATGGGTTGACGAAATGATTTGAAAATGTAATCATTATGAGATAAAAGACAAATGTATAAGGGCTATCATCACTTGGTAATGTTTTGCTTTGTTAATTAGTAATAATTAATAGATTTTTGGTCAATAATGGTATATTTTCTTGTCTCGTTAGGTGCCATATGAAATTTAATTTAAATTAATGTGCCAAGTGATAACAATTAGTTTGTCTTTTATCTAATCATGATTAAAATTTGATATCAATTGGTTAACGGGTTTGGTCTCCAATCGTATCGGAAATGTCATAGTTTTTAGCGGTTTTGTTGAATAAAACCGGCGCCTAATTAACAGGAACGAAGCAAAAATGAAAAGGTGCTACTAATATACAATCAGACTGATCATGTGAACACTTTAATTAGGTATGAGAGCTGGCACTTGGTGCCATATGGCCTGATGGTATTTAGTACTTACACTTATCTCATTGTTGTGATCTCATTATTTCAGTCGATGGTATAAGATAGTCAACTTATTAAAAAGAAAGGAAAGGATTTTGAAAGAATATAAAATAATGTCTGTGTAAAGTGCTTTTTACATATCATGTCCGATCATAGGGTAGCTGCATCACCCTGGAGGCCAAGTCTTGAAACTTACGCCTTCAGGACGCAAACGCTCTCGGACGTCATAAAGTCCCATTTACTGTAAGAGTGATCGACATTGAAACATAAAGTCAAGCCACTTATTTGATTGTCATCCAGCAATCTATTGGAAACAATTTATTAATATTATAATTATTATTACAGATGTTATTCAGTCATAAAACCTTATTCAAAATTAAGATAAACAGTTAACAGTAGATTTCAAGGTCATCATTCTTACAGTAAATGGGACTTTATGACGTCCGAGAGCGTTTGCGTCCTGAAGGCGTAAGTTTCAAGACTTGGCCTCAATGGTAATAAAACTCATTCTTGTTTCGTATTTTAAATATTGTTGTGAAATAATAATATTAAAGACATGCAGAATAATTGATATCAAATAAAAATTAAGGAAATTTAACCAAGAAATATAATGATTATTTATTACTTATTTACTGAGCGCATCTGTCTCCCAGTTAGATTTTGGTCAGCTGTGACGTCAAATGAGATTGCCGTGTCGATGTCAGATCAAGATGGTATAGGGTTCAGTGTACTTGGACGTAGGATTACAACAGTTATTTATCTGAAATTGTTTTAACTTCAACTGCCAAGACAAAGGTCAGCCAAAGCCACGCTAAAGATATTGTCACCCTAGGGTTGCACCAATACTATTATACTAGCTGGAAATGCATTAGTCTGCGAAACCAATTCATCAATTTATTAAATTATAACGTTAAGTTTGTTACTAGAAATACGGTGAAAATATTGGCAATAATTTAAGGACTTCACATGTAAATAGGTTTACAAATAATGTTTATATTATGAAGGTTGAATCCAAATGTACAGCTACCTCCAAAGGCGTACCTTCAAATATGATATTATTTTTTGTGGGATAACATTTTTTCAAGAAATCGATTTACAAAGATTGAATGTAATCTTGGAATTTAACGTTCCTACCCAACAAACACTGGCCGGACCTAAAAGTAGTCTTCACCATAGAAAATCACTGTTGTGTATGTGTAGTTAGAATTGACACCATAATACAAAGAAGATGCGTATACCTTCAAATCAGTCTGATAGATTGGGTTGCTATCTGGATCCAAATCTCCACATCCACTTGGACAGACGTCTCCAAATCTTCATAAACATACTTTTAAAGACACTTCAAGACACAAGTATTGGAAATGTTCGTATAAACGTTGTGTTGCCTTGGAAACTTATTACAAAATTAATAATACTGATGAAACTTCCAGTCTGATATTGATTATTGTGTTTTTAATATGTTGTATTGTAAACTTTTAAACTGTGTCATCAACAGTTTTATTATTAGGTACTATTACAAAACAAAAACATGTGAAAAGACTGCCAAGCACCAAACCACCTAAAGGATTGAGATCTAAAATGAGGGCCAAATGTATTTCTAAAGCTCAAGTTCCGAACACCGAAACTATGACTCTCTCATGCAAGTAGGCTATCGCGTTATGATTTTTTGTGTTCTCACTGTTCTGCAACTGTCTAATGGCGACTGATGATGATGATGATGATGACGATGACGATGGTGATGGCGATGGCGATGACGATGACGATGACGATGACGATGGCGATGGCGATGACGATGACGATGGCGATGGCGATGATGATGATGATGACGATGACGATGACGATGACGATGACGATGACGATGACGATGACGATGACGATGACGATGACGATGGCGATGACGATGACGATGACGATGGCGATTGCGATAGCGATGGCGATGACGATGACGATGACGATGACGATGACGATGACGATGGCGATGGCGATGATGATGACGATGATAAAGAACAGGTTTTACGATGGACAGTGGGAAGGAGGGATTCATGGACCATTATTAGGGAACATTCCCTGAATTTGCCACTCGACTGAGAGAAACTGTATAAATACCTCAGTCAGGATGTTCGGCCCCGGGAAAACGTGCAAATTCTCGGAATTCACGCACAGAAAACATACATCCATATTATTGAATTGAAATAATATGATCCATCAATCAACATAAAAGCAAAATAAAAGTATCTATTGTCATTGAAACTAATGAGAATTGCATCTAAACGCTCTGGTACATGAAGCAAATCAGATTCAGTTGCAGTGGATTCACATTCATTGTGATACTTCATTTCTGACAGCTATTAAAAATGTCAATAAGTGTATACATTCTTGGCCCATTTTTTGATATCACTACTTTTCAGTGCTGAATTTTAAGAGTTTTTTAGTTGAAGAGACTTGGCTAATATTTTAACACGGATTGTGTTTTACGGGGTAATCTAGGTATGAATATTTGTTCAGATATTTATCGCAGACCTCTATTCGTGCATCCACGTGGCTCAACCGATCGAAAACCCCAAAATATTGATTTTCTGATATTACCACAATGAATTACTTTTTCCAACAATTCAACTTAAATTACACTAGAGGGTCCCGTCATGTAAAACATGACCAAGGTCACCAGTGAGGTATGCCTAAATATAAAACGATATACATATTTGTCAGCAGAGTGTGCGTATAGTTAATACACACTTTAAGTCATTAGCAGACCAAATGCCCAACAAAATACGTAAATGATTAACGAAGGAAGGCAATTTAATCATACCTAGTAATTATGGTCAATCAATTTCATAAATCTCAAAATTTTGGATATCCAAATAGTAAATAAAATAAGAAATAAAGTGTCTGAATGCGCCGTTAAAATATATACACACGACATATTATTCATCATTTGTGATACTAATACATGGTGGGCTTCATTATATCTGTGCCTCAGAGGTAGGTAGGTATAAGAGCGGAAGGCCATTTGTTTTGGATTTCTCGGTGCACACTTTTGAATTGATTCCTACAATAGTAATGTGTTTGAAACTTGCACATATAAATTTTGGTATGTTTTCTAATATGTGTACAAATTTCAGAATCCTATCTATAATAGTTTCGATATAGTGACCTCTCAATTAGGGTAATTTTTTTGCGCCACCCGGTATATGATCACCTCAATTCCCCATTCTTCAGAACGCAACAAGTGTTATTTTTGTTTTGAGCCTAAGTTCCCCCCCCCCCCCCCATCACCCGGTTGCTGGCACCTTATCGCGGATCAGTTTAAACACCAAACAATTTAGCTTGACTTATCAGAAGGAGACAAGACTGATCTTGGAGAACTGGACGGAGTGGACCAATGGAAGTCACTGGTCAAAAACATCCATTCTTGTATTGTATCCCAAATAACAACATTCATGACATAATTACCAGTCAAGTGAACAGAGCTTTGACTCAAGTTATAGAAAATAGAAATCTCATGAAGACGATTCCTGGTTTGAGATACGAGGCAACAGTTTATTGTCCGATGAAAAAGAGTGTTGCCGGTAATTTGCGTGAATATTCCTTGTACAATATCATTGAAGACCCGTGTGAGACTGTAAATCTCGCAGACTACAACAAGGAGTTGGTGAAGAAGCTTGTTGATGATATGAATAAGTACAGAGATGTGATGATTCCTGAACTGAATCAACCACTGGATCCAGCCTCCAGTCCAGAGCAGTACGGCAACGTCTGGATTCCGTGGTTAGAGAGGACGTGTGAATCTAATGATATAATATATAATTAACATGATACTGAATTAAATTAAATTCAAGTGCAAAACATACAATAAGAGTTTTGTAAATTATATTTATATAGTAGTAATACGTACAGTAGATGCATGCAATCATGTGTTAAAATAAAGCTAATGTTAATTGAATTATTCTGTTCTTCTGTTCATACATCCCAACATCATAAATAAACAAACAAATCTGCAGTACCTACTACATATTTCCACATTATGCAGATTAAAATTAAAATCTTTGAACTATAAATCCTACTCTGATTACGTAACTAAACCACACATAAATCATTTATAAAGTCCAACAGTGAGCTTCACATTCACAATTCCTGACTCCCGAACTGTTCCATCTCCCAAGATTGTGAAGTTGACAAGTCCATGGCATTCTTCAAGATGTGTTCCTCGCATCTAGTAACTGAAATTAGTGACAAGGACTATTTTAATATTGGATACATTTTATTGACCAAGATACGTATCGAGAGTATATAGAAAAATACTGCAAAAACCAAACAATGAATAATAGTGGATAATGGTTATTCCAATTCATGAAAATTTTGGTAACATTTTTAAGACTCGACTATTTGAAGGAGTTGAAAAAGTAATCGATTTATTGAGCTTCATTTTATAAATTCAAAATGGCTGAACTCTCGTGGCGACTTAATGGTTTGCAAACTGGACTCAGAAAAAAAAGTTGAAAACCTGCACGTGTTCTGGAACGAATACTCTCATTGAGGGAGCGTTTCAATTCGACACTTTTGGACACTTTCTATGATGTTTTTTAATTTTTTCTTTGGCTCGGCGTAGCAGGTCACATTATTATTTTCCCGATTGAGCTGAAATTTTAAACGTAGGTTCTAATATCATTCTTACTTAAAAGTGTACCTACAGTTTTTAAGCGTAACCCTCTGATTGGATGAAAAATAAAAATGAACTGTAGCTCACACAGTTTAACCTATGAAATAGAAACTATTCACAGTTTTTAAAGCCACAGTTTTTAGTTTTAGGGTTATAAGTTTCAGTCAAATCCTCCAATGGGTTAACATTTAAATATATCTTCCGATTGGTCGAAAATCAAAGTTCTGATTACGCTAAAATTTTGCATTGTGATCAAGACCAACATTATCTCATATTTTATAAATGTCCAGACAAATCGGTCAAAAACACAAGGACTTTTTGACATTTTAAACTTGTTTTACTCATTATTGCTCCATCGACCATATGTTTACTTTAGTCTTTGTATTAAGCGTTTTTGAAATACCCCTGCAACTTGATTCGGTTTGCATTACCAATATTCCAGAATTCAGAGTGTTTCAAACTTCAAAGTTTCTATGAATAGCTCTGATATTTAAATTTGATTGAGTTTATTTTCGGTGTATGTTTTCTTCGTTTGTGAATGTGATTATAACAGAATTTCGGTTCGAGGTTTTGCTCGCTCATCAACTTTTCCTGGTGCATCTACACAGTTCATTCAACAACTGCGAGATAGCTGGTATAATATGCTAAGATTATAATTTATGAACAAGTCAATCAAATCTAAAATTGGTCCAACAGGCTGATAAACTTACCTAAATGTCATTGTTTAGACGCCAGTTCTGATACTTGATCTACTAGTGACGTCGCTTCAAGTGAACAACCAGGTAACACTTTCTGTTGCTCGAATATGCGCAATGAGCACACTGGAAGGGTTTTACTTCTAAGTGTGTCTTCCCGTGGTTGATCAATCCGCTTCTGCTCGCACACGTGTAGGTGCAAAGTTGACAGGCGTACGGCCGCTCGCCCGAATGAGTACTCTGGTGGGTGACGAGTTTACGTTTGGCATTCGTACTATACTCGCATATAGTGCATCTGAATGACTTCTCGTTCTCACGGGAATGGATCTGCATATGGCGTGCAAGATTACAGCTTTTGGAAGATTTGTAGGAGCAAAGATTGCAGGCGTGTGACCGCTCGCTGGAATGAGTTCGCTGGTGGGACACAAGGTAACGCTTGGCATTCGTTCTATATTCGCATGTATTGCATCGGTACGACTTCTCACTGGAATGAATCTCCATATGACGTGACAAATGACTGCGGTAGTAAGACTTGTAGGAGCAAACACGGCAGGTGTACGACCTCTCGCTCGAATGAGTTCGCTGGTGGGACACAAGGTAACGCTTGGCATTCGTTCTATATTCGCATGTATTGCATCGGTACGACTTCTCACTGGAATGAATCTCCATATGACGTGACAAATGACTGCGGTAGTAAGACTTGTAGGAGCAAACACGGCAGGTGTACGACCTCTCGCTCGAATGAGTTCGCTGGTGGGTGACGAGGCTACACTTAGCATTCGTTCTATATTCACATGTATTGCATCGGTACGACTTCTCACTGGAATGGATCTCGATATGACGTGACATATGACTGCGGTAGTAAGACTTGTAGGAGCAAACACGGCAGGTGTACGACCTCTCGCTCGAATGAGTTCGCTGGTGGGTGACGAGGCTACACTTAGCATTCGTTCTATATTCACATGTATTGCATCGGTACGACTTCTCACTGGAATGGATCTCGATATGACGTGACATATGACTGCGGTAGTAAGACTTGTAGGAGCAAACACGGCAGGTGTACGACCTCTCGCTCGAATGAGTTCGCTGGTGGGACACAAGGTAACGCTTGGCATTCGTTCTATATTCGCATGTATTGCATCGGTACGACTTCTCACTGGAATGGATCTCGATATGACGTGACATATGACTGCGGTAGTAAGACTTGTAGGAGCAAACACGGCAGGTGTACGACCTCTCGCTCGAATGAGTTCGCTGGTGGGTGACGAGGCTACACTTAGCATTCGTTCTTTATTCACATGTATTGCATCGGTACGACTTCTCACTGGAATGGATCTCGATATGACGTGACATATGACTGCGGTAGTAAGACTTGTAGGAGCAAACACGGCAGGTGTACGACCTCTCGCTCGAATGAATTCGCTGGTGGGTGACGAGGCTACACTTAGCATTCGTTCTATATTCACATGTATTGCATCGGTACGACTTCTCACTGGAATGGATCTCGATATGACGTGACATATGACTGCGGTAGTAAGACTTGTAGGAGCAAACACGGCAGGTGTACGACCTCTCGCTCGAATGAGTTCGCTGGTGGGTGACGAGGCTACACTTAGCATTCGTTCTATATTCACATGTATTGCATCGGTACGACTTCTCACTGGAATGGATCTCGATATGACGTGACATATGACTGCGGTAGTAAGACTTGTAGGAGCAAACACGGCAGGTGTACGACCTCTCGCTCGAATGAGTTCGCTGGTGGGTGACGAGGCTACACTTAGCATTCGTTCTATATTCACATGTATTGCATCGGTACGACTTCTCACTGGAATGGATCTCGATATGACGTGACATATGACTGCGGTAGTAAGACTTGTAGGAGCAAACACGGCAGGTGTACGACCTCTCGCTCGAATGAATTCGCTGGTGGGTGACGAGGCTACACTTAGCATTCGTTCTATATTCACATGTATTGCATCGGTACGACTTCTCACTGGAATGGATCTCGATATGACGTGACATATGACTGCGGTAGTAAGACTTGTAGGAGCAAACACGGCAGGTGTACGACCTCTCGCTCGAATGAGTTCGCTGGTGGGTGACGAGGCTACACTTAGCATTCGTTCTATATTCACATGTATTGCATCGGTACGACTTCTCACTGGAATGGATCTCGATATGACGTGACATATGACTGCGGTAGTAAGACTTGTAGGAGCAAACACGGCAGGTGTACGACCTCTCGCTCGAATGAGTTCGCTGGTGGGTGACGAGGCTACACTTAGCATTCGTTCTATATTCACATGTATTGCATCGGTACGACTTCTCACTGGAATGGATCTCGATATGACGTGACATATGACTGCGGTAGTAAGACTTGTAGGAGCAAACACGGCAGGTGTACGACCTCTCGCTCGAATGAATTCGCTGGTGGGTGACGAGGCTACACTTAGCATTCGTTCTATATTCACATGTATTGCATCGGTACGACTTCTCACTGGAATGGATCTCGATATGACGTGACATATGACTGCGGTAGTAAGACTTGTAGGAGCAAACACGGCAGGTGTACGACCTCTCGCTCGAATGAGTTCGCTGGTGGGTGACGAGGCTACACTTAGCATTCGTTCTATATTCACATGCATTGCATCGGTACGACTTCTCACTGGAATGGATCTCGATATGACGTGACATATGACTGCGGTAGTAAGACTTGTAGGAGCAAACACTGCAGGTGTACGACCTCTCACTCGCATGAGGCTTCACAGAGGCACGGATCTTCTTTTGTCTCGCTAGATTATATCCAGTGATACTCTTGTAATTGCAAGATTTGACAGAGAGTGGCGGGTCTGTTGTGTGAGACACCCGGTGCACAATTAAATGCCGTTTAATTCTGTCCCGTGTGTTGAAAGTGGCGGGGCAATGAGCGCAGTCGAAGTGTCTGGCAGTGTCTGGAACAAGAATGTGGCGTGCAGTGAGATTCGTGTTAGTATTGGACAAAGTCCTCTCCTTTCTTCTCTCTTTGTGCTCACCGCTTGTTGTGGGCTCTTCAGGACCTTCCAATGAAGCTTGGGCAATCCCAGGATGCGTCCTTCGGCCACTGTGACTTGGAAGGTTTTTGATTTCACAATCAAAATCTACTTTATTGAGTGAAACAACGCAATCCCTTATTTGATAAGTAGCTTTGTAAAATGCATGTAGAAAGTTAGGTTGATGTATTTCTACTTTTGGTTCAGAACCTAACAGCTTCTCGATTTCTTCAACGCTTCGTCTTTGTTCATTAGAAAGATCAACATTATTGCAAGAGTACTTCGTATTATTTTCAAGTTTTATTTGCCGATTGAACAAGTCTTGGTCGGTACTGAAAAGTGGTTTTTGATCAACTCTTTCTTCATAAGGAGGGGCATTATCATTGAGAGAGACATCTGCATTCAACTCAGATTTTATTTGCCGATTGAACAAGTCTTGGTCACTGCACAGTGGTTTCTGCTCCATCGAGACGTCATCTAATGGCTGGATGGATGCTGCTGTATTAACATTAAGATCGCTGCTGATGTTTGTCTCATCTTCAGGATCTTGTGGTTCCAACTTCACAATGTAGTTGGGATCCCAGAACATTGCTTCTTCACAGTCTACAACAATGCAAGTAGAAAAATTACCTACATCATATCAACAAGGTGCCACTTTGCAAATTAGTAATTTATATTTATCCTGTTACCCATGTAATAATAGATTGTCGTAAAATAAACCCCTCTGGCTGCATTGATGTTAATTGTCTAAATGCTAACCCTGTCAGGTCTGTGAAACTGCGTCTGTCAGGCGAACAGGGCCGTAGCTTCATATTGAATGGGTGGGTGGGTGGGTGGGTGGGTGGAGGGGGGAGTCAATACTGCCGTGTTACGCATTTATAAGAAACGTACACTTGACCAAACAAAAATTGATCGTTCAATAAATCTGATAGGCTGATAAATGTAAGATCGCACCATCAGAAGTCAGTCTAAGCGATCTCATTGTCTCACTCTAGTAGATGACCTCACATTTCAATGATAATAACAAGCTTTGATTGGTTATGGGACATGACCAGCCGTCATTCAAATTTGTTCAACGATCAATTTTTGTTTGGCCGAGTGTACCTAAACACCATTTTTGCACTTCTTCGGGTTAAATCACTTTCTGGGCTATTTTTCTCAGCTTTCCAATGCAGTATTATAGAACGATGTATCTCTATCCAAAGGGCATTTAACATTCTTATAATGGCATAATTCTGTTTGTGAATTTACAAGAAAATTTGAAAAACAGTAAAGAAAAACAAAATGCTTTGTTGTGGAGAAAATTGTGCGAAACAGTTTTCGATTAGAGAGAAATCTTTCTCTCAAAGAGAAAGATTTTTAGTTTGATTTTTTGAGATAAATCTTTCTTTTTTTGAGAGAAACTTTCTTCGATTTGAGAGAAATTTTGAGAGTTGTCCCATTAGGATCCACGCACTGGCTGAAAATGCGACGACAGCTTATTTGAAACTTCATACTTGTTGCAACGAAAATGAAGCCACCAATTCCGAAAATTGTAAAAGAGTGTATTTTTCTGGGTTGTGAATCATTGCTCGATTCGTTTCCTAATAAACAAAAGACACTGCATGAACCAGGCACGTAGGAAGCCGAAGGGGTGATGGGGGGATTTCAACCCCCCCCCCCCCCCCCACTACCACTTGAGCAGACTGACCCCCTATTCTCCATACAAATTTAAGTTAAGCATTCCAAAATCACTTATAAATTGCCTAAATTTAAAAAAGAAAAACGCCCTGCGGGGCAACAATTGGAGGGTTTATTACTTCAGTTCGTAAATTGTAGAGCCCCGGAATCACTTTTAAATTGTTAAATTCTAAAAAAATAATCCCTGCGGGGCTATAACTGAGGGGTCCCCCCCCCCATGATTGGCCCGCAAGTCAAAAAGGTGAGTACCACTGGGTTAATCGAACAAAGATATTCTTTCTGTATGATTTGAGAATGAGATTGAACTTCTTCTGCAGCCTAAAGCTTATAAAAGTTCAGCCCAAGGTTTGGTACAACCGCCTCATTATGTTTTGAAACTGCCATTCATGGGCGTCCACAAGGGTGGCAACTGGCAAGGAGGGGGGGGGGGGGGGGGGCTTCACTCTAGGAAGACCGAAATAGGAAAGGAAAATACGCAAAAAATGTAGTAAGTAGTACCTATTCGTCTTTGTTTGTTCGACCTACTTCGAGGCAAAGCCCTATCACACTGAGTTGCAACCCGTGTATGGAACCGGCGGTTGGAAAATATGGTTGGCCGCGCATGTGCAGTGACTAAATTTCGTCAACCCGCGGGTTGGTTTGAAAAATAGAGAAGTCTCTATTTTTCCGGTTCCAACAATTTGTTGTGGTACAACGTGACGTGAACTGACCAATAGGATTCTATAAATAATCTATAAATCATATTATCAGATGAATATTTAACTTGAACATGTGTATGGATAAATATTGCGTATTATTATTAACTTGTACCTACTTACTTAAATATCTTTCTTTCTCAAGTAATCACTCAAAATATGAGATTTGGATTGTCGCTGTCAGATTTGTTATTCCCTAATCCCTATCAGCCTCATGCTCAAAAGAAGCTGCGTCCGCAAGTAGATATTTGCGGATGTCAGTCCTCAACGCCACAAGACCGTGAGCTAATAATCTTATGGACGGAATCCAGTAGACTCTGGTCACTTGCGTCGATAAATCTGGAAATTCTTTTGAGCATGAGGCTGTATACTTTTATTTTGGTTACTATGGCAACGTTTTCCGGAACCGGAAACGGTGCTTTCTGCGCAACTAATGAGTGTCAATTGTGAACCAACCAACATCAAACCAAACAGTTGCGTGTGATGGGCGGTTGCCTCTTTTTGCAACCAAATTTTCCATACGTGGGTTCCAACCGTGGGTTGCAACTCAGTGTGATACCCACTTTAACTAATATCGCCAATATTTCAGTAGCACCGTGTTACAGTAGCACGATCGGCTAGTTGCCATGGCGACAATGTTAGATCTTATGGCTAAAACTTTTAAAACAAAAGTTGTGTTACTGCAACACGGTGCTACTGAAAATCTGGCGATATTAGGTAAGGGTCCTGTGTGTTACCCACTTAATTAAGCGTGTGTTCATGATTCTCAAAATGTTGATAAATTGCTGCAATTAGCAGAAAACACCTGATTATGATCTATTTATAACACAGTAAATCTGGAATACAGAGCATGTTCAAAACGAACAAAATGCTTGGAATGAGTTAAAATGTGTCAAACATATCCCGGGGCTATGAGCCCCGGACCCGCATGTTCTGGGGACCCTCCATCCCCCAGACCCTCCATTGAATTAAACATCTTGCCACCCCCCCCCCCCCCCCCCCCCCTTACCATGACAGAAATCCGGCAGAAGACTATGAAGCAATTGTTACAACCAGGATGGTTATTCTTGAAATAGTTATCACGTCATAAGTAATGACTCATAAGAAAGTCATAATATTAACATGGTGAGAGATAGGACAAATTTCCTTATGACATCATAACTTGGAGTTATGACGTGATAACTTTTTCAAGAATAAGTTCCCAGTTCATCTAGTTAAGCCTGATGCACAATTGAATTTAGGTTTATGGTTTAATGTTTAGTGATTAGTGTTTAAGATGTTATAACAGAGTCCAGTGCACAATTGCTTATTTCACGAGGTTATTTCACCACCTGATAAAATTAAATAATTGATCGAAAAATGATATGGAAACAAATATATGAGCAAGACTAGGCACAAATATCAAATTAAAATGCTTCCAATGACATTAATTCAGACGACTTTTCATTTTCCCGTACGAATTTGACATTGACATTTACTCTGCTCTCTTCTGATTGGTTCGTCATAAGGTGAAATAGTGTTTTGCAATAAGAAATGGATTTTGTTGATTTCTTATTTCAGCTTAAACCTTAAACACTAAACCTTATAACGCTTATGACAGTTGTGCATGGTAACGTTATAACAGCACCTTTCATTTCTCTTAAACACTAAACACTAAACACTAAACACTAAACCATAAACCTTAATTCAATTGTGCATCAGGCTTTATAGGCAAGGCAACTGATACTACGACTGTGTACGACTCGTAGTCGCTATAAGGGTTTGTTGAATGACCATGGATCTTGTCAGCACGTCACTTTGTCAGACTTCTTACAATGCAGATAAATCCAACTCTTTATGCCCGCATGTTAGTGTGATGTCATTGTTACGTTAGCACTCCCCATTCAGCAATGAAAAGTTTCAAACTTCATAGATTTCTCAAGGTAGAGGAGATTTTTCCTTGCATCGGAAAACTGCTGGAGTAGTGACCACCTTGAAGTATCACTGTCCTGATTGAAAAGAACAAAGAAAAGCACTACCTACACAACCTAGAGAACACAAGCCGAGGCCACTGATCACATTAATTAATTCCAAACTTTCATACTAGCACTTGTTCCACTGCTTACTTGTGTCAAATAATGAAATTATGTATCCAGAGGGCCGTAAATATAGGCGGCAAATGCAAACAAGATTCAAACAATAACAAGTCCAGAAACCGCTCACGGCAGACTTGTGATAATAGAATAAAAACGGAAACACGCTTTCAGGACGCAAACGCTCTCGGACGTCAATAAGTACCGTTCACTGTAAGAATGATCTACATTGAAACATGAAGTGAAGCCACTTATTTTATTGTCATCCAGCATTCCATTGTAAACGATTTATTAACATTATAATTAACTATTTTTTGATCCACAAAATTTGACCGAGAGGTAAGTATTGACCTCTATAAGTAGAAAAGCGATGCATTTTGACCCCCTAGAGGTCACTCCTGTCACCCATTTGTCAAAATCTAATCCCACATTGAAGTAAATGTATGAAAAATATATTTTCTAAAATAGGATTGTGTATGAAAAGTATATTTTAGACTTAAGTTTTCCAATATATGGGAAAATACTAAATATTGGCATACAGCACATCCTTACAGCACGCACAGAAAACATACATCAATATTATTGAATTGAAATATGATCCATCAATCAACAAAAAGTATCTGTTTTCATTGAAACTTATGAGAATAGACATCTAAACACTCTGGTATACATAAAGCAAATCAGATTAAGTTGCAGTGAATTGACATTAATAATAATGTAATTTATTTAGCACATAAAATAGGTACATAATTGGTCTGTATTCAACAATCGAGTCGTTGATCTTCCATACATCCATCTCTTCTCTTCAGCTGCTTCACCTCTTCACCGTTTACCTACTTCTTCTTAATTCATAATAGTAATTAAAATTGTGCTTCAATATCAGTGGTAATATTGGAAGAACATCCAAGCATTTGCTTTTTAGCTGAGGGAAAACCACTGAAAAAACATTCTCAGCAGGATGTAATCTTGATTCTTGTCTTCCAATGTCATTACTTCACGAATTCTCTTTCTTGAATGATAGCGAGTTTATCCTTAAAGCGTCTTGAAAGCTTTTAAACTTAGGGTCTGCTCTTCTGTTGTTGTTGTGTTGTATGCTACTGAGGCTGAATAGGAAAATCAATTCTTGAATTTTTTACTTCGATGAGTTCCAAAGTCTAGCTTATCTTTGGACCGCGTGTCTCGTAGGTGAATATCATGACGCTTTCTCAACTTATCATTTAAATACTTTGGCTCTCCCGTTCTCATTATCTTGTGCGTTGCGCATGTAAAATGTAGGCTTCTTCTCGCTTCCATCTTTAGCCAATGAATCATTGTGATCGTGTTGTGATACTTCATTTCTGACAATTAAAAATGTAAATAAGTGCATACATTCTTATCACTTCTTTTCAGTGCTGAATTTTAAGATTTTTTTAGTTGAAGAGACTTGGCTGGTATTTTAACACGGATTGTTTTTATGGGTTAATAGTAAATCATAAGTCACATTGACTTATGTAACAAATATGATTGGATAAAGGAAAAATGACTTGGTTTTCAGCTCACCTCAAGAATAATATTAAAATAAGTTTCCGGCATCCTAGCTCTGAGGTACAGTGTGTATTGGCTCAACTAAAAAGTAGAAGAAAAAGAGCTAAGAAGATATCTAAACTAGGAAAACGCTCTGAGTAACGCGTTGATGAGCGAGCACGGATACGCGCAACACCTCGAACCGAAATTATGTTTATCGAAAATGTCCTTAAAAGCCAATAATTCTTGAATTTCGTCACAGACTTGTATGAAAATCTCCAACAATTCCTAAAATATTGGTCCCAATAACCACGCAAAGTTTTAAGTTGATCGATTGAACCTTTATGATTGAACGATTCCTTGTTAATTTCCAAAAATCACAGGATATCGTTCAAAAAAATGTTAAACGGTCATATCAGTTTCATAATACGTTTGAAAGTTTCTGCTCTCTTGAAGTGAAGATTCGAAGATTCCGTGAAATATGAAATTCGAGAAATATGATAGCCAACACGCAAAATATCCGTAAACTGTCGATAACTTTTGAATGTAAACACAGTTTAGTCTGAAAATTGTCAAAAATACAGATAATGTTGGACCCGATGACCATACAAAATTTTAAGTTGATCGGTCAAACGGTTCTGGATTAAATTTCAAAAAGCACATGAAATATTTTTTTAAATTTTAACCAATGGGAGGATTTGGCTGAAAATTTGTAAAATAAGAGACAATGTTGGTCCTAATGACCATGCAAAATATAAGGTCGATCACATTTGTCGAAGTCCATTTTCATTTTTCAGCCTATCAGGAGATGTTTATTTAAATTTCAACCAATGAATGGATTTCAAAAAAATTAGGGTCTGCAAACAGAGAAGGTTGGTTTTACATGTGTGCAAAATTTCAGATCGATCGGTGAAACGGTGCGACCTGTGTATCGGCTATTAGCAGCCAAAAACAAAAACAAAAAAAAAAAAAAAAAAAAAACAGAGGTCCGTGCCAAAAGAGCCAAAAGGAGACGCTCGCTTTGCTCGCTCAATAAATATAATAAATGTTAAATAACATCATAGCAAACATAATTAGTGAATTTTTACAAATGGTGACAGAAGTGGGATTACTTTTTATTCACAAGAAACAAGATCTTTGGAGATATAACTAATGTCGTTTTCGGCTGGCCGCACTGGGGTTGCACTGAGCTGCACTGAGTGCAAGTAGCGTGTTCGACTGGCAGTGCGAGTTGCTCTGGGGCAATGTTTTCGTATTCGACTGGGAAGTGGTGCACACTGGGTGCGCACTCAGTGCACTATTTTTTGCTCGGAAATATTTGGTAAAGTTGCCCCCTCCACTCCGCCGCACTACGACAAAATGGCGGCGCGAAAAACAAAATTGATGTTGTTACTGGAGGTTTTCCTTCAAAACACTCGGGAGCTCAATTTCTTCGGTTGCCATTTGAAAATAGCTGTCAGTGTCAAAACACAAAATCAAAACATATCATTTGTATTCGGCTGAGACCGCACTGGGGGCAGCACTAGGCAGCACTAGGGCAAAACCAGGTTACGACATGACGTCACGATCAAGAACTCAGTGCAACTCCAGTGCGGCCAGCCGAAAACGACATAAGCTAATTCTACAACAACCTGGGAATTTCATAGCTCTTTGACCGGAGTTTATTGATACGGGCTTGTCAAGCAAGATTGATGATGTGTGCCAGGTTTAAAACGATATCAAATGTTGAGCCACTGAATTTCAGGACCATTATTTTTATTTTTTCCTAGTTTATAGATACACATTTTTTTGTTTTTTTTCTATCAAATAATAATGAACACGAACACGAGGGTGGTGTGAGAGGAGTCGCTGCCATCTGGAGTCCTTGGTTCCATCAACCAGACCGTGTCTCCAATCAGCTGTTCCATCTGATAGACTGGTTGCCTACCCTCTACTCAGCAGCGGGTAAGTGCACATGCACTAATGTCCATCCCATCTGGCTTACTCATAACAGATACCGAGTTCCTGGGCTTGCAACATCAAAATACCATACGGACAAAATTAAAATCATATATTTTCAGTTTTTTGATTATTTTAGTGTTCCTGTATAAAATATGATCACATCAATTCCACATTTTTCAGAACACAACAAGAGTTATTTTTTTAAGCCTACGTTCCCCCCCCCCCCCCCCCATCACCCGTTACTGGCACCTCATCGCGGATCAGTTTAAACACCAAACAATTTAGCTTGACTTATCAGAAGGAGACAAGACTGATCTTGGAGAACTGGACGGAGTGGACCAATGGAAGTCACTGGTCAAAAACATCCATTCTTGTATTGTATCCCACATTACAACATTCATGACATAATTACCAGTCAAGTGAACAGAGCTTTGACTCAAGTTATAGAAAATAGAAATCTCATGAAGACGATTCCTGGTTTGAGATACGAGGCAACAGTTTATTGTCCGAAGAAAAAGAGTGTTGCCGGTAATTTGCGTGAATATTCCTTGTACAATATCATTGAAGACCCGTGTGAGACTGTAAATCTCGCAGACTATAACAAGGAGTTGGTGAAGAAGCTTGTTGATGATATGAATAAGTACAGAGATGTGATGATTCCTGAACTGAATCAGCCACTGGATCCAGCCTCCAGTCCAGAGCAGTACGGCAACGTCTGGATTCCGTGGTTAGAGAGGACGTGTGAATCTAATGATATAATATATAATTAACATGATACTGAATTAAATTAAATTCAAGTGCAAAACATACAATAAGAGTTTTGTAAATTATATTTATATAGTAGTAATACACAGAAGATGCATGTAATCATGTGTTTAAATAAAGCTAATGTTAATTGAATTATTCTGTTCTTCTGTTCATACATCCCAACATCATAAATAAACAAACAAATCTGCAGTACCTACTACATATTTCCACATTATGCAGATTAAAATTAAAATCTTTGAACTATAAATCCTACTCTGATCACGTAACTAAACCACACTGAAATCATTGTTAAAATCCAACAGAGAGCTTCACATTCACAATTCCTGACTCCCGAACTGTTCCATCTCCCAAGATTGTGAAGTTGACAAGTCCACCGCGTAGAGAACAGCTATCTTCACACTATTAAATTATAGGTGGGATCAGATGGGCTTGAGACGTGAAACAGGCTCCAATGCTAAATATGGCCAGGTCTATAGAGTGGATTGGATGCGGCTACCAGCCGTTCGCAGCGCTCTCTAAGCACCATGGTTGGTGTTAGAAAATCGAACTAATCTGAATTTTAGCGGGTTAATTCAAAATCAAATGTATAAATTAGAACTTAAACAACTTGGATAACGATCAGATGAAATTAAAAGGGTTGATATCAGTGTAAAAATGTGTTTAGTTTATTGATTGTAATAATTAACATGAAATACAAGCATTTTCACTTACTTATTATTCACCAAACAGCAAATAACCTAAAAGACGGCATTTGACAGCTCGCGCCATTGACTATCACTCAAGAAATAAAATGATTGCCTAGATTAGTTCCGGGATCGCCACCAGCGAACTTAGCGCTGCGATCGGCTAGGGTGCAGACTGACCAAGGGTCGATTTTATAGCATTTTTTCTGCGTATTCCACCCGTAGTCCGTATTCACGGGAGCCAATGGTAGATCATTGAAGTGTTCACACCGTAAGCTTAATGGTGTGAAGATAGCTGTTCTCTACGCGGTGACAAGTCCATGGCATTCTTCAAGATGTGTTCCTCGCATCTAGTAACTGAAATCAGTGACATATACTATTTTAATATTGGATACATTTTATTGACCAAGATACGTATCGAGAGTATATAGAAAAATACTGCAAAAACCAAACAATGAATAATAGTGGATAATGGTTATTCCAATTCATGAAAATTTTGGTAACATTTTTAAGACTCGACTATTTGAAGGAGTTGAAAAAGTAATCAATTTAATGAGCTTCATTTTATAAATTCAAAATGGCTGAACTCTCGTGGCGACTTAATGGTTTGCAAACTGGACTCAGAAAAAAAAGTTGAAAACCTGCACGTGTTCTGGAACGAATACTCTCATTGAGGGAGCGTTTCAATTCGACACTTTTGGACACTTTCTATGATGTTTTTTAATTTTTTCTTTGGCTCGGCGTAGCAGGTCACATTATTATTTTCCCGATTGAGCTGAAATTTTAAACGTAGGTTCTAATATCATTCTTACTTAAAAGTAGGGTTGGGACTTGACATCGATTTTTCGATTTGACATCGATGTCGAATGATATTTTGAGTTTCGATTCGACATCGATTTGAATTGTTTAATCAAATAATCGTTTGACATCGTTTAAAAAATTCCGAGAATCAGCGCGCAGTATTGTAGAGCTGGCAACAGTGCAACGCGCCTCTCAAGATCAGCTGAGTGGCCTGCTTCCGCCCTTCCTGCATACCGCGTGTGCAGTTGAGGGTGGGTTGGTCAGTTGTCTCTTGCCATTCAGCGCGTGTTGTTTTTATTCTCTCGTGAAAGATTGTTTCCACGCAAAAAAATAATAATCCCGCCGTGGAGACGAAGTGAATTGTGGAAAGTTTTCGAGTTTGAAGTGAACATTACGTGCAACATTGCTAAAGGATGTTGAATGCAGACAATGTTACCTATGCTTCACGGGATATATTCCGGCAACAAGTCTAATAAAACCATGAATTTGCAACTGGATTTGCAACGAAATTTTTTCATTAATTGTTCCCTTTTACATAAATAAATGCTTGTACGTTATTTAAAATGAAAAAGTTATTTATTTCAATCATTTCCTCGTCATTTGTTGCCGCGAGGGGGGTGTGAGAGGGACATCTCTAGCGCTGGAACATGGCCTTGGGCAGACGCAATTGCAGTGTTGCCACATTTCGCCGTAATTATTTCGATGTGGCCCATTATTACGATGTCAAAATTTTTTCGATGTCGAAATTATTTCGATTTGATGTCGAAATCTTCAGTTTGACATCGATTTAGCAAATCAAATCGAATCCCAACCCTACTTAAAAGTGTACCTACAGTTTTTAAGCGTAACCCTCTGATTGGATCAAAAATAAAAATGAACTGTAGCTCACACAGTTTAACCTATGAAATAGAAACTATTCACAGTTTTTAAAGCCACAGTTTTTAGTTTTAGGGTTATAAGTTTCAGTCAAATCCTCCAATGGGTTAACATTTAAATATATCTTCCGATTGGTCGAAAATCAAAGTTCTGATTACGCTAAAATTTTGCATTGTGATCAAGACCAACATTATCTCATATTTTATAAATGCCCAGACAAATCGGTCAAAAACACAAGGACTTTTTGACATTTTAAACTTGTTTTACTCATTATTGCTCCATCGACCATATGTTTACTTTAGTCTTTGTATTAAGCGTTTTTGAAATACCCCTGCAACTTGATTCGGTTTGCATTACCAATATTCCAGAATTCAGAGTGTTTCAAACTTCAAAGTTTCTATGAATAGCTCTGATATTTAAATTTGATTGAGTTTATTTTCGGTATATGTTTTCTTCGTCTGTGAATGTGATTATAACAGAATTTCGGTTCGAGGTTTTGCTCGCTCATCAACTTTTCCTGGTGCATCTACACAGTTCATTCAACAACTGCGAGATAGCTGGTATTAAATGCTAAGATTATAATTTATGAACAAGTCAATCAAATCTAAAATTGGTCCAACAGGCTGATAAACTTACCTAAATGTCATTGTTTAGACGCCAGTTCTGATACTTGATCTACTAGTGACGTCGCTTCAAGTGAACAACCAGGTAACACTTTCTGATGCTCGAATATGCGCAATGAGCACACTGGAAGGGTTTTACTTCTAAGTGTGTCTTCCTGTGGTTTATCAATCCGCTTCTGCTCGCACACGTGTAGGTGCAAAGTTGACAGGCGTACGGCCGCTCGCCCGAATGAGTACTCTGGTGGGTGACGAGTTTACGTTTGGCATTCGTACTATACTCGCATATAGTGCATCTGTATGACTTCTCGTTCTCACGGGAATGGATCTGCATATGGCGTGAAAGATTACAGCTTTTGGAAGATTTGTAGGAGCAAAGATTGCAGGCGTGTGACCGCTCGCTGGAATGAGTTCGCTGGTGGGACACAAGGTAACGCTTGGCATTCGTTCTATATTCGCATGTATTGCATCGGTACGACTTCTCACTGGAATGAATCTCCATATGACGTGACAAATGACTGCGGTAGTAAGACTTGTAGGAGCAAACACGGCAGGTGTACGACCTATCGCTCGAATGAGTTCGCTGGTGGGACACAAGGTAACGCTTGGCATTCGTTCTATATTCGCATGTATTGCATCGGTACGACTTCTCACTGGAATGAATCTCCATATGACGTGACAAATGACTGCGGTAGTAAGACTTGTAGGAGCAAACACGGCAGGTGTACGACCTCTCGCTCGAATGAGTTCGCTGGTGGGACACAAGGTAACGCTTGGCATTCGTTCTATATTCGCATGTATTGCATCGGTACGACTTCTCACTGGAATGAATTTCCATATGACGTGATAAATGACTGCGGTAGTAAGACTTGTAGGAGCAAACACGGCAGGTGTACGACCTCTCGCTCGAATGAGTTCGCTGGTGGGTGACGAGGCTACACTTAGCATTCGTTCTATATTCACATGTATTGCATCGGTACGACTTCTCACTGGAATGGATCTCGATATGACGTGACATATGACTGCGGTAGTAAGACTTGTAGGAGCAAACACGGCAGGTGTACGACCTCTCGCTCGAATGAGTTCGCTGGTGGGTGACGAGGCTACACTTAGCATTCGTTCTATATTCACATGTATTGCATCGGTACGACTTCTCACTGGAATGGATCTCGATATGACGTGACATATGACTGCGGTAGTAAGACTTGTAGGAGCAAACACGGCAGGTGTACGACCTCTCGCTCGAATGAGTTCGCTGGTGGGTGACGAGGCTACACTTAGCATTCGTTCTATATTCACATGTATTGCATCGGTACGACTTCTCACTGGAATGGATCTCGATATGACGTGACATATGACTGCGGTAGTAAGACTTGTAGGAGCAAACACGGCAGGTGTACGACCTCTCGCTCGAATGAGTTCGCTGGTGGGTGACGAGGCTACACTTAGCATTCGTTCTATATTCACATGTATTGCATCGGTACGACTTCTCACTGGAATGGATCTCGATATGACGTGACATATGACTGCGGTAGTAAGACTTGTAGGAGCAAACACTGCAGGTGTACGACCTCTCACTCGCATGAGGCTTCACAGAGGCACTGATCTTCTTTTGTCTCGCTAGATTATATCCAGTGATACTCTTGTAATTGCAAGATTTGACAGAGAGTGGCGGGTCTGTTGTGTGAGACACCCGGTGCACAATTAAATGCCGTTTAATTCTGTCCCGTGTGTTGAAAGTGGCGGGGCAATGAGCGCAGTCGAAGTGTCTGGCAGTGTCTGGAACAAGAATGTGGCGTGCAGTGAGATTCGTGTTAGTATTGGACAAAGTCCTCTCCTTTCTTCTCTCTTTGTGCTCACCGCTTGTTGTGGGCTCTTCAGGACCTTCCAATGAAGCTTGGGCAATCCCAGGATGCGTCCTTCGGCCACTGTGACTTGGAAGGTTTTTGATTTCACAATCAAAATCTACTTTATTGAGTGATACAACGCAATCCCTTATTTGATAAGTAGCTTTGTAAAATGCATGTAGAAAGTTAGGTTGATGTATTTCTACTTTTGGTTCAGAACCTAACAGCTTCTCGATTTCTTCAACGCTTCGTCTTTGTTCATTAGAAAGATCAACATTATTGCAAGAGTATTTCGTATTATTTTCAAGTTTTATTTGCCGATTGAACAAGTCTTGGTCGGTACTGAAAAGTGGTTTTTGCTCAACTCTTTCTTCGTAAGGAGGGGCATTATCATTGAGAGAGATTTCTGCATTCAATTCCGATTTTATTTGCCGATTGAACAAGTCTTGGTCACTGCACAGTGGTTTCTGCTCCATCGAGACGTCATCTAATGTCTGGATGGATGCTGCTGCATTAACATTAAGATCGCTGCTGATGTTTGTCTCATCTTTAGGTTCTTGTGGTTCCAACTTCACAATGTAGCTGGGATCCCAGAACATTGCTTCTTCACAGTCTACAACAATGCAAGTAGAAACATTACCTACATCATATCAACAAGGTGCCACTTTGCAAATTAGTAATATATTTATCCCGTTACCCATTGTACCTAAGTAACAATAGCTTGTCGTTAAATAAACACATTCTGAAGAAGGCTTTCCATACTTCGCATCGAATTCCCTTTGGTTTCGGTTCGCTTTCGCTAAATGGCTACCTTTTAAAAATGGAAATCGACGATGTTTACAATCGCATGTTCGCTTGTTTTCGTTTTCGTTTCGGTTTCGTTAAAGGTAAAATTGGCTCAACTTTAACGAAACCGAAACACGCGAACATGCGAAGTAAACATGGACGTTTTCTTTAAAAGTGACTTGGTGGTTCTATATTTTAATACAAAACTTAATGAAAAGATACAAATGTAATTCTTAGATACTCAACACGGCGTAATTTTTTAAATAATTTGTTAGGTACAATTTAAAAGTCTGGAATGGTAAACGTCTCAAACTAGGATTAAAAGCATCTCATGATGTTCTGGGACGCTAAACTTGGTAAATTGAATGATACGTGTCAGACTGCTCGAGTGGTGGAGATTTTCCCCCATTCCTACGCGGCTGAATGGGGATCAATCCCACCCATTCCCACGCACGTTGCTGGCGTTTTATTCTTGCACGCACTTCTTTTGTTTTACTCAACAATGTTAAAATGTATATTTTCTTCCATTTTGGTAATAGGTCAATCGAACAAAGATATTGAGTATGAGCTTATTATGAACTTCTTCTGCAGCCTACAAGCTTATAAAAGTTCAGCCCAAGGTTTGTACAGCCGCCTCATCATGTTGTGATACAGTCATTCATGGGCGTCCACAAGGGAGGCAAGGGGGGGGGGGGGGGGGCGCTCCCCTATATGGATTTCCAAAAAGACCGAAATAGGAAAGGAAAATGCCTATACCTACGCAAAAAAATTTAGGTTAGTTAGTAGGTACATGTATAGTATTTGTTTTGTTCCACCTATTTCGAGGCAAATTTAAATACTTCGCGTGTTCATGATTCTAAAATCGTTGATAAATATTACTCCTGTTTTAGGCTTTATGTTCTATTTATAACACAGTTAAATCTGGAATGTCATATGGACAACTTTAACATCTTGACCCCCCCCCCCCCCCCCCCTTCACTCTGACAGAAATCCCGCAGACGCCAATGAAGCCATTGTTACAACCATTTTTTCTAGTTCTAGGCAGGCATTACGCAACTGATACTACGACTGTGTACGACTTGTAGTCGCTTTAAGGCGTACTTGAATGACCATGGATCTTGTCAGCACGTCACTTTGTCAGACTTCTTACAATAGGTACAGATAAATCCAACTCTTTATGCCCGCATGTTAGTGTGATGTCATTGTTACGTTATGCACAATTGAATTAAGGTTTATGGTTTAATGTTTAGTGATTAGTGTTTAAGATGTTATAACAGAGTCCAGTGCACAATTGCTTATTTCACGATGTTATTTCACCACGTGATAAAATTAAATAATTGATCGAAAAATGATATGGAAACAAATATATGAGCAAGACTAGGCACAAATATCAAATTAAAATGCTTCCAATGACATTAATTCAGACGATTTTTCATTTTCCCGTACGAATTTGACATTAACATTTACTCTGCTCTCTTCTGATTGGTTCGTCATAAGGTGAAATAGTGTTTTGCAATAAGAAATGGATTTTGTTGACTTCTTATTTCAGCTTAAACCTTAAACACTAAACCTTATGACGCTTATGACAGTTGTGCATGGTAACGTTATAACAGCACCTTTCATTTCTCTTAAACACTAAACACTAAACCATAAACCTTAATTCAATTGTGCATCAGGCTTTAGCACTCACCATTCAGCAATGAAAAGTTTCAAACTTCATAGATTTCTCAAGGTAGAGGAGATTTTTCCTTGAATCGGAAAATGCTAGACTAGTGACCACCTAGAATTATCACTGTCCTAAATGATGAGCAAAGAAAAGCACTCCACAACCTACTTCAGAGAACACAAGCTGAGACCACTGCCCCATCACAAACACAAGCACTTGTTCCACTGCTTGCTTGTGTCAAATAATGAAATAATGAAAATTGTTTGTATCCAGAGGACAGTAATGAAGGCGGCAAATTCAAACAAGATTCAAACAATCACAAGTCCAGATAAATAGATTACACAAAAAATGTTATACACATTTTTTATCATGTAAAAATAAATGTATCATATTGTTATAATTACTTAAACATATTTGCCAGATTTTTTAAATAATATAACTGATATTATTTCCTTAAATCACATTCACAATGGAATCACATATTATTCTCTCTTTCAAACTTGACGTACTTTGTTAGATGTTGGCGAGAGCCTTGCCGTCTGATACTCCCAAGTTGTGACCCCGGACATGTGACATTGAGGTGAAGCAACAGTTCGCAAGTCAACGAATGATTATTCTAGTGATGCCATTTGCCATCATTATACAGCGACATGACAACACATTATTTCATTCAATATTCTGAATTTACTACTCACAAACAAATTAGTGATGTTTATGGATTTTTATCATGTTTTGTAATTGTTACAACTTACAAGGAAAACGCGCTGATAAGCGAGCAGCGGTACTTACATACCGGTACATACTCGGAATTTCGTACAGTACGCACAGAAAACATACATCAATATTATTGAATTGAAATATGATCTTAATCCACATAAAAGTATCTGTTTTCATTGAAATTAATGAGAATAGACACAAATCAGATTCAGTTGCAGTCGATTTACATTCTTATGAATTTGTGATACCTACCTACTTCATTTCCGATAACTATTAAAAATTTCAAGAAGTGCATACATTCTTGGCCCATTTTTTGATATCACTACTTTTTGGTGCTGAATTTTAAGATTTTTTTTCTCAGTTGAAGAGACTTGGCTGGTATTTTTACACAGAGTGTTTTTTATGGCGTGATCTATTACATTCATATCTGTTCAGATATCTATCGGAGATCTATGCACCTCTATTTTGCACCAATATTAAAATGTAGGACCTAAATGAGGACCTGTTGTTGATTGTTGTTTTCTTTGTCCTAGCAGATAAATGCAACCAGTCCCTGCAATACTTTAAGCACAGGGAGTAAAAGTTGTGATTAAGAAAAGTCAGTCAATATTTCATTATTAGCACATACATTTTATTTCAATAGATATACATTATTTGATTATCACAGATTTATAGGCCCGGTAAGGCAAGTTCACACACATTAGCTGATCATTCACAATAATCAAAATGTCGCTCGGCGTGCCAAAAAACATTTAAAATTGTAGCTTCATTGTATGCACTACATATTATAATAAAAACATAAATAATAGGAAGTCAAGTGAAAATAAGAATGTATATTAAATTAGCTTGAGGAGTAAACTTACAATTCGGGTAAATGTTACTGGTAAATAGTTGCAACAGATAAATTATATAAGTTAACTCGGTGGAAAGGTGAGCTAATCATAGTTTGCCTTGCAAGTGGATTCGATCATTTACGAACGAATATGGAATTCTAATAAGACGGATATTACTAAATACAGAGTACTCATCTGGCAGTTGTGCTGAATTAGTCATAAATAAAATATTTTTAACAGATGATGTACAAATTAAGATAATGCAAGATCACGAATCACGATTCTATTCTACGATGTGGCCCATGTACTATAGTGTTAATGTAAAGTATTACCTATTTTTGTTGTGATTTGATGTTTGGTTGATATTATCAAGATGCTTGCACACCTTTTAACCTTTGCTGATTTACTGCTGAAAGGCACTGTTAGACTTTTAGCTACATACATACTATGACAGTAAGATCTATAATAGGTATAGGCTGTAGCATATGAATGGAAAAGATGCATCCAGGTAAAATAAGAAGCAACCTATTTATAAACATCACTTAATATCTGTTGATACATACTACATGCACTTATATGTAGATTAACATGATCATAATAATAAGTAACGATATTATAGAGATGGGCCGATTCCGATACCGATTCTTAGCTCCGATTCTTGCGATTCCGATTCTTCACAAATACCTACAAACCTCACTGTATTTATCACCCTTTGTATTTTGCCCTCAGGTAAGTAATTAAAAAATCAAAAAAGTGGTAAGAAAACCACATTTTAATATATTTTTAATGTGTTCGATCTTTAATTTTGTTGAAACGTAAGTAGTAATACTAGGAATTGTGCTTTGGCGATGTTTTTAACCTCAAATATCAAGCTAAAAGGGCGGGATTTTCAAAAAGAATCGGAATCGCTAAAATATGGACAGGAATCGGGGAATCGCGATTCTTCCGATTCCACTGGAATCGGTGGAATCGCGAGAATCGGCCCATCTCTAATATTAAATATTTTCTTAATTCCTAAGGAAAATGCTTCTACTCATATAAAGTCAAATTCTACCACATTCATCAATAAATTCAAGCAAAACGAAGGTCTCAGTAGCAGTAGGTACCAAATACTTCACCTAACTGGGTAATTCAAAACATCAAAAGAGGAAACTACATGTAAATGAAGGAGGTATATCAGAAGTGCGTTTAGAACTAGGTAGCTCATAAGTACCTACCGACTACCGATGTAAATTTTGTAAACTTTGATACATAGATACTGCATAATAAATTGCAGACAAAATGGTAACAAGATACATAATAAAAAACTCCATATGGCGGCCCTTCAATATGTATCACTCAAGAATGATTATTTGCCAATTGGGGAAAATAAAATGTAATTTTATCTCAATTTTTTATGGCTTTTAAATTTGAGAACTACCCGAGTACCTATGAAGGCAGATAACCACCCAACATTTTATGTACTTGTGTAAACAGCAAATGCATCATTCTGCATTCCGCTAAATCAACAACTGGTAATGGCTCTTACAAATGACGAGAAACTCATAATATGCCCCCATTTTTATACTGCCATGAGTCAGTAAGCAGTCACTTGTCTTGTCAGAAAAAAGTACAACATAATTCTAAATGCACTCCAAGTTATGTTATCTTAGCGTGTTTGACAAACAAAATACCTACGTACACAAGTTTGGAACAAATCTCACAGTAACTTTTTATCTATAAAACAGTCCATGGTTTATTTATACAATACCCCATCATAATTAATAATTATCTAATTTCTACATATAAAAAATCACATTTTATTGTGCACTTAACTATTTCTAGAATGTTTTCATTTTGAAAATGCTTATGAAAAACGGGACATCAACTATCATTATGCAATATTGGAAGTTTTGGAAAGTATGTTACTAATGGAAGTGCTACAATCACTACAATACCATTGTGTAAAAGCTGAAAGATTGGTAGTGGTGGGCTTCATGGTGGCTTCATGACACCGGATATAGATTATACCTCGTAACTAGCTAGTTTCCCTCGTGTCTTCCATTCTCCGCACGTTCCACTCGGAGGGTTACCTACACGGGTACCTCTTGCTCGGGGGACGACTGGTCTCCCTCGCTGGGATTGGCTGACGGGAAAGTCACCTGGTACATGCCGCTCGACGGGCCGGGTTGGCCATCGGACCGGGACATCGGCATCACAATGATCTCGATCGTGGGGACGTTGTCTAGAGGTTCCGTCTGCTTTCTCTTGCCTCGACTCGTCTTCGAAACTTCTTTGCACCTGGAATTGGAGACGAAGAATATATTAGGCATTATGTGATGGAATGTTCATCCACAATTCTCTCACCGTAACCATGCACCATCTTAGAAATCTATACTGCGTTAATATTGCGTGACATATCGATTGTTTACATCTAGTGATTTAAGGTGGGAACATCAAAGAAAATATTGAAATTAACAATATTTTTTAATTTTTCCAACATTTCAAGTGTATTATGAATTGATATTCATAGCATAATCCAGGATTGAAGAAAACCATAATTTTTGTGGCTTTCCTCAAATATCCAAACAAATTACCAAACATTTTCAGTTTTCGACTTTGTATATTTCAGTCACACTCATCTCACTTTTTTAAAATCAAACCTAGGTAGGTACTTATTTATAATGACAATGAACCATTTGCCCTTGAAGAAAAATTAAGAACATAATTTTGCTTATACCTTTTCTAGACAGACAAGTACGAGTCATTTGATTCGTAAAAGTGATTGTTTTGTTGTTATACCAAAAGCATACAACTGTGCTCCACAAAGCTGCAGACATTGAGGTGACGCACCTGTGAGCCGCCATGAGCGCCTTGGTCTTGACGCTGGCGTTGCACAGGAGACACGTGAGCAGCTTGCGGTGTTGCTTCTCGTGTGCGCGCAGCACCGACTGCCTCTGGAACGAGCGGTTGCACGAGCCGCACGGGAAGCTCTTCTGGTTGGCGTTGCTGTGCGTCAGCAGGTGCGCCTTCAGCTTGTCTGAAACACGGCGCGAGCACACATTGGTCTCTCAGGACTCCACAGCATTCCGTTGATTTGCTATTCGACACTAAAAGTACCAATAGAATGCGCTAGTAAAATAAGATGGCTGAAGAATCCAGTGCACCACACAGTATTCTTGACGCCTCGTTCAGGAGGCCGTGATCAAAACAAGTGTAAAACATATTTAGGTATCGAGAGCAAAGCTCTAAAATCAAATCAACTGACGCATCTTTACACAAATTAAATTAATTTTCACCAAATTCTGAGTTTTTTTAGTGAACCTAATTCTTCTGTTTCTGAACAAAATGTAGGTCTATTCATAATCATACCACATTAGAAGAGGAACAGAATAAAAATATATAATTTACTTTAAGGGGAATGTACACTGAATTTTGTATCTCAGCTAATATAAGTGGCACAACCTTCAGATTTTAGAATCAAATAACAACTTACTCAAAAAAAATTAAAATTAAAAAAAAAAGTTTTTGGACAAATTTTATGGATTTTATTTAGTTTTTATGCATAAAAACATACATCCACCAAATTTGCTACTCCTTTTTTGTATTTCAAAATACAAAAAATTACATAGTCATTTTTAGTTACCTGCATAAAACAACGTGGAGTTTTTCTAATAAATTTACTTATTTTAGGAGTTAAAATTTTTTGAATATATACATTTCTGATTTTACTACTTTTACCTATTAATTTGACATATTTAGTGCTATTATTTTTTAAAAATTTATTCAAACATTTTTAACTGATAAAATAAGTAAATTTATTTGAAAAACTCCACGTTGTTTTATGCAGTGTGCCTCTGGTAACTAAAAAAAAAATTAATTTTTTGTATTTTGAAAATACCAAAAAAGGAGTAGCAAATTTGGTGGATGTATGTTTTTAAGCAAAAAACTGAATAAAATCCGTAAAATTGGTAAAAAAAAGTTTTTTTTTTTTTTTTTTTTTTTTGAGTAAGTTGTTATTTGATTCTAAAGTTTGAAGGTTGTGCCACTAATATTAGCTGAGTCCAAAATTCAGTGTACATTCCCCTTAAGTTTTTTAACACCTTTTTCCAAGAAATGGAGGCCATTATATAGAGCAATCAAGATCACAACAAAGCACACTTTTCATATTATAATTCAAAGACCATAAAATATCTGGACTGGACATAAAACAATTAAAAAATAATGTAGCTTGATTAGACATAAATTATCACAAATGACACTCAAAAGTTGTTGTTGTATCCTCTTACATAATGTGCACTTTTCACGCATGCGCATGTCGCGGGTGTAACGGGTGTAACGAGTGTCCGACAATGGAAATGAATCCAGATGTCTTTTCAAAACGTCAAAATGACAGCACGAATCTTTATATCAACTTTCAAGTAAGTTGTAACAATAATTCGTTTAAATAATATACGAAATCACATTCTACATACCGGATTGATGAATTAACTCCGTTTCACTAACGTTTCACAGTATGTTGAGAGAAATTACATGAGAAGCAAGAGTTGCCAAGTATAGTCTTGGTGTAGCCTAGCTGGCAACACAGATATTTTTCGAAACATTCAAAGCCCGTGAAAGCCCGTTTCACGGAGGCCGTGAAATTTTTGATATTGAACGAAAAATGAAATAAACTCTTGGGACCTTGACTTATAGCTGAACCACGGGTAAAGCAATTCATAATGTAAATAGATGTTTTTTGGGACTGCAAATGTTGACGTGTGAGGGGGGGGGGGGGGGGGGGGGGGGGGGGGGGTGGCGTAAGATAACTTTTAAGCCCGAGTACATACCTATATCGTCACAACTTCTCATTGGGAATCAAAATAGCAGTTATAGCTCCAGCTGCCAGTAATTTTGTATTAACATGGCCGTGACTTTATACATCTTTGTAAGCTCTACAGCATTTGTTTTTGAAAGTGGCCTGTGACAGTGACTTTACTATTGGTTTTAGTAATTTAGGAACTCTATCATTGATGCATTTGGGTGCGTTCAGCCGATACCCAACTGTTCGGGGTCAAGTTCCAAAACATCTGGAACATGACCAGGGTTACCTGGATCGTGTCGATCGGTTTAACAAGCTGCAGAACCAATCCGATGCTCAGAAGGAAGCTGCTGAACTCATATGGGAGAAGAATTACTGCCCACTGGCATATGCACGACGGATGAATGCTGAGCGCAAGAGAACTGCCAGCGTAAACGTGTCCGATGCTGATACTGAGGAGGTACACGAAGGGGAGCAGAGACGTGCAGATGATGCAGCTAGAAAGCGTGCACGTCGTTCCGCTGAGGGTGATGCTGAGCGTGTGGCTCGCCTTGCTCAGAAGGCAAATCATGCAAGGGAGATGCGGAATGCTTTGGTTGCCGAGAGCAATCAGCGCTCTGCTTCTGATGCTGATACTGAGCAGGTACGTGAAGGGGTGCAGAGACGTGCAGATAATGCAGCTAGAATGCGTGCACGTCGTTCCGCTGAGGGTGATGCTGAGCGTGTGGCTCGCCTTGCTCAGAAGGCAAATCATGCAAGGGAGATGCGGAATGCTTTGGTTGCCGAGAGCAGTCAGCGCTCTGCTTCTGATGCTGATACTGAGCAGGTACGTGAAGGGGAGCAGAGACGTGCAGATAATGCAGCTAGAATGCGTGCACGTCGTTCCGCTGAGGGTGATGCTGAGCGTGTGGCTCGCCTTGCTCAGAAGGCAAATCATGCAAGGGAGATGCGGAATGCTGAGGTGGCCGAGAGCAGTCAGCGCGCTGCAGAAGACACCCGAGAACGTGAGCAACGTGCCCAAGACCCGATTGAAGATCCAATACTGCCAATCATCCTGAACCCGACAGGTTTGGTCGCCACGCACATGTGTGCTGGAACTACTGACGTCGCTGACATCATGACACATCACTGTGGAGACTTGAACGATGTTTGCGGTGAATGTCGAGCTCTTCACTTCAAGGGTGAACGACCCAATGATAGGAGATATAACTGTTGCTGTCACAAGGGAAAAGTTCTGCTTGATAACCTCTTCCCTTATCCTACTTTGTTTCTTAATCTTCTGACTGGAAATCATCCAGATTCCAGGAACTATCGAACAAACATTAGGAAGTACAACAGTGCACTGTCATTCGCATCGGTGGGCGCTAAGATCAGTCCACCTCCTGGCACCGGTCCGTACTGTTTCAGAGTCCACGACAACATCCGCCACTGCATTGCCAACATCGATCCACATCAGGCACCTGTTTATTCGCACCTTTACTTCATAGATGCGGAGCAAGCACGTCAACATCGTGCAGGTAGAGTTGAAAATGCTGCATGTTCGCCAGAACTTATCGGCGAATTAGATTTGGTAATTCGTGAAGTCAATCCCTTCGCTCAGGGTCTCATGTCTCTGGCAGAGGTTGAGGAGCAGGAGAGACAACGAGCGATTATGGAAGGCAAATCGATTGTTAGAGTTGAACTTCGAATCCGGGATGATCGCAGGCGCCGATACGATCAGCCAACTGCAATTAACGAAGTTGCTGTGGTCTTCGAGAGTGCAGATGGCATGCCCCCACTGGAACAAGATACACGCATTCACACTCGAGACGGTTTCATACAGACCGTGTCTGTCTTGAATCCGAACAACGATCCATTGAGCTACGCCTTGATGTTTCCACGCGCCGAGCCAGGTTGGAAGCCGGGGATGAAGCACACTCGGGAGTCAGCAAGAGGCGATGTTACCATGTTGGAGTTTTACAGCTTTCGGCTTCACGACCGTGCCGAGTACTTCAACCCCATCCTTCATGCTGGCAAGTTGACGCAGCAGTTCATGGTGGACGCTTACGTGAAGGTGGAGGGAAATCGGCTGGAGTACATCAGAGGCAATCAGGCGAGGCTTCGAGCGGAAATGTACAGTGGGTTGGTCGACCACCTCAACGACAGGGCAACTCGGGAGAATGTCCGCGTGGGTCGCATGGTGATCCTACCGTCCAGTTTCATCGGCTCTCGGAGATACATGCAACAGCTGTATCAGGACGCCATGGCTATTATCACCAAGTACGGGAAGCCGGACTACTTCCTCACCTTCACCTGCAACCCCAAGTGGCCTGAGATCAGCGACAACCTCCAGTCGTACGAGAGGTCCGAGGACAGACCTGATCTGACTGCTCGCGTCTTCAAGCTCAAGCTGAAGCAACTGATGAAAGACATCACAACTGATCACGTGCTCGGTGTCCCGGTGGCGCACTTCCACGTGATCGAGTTCCAGAAGCGCGGGCTTCCTCACGCGCACATACTGGTTGTGTTGCGCTCAGAAGACAAGCTGCGAACCCCGGAACAAATCAATGCAGTGATTTGTGCCGAGCTTCCAGATAACAATACTGACGCTCGACTGTACGAGATCGTCTGCAGATCAATGGTGCACGGACCATGCGGACCGAAATGCATGGTCGAGGGGACGTGCAGCAAGAACTACCCCAAGACGTTTGAACCTCATACTATTGTCAACGAGAAGGGATTCACCGTCTACCAGCGCCGAGACGATGGGCGTCGTGCTACACTGTCAGGTGGCCGTGTCGTTGACAACAGAAACATAGTGCCGTACAACAGGTGGCTGTTGAGCAAGTACAACTGTCACGTCAACTTGGAGCACTGCGGTTCTGCCAAGAGTGTCAAATACCTGTGCAAGTACGTATACAAGGGTCACGACTGTGCAAGCCTGTCGCTTCACGTAGGTGCCCCAGCAGCAGGAGGTGTGCTCAACTGGAACGAGGTGACCACTTTCCTCGACACGCGCTATGTGAGTGCACCAGAGAGTGTCTGGCGTCTCTTCGAATTTGAGATGCATAACAAGTCACACACTATCGTCCGACTGGCTGTACATCTGCCAGGTGAGTTCACTGTTGTGTTTCGTGAGGGCGACGAGGAGGCGGCTGCTCAGCGAGCTCCAAAATCAACTCTCTTGGCTTGGTTTGCATTGAATATCAGTGATGAGGAGGCACGAGTACTAAAGTACCATCAGGTACCATACCAGTACACTTTCCAGAGGAACAGCACATGGAAGAGGCGCAGGCTAGGCGGTGACAAGATCATCAGCCGGATGTACACCGTGGCACCCAACCAGATCGAGCGCTACTACTTGCGGCTTCTTTTGCTCCATGTCACCGGCGCTCAGAAGTTTGAAGATATTCGTACATTCCAGGATGTAGTTTATCCATCGTTCAAGGAGGCTGCAGTTGCACGTAATCTGCTAGAGGACGACGCTGAGTGGGCGAGATGTCTGACTGAGGCTGCATCATTTCAATTTCCACAACAAATGCGCAGTCTATTCGCGACCATCTGCGTGTTCTGTGCACCAACATCGCCGCTTCATCTCTGGGAAGAGTTCAAGGCTCAAATGTGTGAGGATTACCTGCGTGTCAATGATCAACAGGAGTCGGAGCAGCTTGCTCTCAATGACATTCAGCGCGCATTGATCCTCCACAACTTCAGGAACATCGACATTGGTCTTCCAGAGCCCCGCCAACCAGTCTACTTAGATCTCGACCAGCAGTTCGACGTTACAGCTGAAGCAGCCGAGGGTACAGCAAATGTCGAGCGACTAAATGCTGACCAGCGGCATGTGTTCGACACTGTAATGGCGGCCAACGACAACCCGGCAACTGAACCAAGGCTGTTCTTTCTTGACGGTCCAGGAGGTAGTGGGAAAACTTTCCTCTACAACACCATCCTAAGTGTACTTCGTGGAAGGGGTGATCGAGCCACGGCTGTGGCATGGACAGGCATCGCCGCCAACCTGCTTAAGGGTGGACGTACCGTACACTCCCGTTTCCGCCTGCCTCTCAACATTGTAGAGAACTCCACCTCGGGAGTGAAGCCGAACACCAGGGAAGGCGGTGCGATCAACGCCTCGAAACTTCTGCTGTGGGATGAGGCTACAATGGCTTCTTCGCACGCATTGATGGCGGTTGAGCGAGTCATGCGGGACTTAAGTGGAGACGGCCGCCGGTTAGGGGGCAAGGTGATACTTCTGGGCGGCGACTTTCGTCAAACGCTGCCGATTGTACGTGGCGGAAACCGGACGACCATTCTTGAGATCACCATCAAGCGGTCTCCTCTCTGGCGGCATTTCACTACAATGCGACTCAGTGTCAACATGCGCGCAGAGGAGGGTCAAGCCGACTTTGTTGACTACATCCTTAAGATCGGCAACGGCGAGCTGCTCAACAACTTCTTCTTGGATAAGGAGAACGTCGTTCTGCCAAGTGAGTGTATTGTCAGCAATGTTGTCGATGCAGTGTACGGTGCCTCCATCACAGAAGAGCAGATAGCCTACTTCACAGATTGCGCTATTCTCTGCCCGAAGAACATCGACTCGCTTGCCATCAATGACGATGTTGTGAGCCGTCTACAAGGTGACGTCACGGAATATTGTAGCGCAGATTCCATCTCCTGCGATCCGGATGACATGGCAGCCATGCAGCAAGATTACTCCATCGAGTTCCTCAACTCTTTGACTCCGTCGGGAATGCCGCCTCACATCTTGCGCCTGAAGATCGGTGCCATAATCATGCTATTGAGGAACATGGACATGACCAAGGGTCTGTGCAACGGCACCCGTCTAATCGTCCGTGGCCTAAGACCCAATGTCATCGATGCCGAGATCCTGGGAGGAACTCATTCCGGCGAGAGAACATTCATCTCAAGAATACAGCTGACACCTTCCGACGTCGGTCTGCCATTCTTGCTAAGTCGCAGGCAATTCCCGATACGTCTGGCATTCGCAATGACTGTCAACAAGGCCCAGGGACAGACTTTCTCCCGTGTAGCGCTATACCTTTTCAAGCCGGTGTTCGCCCATGGGCAACTGTATGTTGCGCTCTCCAGGGCCAAGTCATTTGCGTCTCTCTTTGTGCAGGTTGTCAGCGGTGACAAGCAGGGCAAGCTGGTGAGATCAAACGACGCCACTTTCACACAGAACATCGTGTATGAGGAAGTTCTTATGTAGATGGGCATTTTTACACAAATGAGTTCAGCAATATTACCTAAAGTCCATCGTCAATTTTCTTTCCGTCCATTATTTTTCCTTACCATTAATATCAAGTATCGTACAGTTAATTATTTTCATTTTCTTCGTGGTTACAAGTTCTATTCATAGTGCGCTTCCACGTTAAAAAAAGCGAACCCCGCGCAACGGTTGGGACCTTGACGCGGTCGCGGGGCTTAAGCCAATAACCAACGCCAACCGTGCTGAACCTGAAAATCAAAGTCTGGATAACTGCGAATGACATTCCATGATTGAATCCTTGCCACATATGAACTCTTCTTATTCATGTCTATCCACCTCATCGCGATATAACATCATAACTTATTAGTCTAACGAGAGAAGGTCCTATATGTCCACTGTTCCACCTATCCGAAGAATCCATGAACAATTATCAAAACACCGAGTCAATCAATTCATCACCCAGAACATCCCGCATCCTGGCAATCATCTGGAAATCTTTCTGTCTTCGTCTATTTGGTAATTTAAATTTCAATCAAAGTTCAATAAATTTTAAAAATATTGTTTAAACATTTAGTTACTCTTATTCAAAACTTTGCACTAAAACATTTATTTTGAATTCTATTTCAGTGTGTTTCTTCAATTCAGTTTCAAACAATATGTCCACTGTTCCCGCAGAATCCATGAACAATTATCAGAACACCGAGTCAATCAATACATCTCCCAAAAAGTCCTGCATCCTGACAATCATCAGGAAATCTTTCTATCAAATTCGGTAATAAATTTCAATCAAGTTCAATAAATGTTTAAACATTTTGCTTAAAGAATTAAGTAACCCTAATTCAAAACTTTACACTAAATTTCTTTTGACGTCTATTTCAGTGTGTCTCCTCATCCCACAATTTCACAAAATATGTCCACTGTTCCACCTATCCGAAGAATACATGAACAATTATCAAAACACCGAGTCAATCAATACATCTCCCAGAACATCCTGCATCCTGACAATCATCTGGAAATCTTTCTGTCTTCGTCTATTTGGTAATTTAAATTTCAATCAAAGTTCAATAAATTTTAAAAATATTGTTTAAACATTTAGTTACTCTTATTCAAAACTTTGCACTAAATTTCTTTGATTTCTATTTCAGTGTGTTTCCTCATCCCACAATTTCACAAAATGTGTCTAATGTTCCACCTACCCGAAGAATCCATGAACAATTATCAAAACACCGAGTCAATCAATACATCTTCCAGAACATCCCGCATCCTGACAAACATCTGGAAATCTTTCAGTCTTCTTCTATTTGGTAATGAATTTCAACACAATTCAATTGGTGTTTTAAAATGTTATATAAACAATCTAATTCAAAACTTTACACAAAATAATTTCTTTTGAATTCCATTTCAGTGTGTCTCCTCATCCCACAAAATTTTGTATACGAGTCCTCTCATCATAAAATTCAAACATCTACGCCATGTGACCGAATCCTCAGACATCCTTCCCCAGTTCATGTGAGTTATGTATCGTATCCTACTTGGGGAAGGGAAGGGACTTGCTCTACAACCTGAAGCGTTAATTTAAAAAATACTATAATAGAATCCACTACTATTGAGTCAATGCGCAATGTAAGCTAATAGTTGTTTATGATTAACAAAAATCTCATTCGTTTCTTATTATATAGTGTGCATTAGGTATTTAAAAAAAAACTTCGGCAATAACCGTTATGTAACCGACAATTACGTTATGGGAATCAAAATTATACTAAAACGATCGTTGATGTTGTTGTGAATTGTGCAGAGATGCAGACATTCATTTCATATCATCAGGAGGCAAGTAAGATCTTGTGACAGCTTTTAGCCAATGAGAGAGCTGCTCTGGTTTTATCCAAACATGATAGAGATCCAATGTTTTCTTAGCAACTTTTTGTAAATGTTTTTACCAATTTTTCATTTGTCATTACTGGGTCGTCATTTTTTAAGTCGAACATTTGTTTCTGTATAATTAACTAATTGATGATTTCAGATTTGGAACTTGGATTCGTTTAGATTATTTGGTACTTGAAGAGGGCTGAGTAGTGAGAGTGGCTTTGAAGAGTTTTTTAATCGATTTTTATCAATATCTTTTACCAATGTAATTGTTAACAAAATAGGGCGCCGCTTTGTACGCGTATTCGCGTTCAATTAAAATAATTTCATAGTTTGGAATAAGTTATTAGTATTATTTTTTCAAACAGATGTTTAGTGCCCGAAAATTAGTAAAATTATGGCACTAAACATCTGTTGGACAAAATAAAACTAATAACTTACTCCAAACTATGAAATTATTTTCATTTAACTGTTCTGCATACGCGTACAAAGCCCTATTTTGTTAACAATTACATTGGTAAAAGATATTGATAAAAATCGATTAAAAAACTCTTCAGCCTAATTGCGACGGATTAATGACTTATTGATGGGAGATGATGGTGAATAGTAGGTAAAGATGCAAAGTGGGAAAGAGGCGGTCGTGGCCTATTAGTTGGGTATACCTTCCCAGTATTTGCCTGTCGACTGACTGAGGTAATACCACAAACAAAACCGTCAGGAAGGACGCTTTTTAACATATCCCAAACTTTGGTATAGTTGGTGATAATTTAATCATAAATGCGAATCACATAACTTACAATTTGTAAGCGGGTCCCTCTAGTTGATATGAAGTGTTTACCAGCAAGTCATTTGAGCTAGTATTTAACTGTGTTGAGTGATTTAGAAGTTGATTAGCGCAAAAGAACCTAAGTGTGAACTAATTTTAGTAACAAGCTCCGCGTTCACGTTCCGTACCTTGTCTATTGAACTCCTTGGTACAGCCGAGGTATGTGCGGAAGGGACACTTGAGCTTCTTGAACGGCAGATGGATGAGCATGTGCCTGGCGAGCTTGTCGCGCCGGTTGAACGCCGCCGGACAGTGGTCGCACGCGTGCGGCTTCTCCGACGAGTGGATCACCTTGTGTGCGTTCAGGTACTGCTCCGTGCGGAAGCCCTTGCCGCACAGCTCGCACGACACGGACGAGGGCGCGCTGTGCGTCACGAGGTGCCGTCGCAGGTAGCGCTCGCACCGGAACACTTTCTCTGCGGGAACAAGGCAAGTTAGCATGAAACTAGTAGGTAGGTACACTCGGCCAAACAAAACTTGAACGTTGACCAAATTTGAATGACTGCTGGTCATGGCCCATAACCAATCAAAGCTTGTTATTATCATTGAAATGTGAGGTCAGCTACTAGAGTGAGACAATGAGATCGCTTAGACTGACTTCTGATGGTGCGATCTAACATTTTTCAGCCAATCAGATTTATTGAACGTTCAAGTTTTGTTTGGCCAAGTGTACAGTACTTAAATCACATTACCTACCTACTACAAGAGATTAGGCTGGTCTTGCTTATGAATGATTTAGCAATTGCCAGGAATGATATAGCATAGCTATCATCATAATGTTAATGTATTACCTATTCCAACCGAGAAAGTGTATTTTTCTTTCGCTTATGAATCACCTACCTCATTATTAGGTTGTTCGGCATGGTTCGGCTTAGATATAGATGTTTCAAGGTCAAATAATCTTGGTAAATTGACCAAACAGTTTAAATAAGGTAGGTAGGTACTAGGTACACCCAACACAACAAAAAACGGTACATTCGAAAGAAATGGATTGGCTGAAAAAGATTTGATGGCATCATCCTATTACAGTCTATATACATGATTATTATTTATTCAACAGAGAAAATGTGGTTTTAACCATGAATCACCATGGTTCACCAACATGAATCACCAACACCATATCCGCGTGTCCGTTTTTGTACTCATAAATCCGTCAAAACGGACAATATTCGTTAAAACGGCAGCCCTAGTCTATGCTAACTCGTCATCTAACTCTAGTAGGTGAGCACTGACTTCATTGATACTGATAGAGATCTGAGATTGATTGTCAAGTAACTGACCAGCAGCCAATCCATTTTGCGCAAATAATATTTTATGGATTGTTGACAGATGAGTGTACCTAGATACTCATCCGACTAAATAGAGTTAATGAAGTAGGTAGGTACCTAATTAATTGGTAGGGGAGGCCGGTATATAGTGGCCAGTGGACACGGTACATAGTGGGACATTTGAATTTCTCGCCTTGTGGTCAAGAAAAAAAATAGTGAAGATGCCTAATTGATGTCAGCACAATAAATCACATCTCCTGGACATATTTTCAAGATATGTTTGTATTTGAAATAATTGAGATACCTACTCCACTTGTAATATCAGTTTTGCAAAATGTAGAAATTTTGTGTTTACAATGTTTTTGATAACTTTTTTCTCTTACTTATTATGGCTAGTTTAAAAGTATGGTTATGATGTGTATTCAATTGGCATGAAGTAGGTTTATTGATGAATGTTCTCTCCACCTGCCTTCATATTTGAAAAAATAAAACTAAAAATATTGTTAAACGGTGCATACTGGGACAGTCAGAACGGTACATAGTGGGACATGTCCCACTATGTACCACTGGGCTATATTTCTGTTCATAACTTTTGTGTGGGTCTTAAATTATTTGTTGATACAAGTCGTTAATTGTTTTAATTCATACCAAATTTTTTAATGGACCTAAATTAATCTTTTAACATATATTTTTTTCCCCGAAAAAAGATGCCGAAAATTCCTCGAAGGCGGTGGATTAATGACGGGATTAAAACGGACTAATTACCTACCTATAAGTAAATACATCAGATAATAAATCACATGTCACTTGTTTCAAAAATTATTCCATAGTATTTCCCTTGAAAAATAGCATTGTCCCAGTATGTACCAGCAGTGTCCCAGTATGTACCGGAAAGCGGTATATAGTGGGACAACGGTACATAGTGGGACAACGCAATTAATTTCTTATCTGTAGATATTAAAATTTCATAAAAATAGCACATGCATTCTAATTTATGGTGCGCAACTATTGGCTATTCAACATTTCAAAATTTAAAAAAAATAAACTAACTAGAGCAATAATAAGAAATCCGTCCCACTATGTACCGGCCTCCCCTAGTAGGTATATACATAGTAGGACTACTTTTCTCTGGGTTTTTCAGAAAATGACGTGAATGTCTGGTCTGGTGACTGAAATCTAAAGTTCCACATTTGTCTTGCGAAGTGACTAAAATGTATGTTGCTTAGGTACTAACTGCTGCTGATAATACATACCACAGCTGGTGCAGGAGTAATGATGGTTGGTGGTAGCTTTATGATGCTCCAAAGCTTCAGGCGTTACGAAGCGGCTTTTGCACTTGATGCATCGGAAAACTCTGTGAGGAAAAACAATACATTTTATGTGCATTAAAATACACTGTAATTAGGTAATGACTAATGACTTTACCAAAAGAGACCATTTTAAAGCCGACATAAGTTCCAAGCTGAATATTGTACTCTTCCAAAAAGAAACAAAATTTAGTCAAGTTCAAAAATTTAGTCAAACACACACAAACTATAATCTGCATCACTACTTAGTACTACTTACTTCAAGGGGATGACTGGTCAAATATTCTTTTGGTCATGAAGCATTTGAAAACACAGTTTGTGGAAAACAAGCAACATCTAATGTAGGTAGTACTCAATTGCTTGCGCATTTCACAATTCTATTATTTGGACAGACTGGCAGATATTATGCCCGTGGGTGTACACGGGTCACATTCATTTGCTAACAGACACTCGGTAAATATAAGTGAGTTCTCCATTCATATCTAAAAGCACATAGGTTACTAATATTTAGACAATCAGTCAGACCAAAAGCAAACTGATTGGTAAATCAACCAATAGTAGCATAATGACAACTTATTTGACAACAATTGACACACACACGTCCGTACTTACTTCTGTGTCTTTGGAGTTTTGGCGCTTTTACTATTTTTGCCGTGGCTATACTGATGGAACCCCAGGTCCGCCAACGTTAGGAACTGTTTATTACAGATATGACACCGGAACTGCACTTTAGTCAAGTGCGACTTCGAGTGTCCAACGAACGCATCGAGGTCATCAAACGTCTGCGAACAATCCTTCTGAATACACTTGTAGACTTTACGCGCGACGTGATCTTTCATGTGCGTCTTGAGGTGGCAATACGAGTCGAACGTAGCCGCGCAGTACTGGCACACGTACGAGCGATCGACGAACGTCGTCGTGCTCGTGCTCTCGCTCTCCTCCTCTTGCATGAGCAACACCGGGTCCTTGGGCAGCGTGTGCGACATCCCCTGCGGCCAGACCTTGTGCGTGGTCATGTGCTTCTTCACGTTGGACTTCTGCGAGAACGCGCGACCGCAGACGACGCATTGGAACGGTTTCTCGCCCGTGTGGCTGCGCATGTGTTGTTGGAGGTCGAAGTTCTTCGCGAACTTCTTGCCGCAGCACTCGCACTTTAGTTTCTGTTTCGCGGCCGGCAACGTGGCCGCCGGCAGGGAGGGGATCTCGTCTTCCGCGGGATCGTCGGGGTCCGGATCCAGCATTTTGATGTCCGAGAGATCTTGGTCCAGTCGCAGCGAGTCGTCGGAGGTCATCAGTTCGGAATCAACAAGCTGGGAACAGAAGAGAAAATCTTCATTGCTAAAATATGAAAAAGATCATTAGCAGGTTGGTCGATACCACCCATTCAATAACCAGGAAAACGCTCAGTGTTGAGGTGATGAGCACCCAACGGTGTGCAAATTCATGAACCGGAATTTCGTACAACCTAACGCACAGAAAACATACAGAAATCAATATTGAATTAAAACACTGTGAATCCACTCAATCAACATGAAAACCTGTTTTTTATTATAACTTGAGAAATCAAAACCGAACTGAATTTAATTAAAAAATGAAGTGCCATGTAGTAGGTAACCTTTAAGACAAAGATGTCTCAGCAAGTAGGTACTAACTAGCCTATATTTCTGATAATTTACCTGCGTAGAAGTGAGAATGATTGGCTGCCCCAAGGACGACAGAGTATCCCTCGATGTCGTGATAAAACTGCCGTTCTGATCGATACTGAACGACAAGATGTTCGCGCCGTCCTCGACGATGATCGGAGTGTTGGAATCCAGGGTCTGCATGTGTATCGAGGTCAGCTGGTCATCGGTGAGTTGGTCGTCCATGTCGGCGCTGAACCGACTCAAAGCGTAGCCCATCCGGTGTTCCTCTTTGTGGCTCATGAACAGCGGCAGGCTGTTGAACTGCTTCTTGCATTTCCCACACTGGATCAAGTCTTCGTCGTCAAGCATGATGGCTAACAGCAGACAACATAACATGTTAGATTGGAATAAACCTCTGTTCCTAGTGCATTACTAATACAATGTTGAGAAAAAGATTTTACGTTCTGATTTTATGACTTCAACTTTCATTGTAGGTACTGAAAAATTACAATAAATGTCATAGTGTCTGGTGTGTAAGTGAAATATCAGGTTCTAATTCCACAAACTATTTTATTTTGTAGTGTCTAAAGTATCACAGGAAATTGTGCACCCACACAAATTGTTTTCGCTTACAACACAATGTGTGCCTTGATTACTCTCGATAATGATACTTACAAGAGGTGAGTGTTGAAACCTCGCTCGACAAACCCTGAGACTCCAGGAGAGATTGCACCGTCTGCGTATCCAACGAGACACCTGCATAAACAACAGGTGATTAGTAGGCAAGTCTAGGAAAACACTGTCACTGCATAGCAATGCATCGCAAGTTAGTGCAGTTGCACGGACGGAGTGTAGTGCTATACTATACCACATTCATTGGTCAACTTAACTTTGCCAACGAATAACGATATGACAATTCATGAAATTATATTCGATGCCTGCCGATTGCAAGTTACAAGAATAGTATGAAATATGAATAATAGTTGTCTACGGGTGTGAACCTACCATATTAAACCTCTGTTCCTAGTGCTACCTGTCAAGTAACTACCTTCCTACTAGGTAGGTACTTACCTAGAGGTACATGCATGCAAGACCTTACCTGACCAACTAGGTACTAGGTAGGTAGCCTAGTACTAGGTAGTAGTGGTCTACCTAGGTATTTTGTTAAGACTATTGTTTTGACATTAATCTACGTATACGGCTCTAGTTCCTGGCAGTTTTGTCTGGAAAGGATGTCACTTGCATTGCCAGCTAAGTGGGTGCATTAAGCTTACATTTCTGTAGCCTACCCGGATTTAAATATAATAGGTAGGTACTAGTACAAGATTAAAAACTCACCCAACCCATCAAACAACAACTGAGCCATGGCTTAGGTCTGTTTCTTGCCTACTTCCAACACTAAGTGTGGAATATGCACTTTACTATTAAATTTACCACATAGCAATAGTTATTTCTTTGTAATTAGTGCTGAATACAAGACGACAAATCACAACTTATAGCCACAAAACACCTTTTTCTAATCAGAAACAGACCACCGACCGAACATTGAGAGAAGAACCAATATGGCGGCGTTCAACTGATCAGTGCCGCCTGTTGCCTGTAGATAGAGCTGCATACAAAATTCAGGGAAATTCAAATATTGGATATTTTGTTATAAAAATTCGAATATGACATTGTCGAAATCACCAAGTGAAACTAATGCAATGCATTGTTTTAGATGTTACGTCTAAGTTTAGCAGTCTAGTTAGTATTGTATATTATTGTCAAATATTGACAAACTATTTTCATTTGCAACTTCACTTCGATTTTGCTGAAAATTGTTTGTGATCTACAAAACACAAATCGGTAATTTCCGGTATAATTTTTTAAAAGAACAAAGACTGAATAAAACATTTCAACATTATAAGCTTATGAGAAACCGTTTGAAAAGATGAGTCCAAACCCAAATATTTACATTTAGAAAAAATAATAATAACGAATTAAAAAAAAATCTAAATACTAACAAAAAAGAGCTAAAAGAGAGACATAGCTTCTGTTTGTCGGTTCTGTGAGGATCCAGCATAAAAAAGCATTGTATTACCATTTACCAATATTTTTTTTTTTTTTTTTTTTTGTCTGGGGCTTAACGTCGCACTGTTCTGCAGCGAGGCTAATGGCGACGGATGAATGATTATGATGATGATTGGGAGATGATGGTGAAGAGTAGGTTAGGATGGAAGGTGGGAAGGAGGCGGTTGTGGCCTATTAGTAGGGTACCTTCCCAGCATTTGCCTATCGACTGAGGGAAAACCACGAAAAAACCCCAGTCAGGAAGGACGGCCGCGGGAATCGAACCCGGGCCTCCGGAATACAACATTTACTAATATGTTTTTGGCGGTGAAATGCACTAAAAACATTGATTTTATAAGTCAGAAAAGGTGTATGTACACTCGACAATTCATAAAACGGTATTTGAGCGAAACGGATTGGCTGCTGGTCAGGTTCATTGACAATCAATCCTTGAATTATTATCAATGAAATCAGGGGTGAGGTCCAAAATAGAAGCTGGTTGGGCGTTGACGTCACCATAGGATTTACGGGTTAAATCAAACTTGCCGCGTCAACAAACTAGCTGAAACCAGTACCCATAATACTCAAGCTCAAGAGGTCGGGCGTTGTGATTACTCTATTTACATTCATTCGACCACGATTCGACTCAAGGTCACGCCCAGGTGTTACGTCACAATGTTAAAAGGATAGGGAAACTGGGCGACCTGATTATAAATCGGTATGCACCCTGAATCTGATGATTCTATCACATTTTTTTCAGACAATCCATTTCTTTGAAATACCGTTTTATGAATTGTCGAGTGTACCTACTTTGACTCTCTTTGATTTACTCCTTCCCTGATTGATTATTTTTGTCTGGGAGATGAGACTTGGGTTGTGTTTTTTTTATAAGGGATAATAGATAAATAATAATAATATGTCGAGTTATATTTCAAATGTCCAGCTATCAATAGCTCAAATTTGGCTCAAATAACCCAATTCCAAATTCGTGGAAAATATATGTATTTCATTCACGTTGGTAAAACAATCCATGAAGAAACAAAATGAAGGAAAGATGAGACATTTTGAATGAAATCGGTGACTTGGCATTGAAAAGATAATACCAATGTGAGTGATGGATGGAATAATTGCCTATGATGACGATCATGCAGTAAACAAATACCTGTATTTAGAGGGTAGGTATTGTGTCCCTGCTCGTTCATCGTTCATTCCAGTGCAGCCTTCATCAACAGAAGCTTCAAGCAGTGAAGGAAAATCAGCATAAAACCATAAGGTAAATAAAAATCATATATAGTAAATTGTTTAGGGTAATATGAACGCTGCTATTCCAGATCAAGTTGATCATCAGATAATCATGATCTGATAGTCTGATAATCATGGGGCTAATCAGATAGGCCTGATCGAGATCAACAAGATTTAATTGCTTGCACATTGCTTCTTTATTGTGATTTATAGTTAAATACTTTTGTATCAGGTTCTATCGGAACGTTTATAAATACATAATACATAGGTGTAATCAGTAATTTAGGCAGTTGTCAAACTGAAAGATCATTGCGTGGCCATTTTTGGAATTTGCTGATAAATTTCTTGAAACACAAAGAAAATAGCCTCGAATTCACATCTTTATAGTTTGTGGGGGGGGGGGGGGGGGGGGGGGGGGTTAAAACAATTTATGAAAGTATAGGTAGGTATTACTTTTTGTTTGGAACACCTTCAAAGGTTTAATTTTATTCCATTTTTTTTAAAAAAATATTAATAAATATTTAAATGTTATAAACTTAATTAACTTACAGTTGAACTGCAGTGCAGAGCATAGAAATCTTGTAGATCTATTTTTTTCTGAAATGTAAAGAATATAGATGTTTGTATTGAGCTGGAAAAATATTTCATTGAGTGTGTGAGTGGTATTTCAGTAGAAGCGATTTCCAAATAATTTAGCCAGCGATGCGAGCGCCGTCTTTTGATTTTTTGACCGATTAGTTTGTGAAGAATGTTTTCGTGATGATATTATTTAATGTAGGTAACAATGGTCTGATTTAATCTCTTCCGCTACGCTATACTTTTGTTCTTCATTCCTCAAGCATGATTCTCTACAAACACACTCAGTTCTAATAGACTTGTCTTTACCAAGTTCTAAAAGTTCTTGCGAAAATCTCTCATATTCATTCATGCATAGCATCATGATTTTTAATTTTTTTTAAACATAATTAAGTTATCAAAACTATTTTTTGAGTCGACCTTACAATACAAAGGAGATCACTAACTTATACAATCAAATAATAAACGGTATTCGAAAGAAAATGATTGGCTAACAAAGGTTTGATGGCATCATCCCATGAAGTCTGTGCTAACGCATCATTGAACTCTAATATATGAGCATCGAGGTAAGAAGGGCTCTATGATATGAGCTATGATTCATTCATAATAACAAGAATTGATTGTAAAGGAACATGACAAGCAGCCAATCCGTTTTGTTCAAATACCGTTTTTAATTGCGGTTTGAGTGTAGTACATCTACACTGGCGGCAATTTGTTGCTTGTACTCTATCTCTCTCTGCTCCATATAAAAACATGTTTATGATATGGGTCAGAGAGAGGCAGAATGCAACGATCATATTGCCGCCACTGTACATCGAGTTTAGGCAGAAAAATTATACCTATATTTACAATTCTTAATTTTCATAGTTCGACTTCAGAAAATCTATTCACTATCAAAATATAAATGCAGAATAATTGAATGTTTCAAATGTTATGGCGATATCTAGGAAATAATTGCACAATATTTACCTCTGGTAAGGACATCACTGGCAAATAATTTGCTTGTGAACAAAAGATATAATCTTTGATCAGACCACGACAAAGGTACACGTGTTTGAGTTGACGGGTGATTGATTGCGATGATAATGGATGGATGGAAGGACGGAGGGTGGCAAGGAGGCGGTTGTGGCAAATTATCGGGGAACCTATCCAGCATTTGCCACTCGACTGAGAAAACTCACGAAAATACCTCAGTTCTAGGGAGGAGCAACTCTGAACGAGTGGAGTACAGGTTTATACCGTGTTTAAATACGTCTTTACGTGTTTACTTTTGGGGATTGGTTTTCTGTATTATTATGTTATTATTTTGATTAGTACGTTCAAACATAAAACAAATTTGCGCCATATAAAATCGTTTTCTTTTAAAACTTTCAATAAAAAAAATATCGGTTCAATTTTCTTGTTTTTATCATTGAAATCAGAAGTCAGCTAGTGAGACAAGGAGATTGCTTGGACTGACTTGATGGTGCGGTTTATCTTTGGTGCGATCTAATAATTTTCAGTCAATCAGAATGACCAGATTATTGAGCGATCGTTTTTAGTTATGCCAAGTGTATGTACAAAACACTTTTCCGTAAAAAGCAAATAAGCTCAATGTAAAATTATCTTTATCCGCCATTATCTACATTACAGGGATTTTCCGGTCGCTGTTGTTTGGAGGATTCGAACTTTGTTTACGAAGTTCAACTAAAAATCTTACATAAAATGTTAAAAACATTTATTTTTTCTGTCATTATTGCAGACGATGGAAGATAAAAACGCTGACCCGCTCTCTGAGCTCACAGAGTTCAACAAAGAAGTGAAGAAGTGCATTGAAGGTATGATGAATTTCAAGGAGGAAACGAAGGAATTCGATGAATATTTGATCAAGTTCAAAGCATACATGACAACATTCGAAGAAGCCACCAAAGGGTTCCCTGAAGACATGGAAAAGTGCAAAGAAGATCTGAGAAAGTTCAACGATATGAACATGTTCATGGAAGATCTACAAATGTCAATTGAAGATATGAAAAAGTCCAATGATGAGAAAAAGTTCATTGGAGATCTGAGTAAGTCCATTCAAGATCTGAAAAGGTGTAATGATATGAAGAAGATAATGGAATATATGAATGAGTACACTAAACTTCAGATAAAAGTGATGAAAGATATGAAAAAGTATATGGAAGATACGAATAAGTACACTGAGGAGCAGGAAAAGTTCGCTGAATATATGAAAAAGTTCATTAAAGATCAAAAAATGTCCGAAGATCTAAAAAAGTGTACTGAATATCTGAATAAGTTCGTGTATGATCTAAAAATATCAATTGAATATATTAAAAAGTCGTTCAAAGATCAAGAAACTTGCAATGAAAATCTAAAAAGGTCATTTGAAGATGTTAAGAAGTCTATTGAAGACAATAAAAAGTTCAATGGAGATCTGATAAAGACCATGGAATATCTGAAAACGCCATTTGAAAATTATAAAATGTTCTATGCAGATTATAAAAAATCAGTTGATGATCTAAAAATTAGCAAACAGAAAATGTTATACATATAGATGAGGAAAAGTCCAAAGCAATTCTGAAACGATGGCATGTCAAGATATTTAAAAATGTTCAAGAGTACCTACCCATAATGTCGTGCGCCTAAAGTAAATTGTTTGCTGAATCTGCATGTAGTATTTTTGTTGTGGATCAGCTGGAAAAAATATGGTTTGAAATACTTGCTTATTCCACAAGTCATATTTGAAATTGGATATACGTTGCAGTGTAGCACTAGTAGTGACACTTATATTTTAATCTTATTAGTATTTTAGTATTTTAATCTGTACCTATGTATGTAATTACCAGTGGTAATTTTCTAATGTTTTCTTGTTCGTTCAATTCAATTAATTTTTATTCACCATCTTACAGTTGTTTTTATACGGTGATATGGAATGCAAACAGTAACAGACTAACTAAATACTGAGTCATACATAATTATAATAATATTAAATTAATAAAATAAAAGTAACTGATTAATTGTTTCATACACCTACATTTAGTTCCATTCATCAATTCCTCTTTCAAGACATTAACTATTTTCTTATTCGGCAACTGCAGCATATTCAGGATGTAATCTTCATTGGAAGTCCTTGAGGGATCAGCAGGGCGATTGTTTAACTTTCTTAGCCGAGATAATGGATCGTTATCTTATCTATACCAATTGATGAAAGTAAACTATTAATATCATTGTTAACCATTTGAATTGTGCAAAAGCTATACGAGGATATGAAATATAATTACATTATTTATCTCAGGACGTCGACTTTACGCATTTTGAATTGAATACCTTCTGATAGGCTAAATTACTTTCATCAATTGGTATAGATAACGATCCATTATCTCGGCTAAGAAGTTATACAATCGCACTGCTGGACCCTCCTTGATCAGGACACACTCCATCCTAATCCAGCAGCTTTGATCGTTCTGAAGGAGGAACAAGGAGGTTGATAACACACCGGCCTCTACACTGTCTTTATTTGATCTCGTGCAGATCCATGCTCTTATCATTGCAGATTGTGGACTATGCATAAGAACAGAATTTTGAATAATGTATTTTGACCTTGTATTTGATGAACTCCGTTACTGAAAATAACTTCCTAAATATTGTCATAGCTTTTGAATCATTCAATTTACTATTTTTTTAAATAAAGTAATTAAACAAATGGTCGGGGACAGGCAGAGATGAACTGCTAGAGCGGGTTCATCTCTGCCTGTGACCGACCTTTTATTTCTTGAGTCGACGTAAGAAATCACTTGGTAACTTCTAAATATTTACATTGTTTTTAAAGCTGATGGAATATTTTGCATTAGGCCGATGCTTGGATAATGCACTGAGAAGAATGCAGTAGGTAGTAGGTACCTAAACATTAAACAATAACAATACCTAAGGAGTGGGCGTATCTGGTTTGTGTATAGTCAAGGAAATTAGATGGTTAAACTCTATCTCTCTCCGCTCCATATAAAAACATGTTTATGTTATGGGTCAGAGAGAGGCAGTATGAACCATCTAGTTTCCCTGACTGTATACACATCTTAGTTGTGTTTCCCTGCTCGCGGAGTCTAAGCAAGATTTATGGACATCATTACTACATTCATACTACTAGTACTAAGACAAGGTTCGTTTACTCCTAATTAAAATAACGAATTTCCCGAATCACATCGTTATTTTGATGGCGCAACTCCATCCAAGGGCGTATTCAGGGGGGGGGGGGGGGGGGGGCGAGGGGGCCATGCCCCCCCCCCCCCCCGAAATCAGGGTTTCATCTAAGAAAATAAGCACATTTAAAATAATATGGGGAAAAAAACACTTACAAACAGACAGGGCATGTCAAAAACGTTCCAAAATGGTTAAAATTGACTTAAAATTCCAAAATAATTCTAATTTTTGGATATTTTGTAATATATAATTTTCCAAAATAGCTATACAGTGCGATTCAAAATTGCACCTAAATGAATGACCTTGATCCAAAATTTTCTCGGGGGCTGCGCCCCCAAACCCCTGTTTTTACACTGTGATTTTTCAAAATATTAGTAATGTCCGGCCCCCCCCCCGAAATTTAATCCTGGATACGCCCTTGGCTCCATCTATTATCTCCATAGTGAACGATGGCTCAATGGGTAAATTATCATATTAGTTCATATTTTTACCACCAGTAGCTGATATAAGCGCTATTCCATCAAAATGACGAAAATTGATGGGTACCTGGAAAGGCTTCACTTTCATTGGTCTTGGCAGAGCGAATGGAAATCACAGCCTTGTATACCGAAGATGAATAGTGTATCCACTGAACGCAAAAACGTGTAACATTTTTTTGAGAATAAAATATGACCTTGAATTATCTTTAGAACGACGCGATCCTGGCGGCATATGGAAAAACTACATAGTGTTAAGTCTTTATTATCTTATTTACCCTTTGTTATTTCATTTATTAAACCAGAGTTGTTTTATTTAAATAATAATATAATAATAATACAAAATATGTTCCTAGAATGGCATTTTGAATGAGAAATAAGAATAAAATTTCCTAGTTGAATCTTTGACCGCAGCGCAGACTAGCGCTGCGATCGAAAGAGAATCAAACTCGCCGCCCAAAATCATCTACATTCGGCCCAATGTTAAATGCGTTCAGTGGATACACTATTCATCTTAGGTATACAAGGCTGTGATTTCCATCCAACGCGGACGGACTGCTGCAGTGCATCGCAACGCAAAGTAACTTCAAGCCCAGTGAAGGAAAATCAACATTTAACCAGATTGAAGGTAAAACTAAAAGCAAATTTTGTATTTTATGAGTTTTTTTTCATGCTTATTACAAATAAGATTTGATTTTATCTCAGAACACTTCGACAAAGAAGTGTGTCGGTAATTTGTAGCTATAGATCGTACGTAGGCTATAGCCTAGGTCTCTAGCCTAGGTAAGAGAGTTTGTAGTGTCACTACTGAAAGATCATTGCGCCGAGCTGAAAAATAATGTGAAAATGCGAGAACATAGAAACTAGTACTATACCTTGTTCAGTTGTTCACATTAAATTTTGCTAATATCTGTCAAAATGTCGTTCTCATTGCTCAGGTCAGGATTGGAGACCTAGTAGTGGGCATTTTCAAAGTGACGTTTCATTTATCAACGCCAGGCCAATAATTACAACACCATTGTTGGGATGCCCTTCCATACCCGTTAGGTGAACTTTTCATGGGTTAAATCAAGCCAATCAATCAATCAATCAATAAATAATATTTAAAATTCCAAAGTTTCAAACCATGTGAAAATAATATAACCTATAAATTTAGAGTGTGAAGTTTTACCGGCGATAATGGTGTTCTAGGCGGCAGTGGAATTTTATAGTGCGCAAGATAGAAGGCAGTTTGTTTGGATCCCCACTCTCCTTCATTCCCGACTTGATCGAACTTTTTCGTTTTCAATTTAAAAGTAAGAGCTGGAGATACTAGTGTCATCGAAGACAATGGGGGGAGGGCCTCCCAGCAAAATGTAAATTTTGAATTTCAAGCGTGAATTTGATGCATTTTTATGCGATTTTTCACTTTTTAAGCATATTTTTATCTTGACATATAAATGTATAATATATAGGTAGGGAGGGGATTGGAATCAGAAGGGGGGGATTTCCCCCCATTCTCCCCTTTCTACTCGCTATGCAATAGAGTACTAGAGTGCCACGCCCACTAGGTACTTCCGGAGGCTTTTTCAAAACCCTCTTATGGAAAATAACATGGGGACTTACAGGCTATTCCATTTCAAAAGGGGAATGGAAACCACGCCCATCTCCCTTGCTATTGGTTGTTGGTTCGAGGCGGGAAACAAATTCATAGAAGCCAACGGAAAAACTTGCCAGTGCCAACTTAGCTGAGAAAGTACTAACATATTACAACAGATTAAAACTACTTTTTAAATGTATTTTGTTGACCCAGGCTATTAAATAGAGGGTTTTACGGCAACAAGTGATACATTATTTACCTTATGACTGATTTAAAGATCTAGTGGTCGTTCAAACACTTGAGTGATAATCACCACAGCAAAATTTTTATGGTAGTGGTACTGCAAACTATGCCATCTGTGGGAGAATTGCGAACTTCTTGAAACTTCCATTCCCCTTTTGAAATGGAATACACTGTACTTTGATTGCTGGTCATTTGTAAACGAAACAGAGTTAAGAAAATCCCAATACACCACCATTAACTTCAATCGTTCATTTATAACATTATGTCGACACATCTCTTCAAATATATACCAAATTAAAACTGTTTAAGTTATTAAACAGCTCCAAAGTGCGACGTTGCAATCTACATCAATAATATATTGTAACACGACGCAGCGCGATGTCCTGGGAAGCGAGTTGGCAACTGCGACTTTACAAAAATGAAAAACAAATGAAACAATTTTCAACAATGATGCCAGACCTTGCATGTCAATTTTCGATTGTTGACGAAAAGTAAACAAAACTGAAGTATTTCTGTGCTCCTCGAGTTTATACACTGAATCAAGTTCATATTATAGGTAGTTATTTTAATTTCAGGATACCATAATACGAGATGTAATGAGCTGTTGAAATGTAGACTGACAGTTCATTGAATTTACATCTTGCACCGGTGTACATTTTCGTGACGTCATACCCTGTGTAGTGTGTTGTTTAACTTGACACAGTTTAAAATTTGTATATATTTAAAGAGATGTGTCGACATAATATTATAAATGAAAGATTAAAGTTAATGGTGGTGCATTGCGATTATCTTAACTCTGTTTCGTTTACAAATGACCAGCAATCAAAGTAAGTCCCCATGTTATTTTCCATAAGAGGGTTTTGAAAAAGCCTCCGGAAGTACCTAGTGGGCGTGGCACTCTACTCCAGTACTCTATGCTCCTGCACCGCTCGACGTATATCAAGTCAAAAAATTTAAGTTTTTGAGGCAGTCTTATAGTTGTACCAAGGTTTGTAAATTTCATGGAAATCCGTTGATTGCTTAAAATTAAAATCAATTTATTACCTATGTGTTCTTTGATTTTTTTTAAACTTGAACCGTTTGACCGATCAACTAACTTGGGACCAACATTTTAGGTATTTTTGCCAATTTGCAGACTAATCTGTCGCTATCTTCAAAAGTTATTGTCATTTCAATGACGTTTCATTCTAAAATCGTGAAATATTTGCAAATTTATGCCAATAATGTCGATGCAACAGTGCAGTACTGAGACATCTCAAAAAAATTAAAAAATTAAATTATATCATTGGATTCAGAATTTCAAGCTCTATCCAGTCCTGTACTGAGATATCTTTTAGTTTCATTTGCCTCCACGAGATCGCGGATGTCTCTCTATAACAATCTCCAGTTCTGTACTGAGACATCTTATTGGAATCTTATATTCGATTTATCTCAAAACTATGATTGTGGAGATGTCTCAGTACTGCACTGGAGCATCGATGTCAATGATTTCATCAATGCTTTCTTGATACTTCAGTTCCAAGGTCTGTAGAGCAGATACTTGCAAACGCAAATCAAATAGGATGCAGTACGAAGGCTCGCTAATAAGATAAGATAAGATAAGATAAGATATTCTTTATTCAGTTGAATATAGTACAAGTATATTATTGAATGTGTCAAATAATACAAGTATGAGTATGACATTACAAATAGGTAAGATTATTTATAGTCATGTTTCATTAAAATATTCGTGGATTGTATATGGCACCATCAGTAAGAGATAGTTTCTTAATTCTATTTTAAAAACATTGATATTACATTTATGAGACTTTATTGATGCTGGTAACCGATTAAAGAAAATGGCCCCTTGGTGTTTAGGGTTCCCCTTGCTGAGGGTGAGATTCTGTGGCATAATGTGAAAGTCTTCCTGTCTGCGAGTGTTGTATTGGTGCACATCACAATTCTTCACAAGGTCCGCATGAGAAGATATGGCGAAAATGATGGTGTGGTAAATATAGATTGCTGCTAATGTTAGTAACCTAAGTTGTTTGAAGTATGGTCGGACTGATGTTCTGCATGATACCCCTACCATCGCTCGAAGGGTTCTCTTTTGAAGTAGGAACAATCTGTGCGTATGAGGCGAATGTCCCCAGAATATGATGCCATATGCCAGCCTGGAGTAAAATACGCAATACGCAAGTACGCAAGCTTCAGCGTAGCTGGACTTGTCGAGTTTCTTAAATTTCGCATGATGATGTTTCGCATGATGCGTTGATGCGTGTGGGTGTGACCCATTGTCTTACACCATACATTTTGATGGAAAAGCAATGCCTTATTCTGTAATTTGATTTCTAATGCCAAAGGAAATAATTACGGGCGAGTTTCTTTAGACCCAAAGTTAACATTACAAAACAAATGTAATATATTTAAATATACTAAAAAGGACCCACGACACAAATTAAGTTAGTGCCACGTACACTTAAGGAGGGATGAGTGATATAATCACGGTCTTCTGGAAATTTCTTCAAATTTGCAAAGAATTTCTATTTTCAAGAAGGCCGTGTTACCATGGCAACACAATTTTACATGTAAAACTGCACTTTTCAGATGGAAAAACGTAAAAATAAAACAGTAAAACCCTCATAGCTCGGTAAAACGTCCACGAAGGTAAACATTTAAAAATGTAATAATAAAATATTGCATCTGATACACTCTATAATAGTTTTTCAAAAAATTCTATAGGTGGGAAAGCAGCCAAATATGCTTTTAAAAATATCAGCATGACTTTTTCCGTATGGTCGCAATGTTAAAATGAGAAAAAAAACTGTAACTTTGAAGCGATATATCTCGAAAATTAGTTCACGTTGACCACTTTTTCTCGCCATTTTATGATGCAGAACATAAAAATCTATTTATATGAGAAATTTGAACGATTTCTATACATAAGTGAAATTCGGAGATCCCTCCTTAATTGCACACTCACGCACACTCACGCACGACATTTTCATGAAGATGCTCACTCACGCACACTCACGCACGACATTTCCATAAAGATGCTCACTCACGCACACTCACGCACGACATTTTCATGAAGATGCTCACTCACGCACACTCACGCACGACATTTTCATGAAGATGCTCAATCACGCACACTCACGCACGACATTTTCATGAAGATGCTCACTCACGCACACTCACGCACGACATTTTCATGAAGATGCTCACTCACGCACACTCACGCAAGTCATTTTCATGACACTCACGATGAAATTCGTGAGCAGTGTTGTGACTTATCTAGATAGTTATTTTTCTATCTTTTATCTTATATCTAGATAATTAAATAATTGGTTATCATTATCTTTATCTAGATACAAATAAAATTATCTAATCACAACACTGTTCGTGAGTCACACGTGTCGCACCTCACGCCCCTCGCGTTTACCTCTCATCTATATTATTGATGAACAAATGAAATCATGACACACACTTCAATCTTGAAGATATTTGTTGAACAACGTCGCAAGAATTGTAGTAGTACTAATAGTATTATGATTTGGTTGCCTACATTAAATCAACACATTTTTGTAGACAATTTTAGAGTGTATCACAGTTGGTTTATCGCAATAAATCCATCGTCTCAAGAAAATTTAAAACATATTTTACGTTTTTTGTAAAGATACGTGCAGAGTTGACAGGTCGGGGCATATTTAAAATCATATTTAAAAAAATGCACTTATGTGCAATTGCTCGGTGGCTGTCGCTATGTGGGCTCGAGAAGTTTTGAACAAATTTCAAGTCATTTTGTCTCTCTTTGGTTTGCAGATGATGGGGGAAGGTGACCACGATGTGAACGCTGATGTGAACGTCGATGTAAACGCCGAGTTTATGGCGTTCCGAGAAATTGTTCGAACGCGCTTTTTCAAAATGATCAAGTTCCGGCTGGACGTGGACTTGTTCGAACAAGTTGTGTCCAAGTCCAGAGATAATCTGGCCAAGTTCTTTGGCGACGTCAAAGATTTCCTTGATGAACTGGTCAAGCACGAAGAATGTATCCAAAAACCCAATACGATGAACATGTTCATCGCAGATTTGTACGACTCCATTGAAGATATGGAAAAGTCTAATGATCAACGAAAGTTCATAGAAGATCTGAACAAGTCCATTCAAGATTTGAAGAAATGGAATGATATGAAAATGATCGTTGAACATATGAGTGTGTACACTAAGTTTCAGATGACGTGGATGAAAGATCTGAAGAAGTACACGGAAGACGGGCATAAGTACAATAAGGAGCGGGATAAGCTTACTGATGATCTGGAAAAGTTCATTGAGGATCTGGATATGTCCGAAGACGATATCAAAAAGTCCATGAAAGATCTGAAAAAGTCAATGAATGATGTAAAAAAGCTCGAGAATGATTTGAAAAAGCTAACTGAAGATCTGACAAAGTCATTTGCAGATCAGCAAAAGTACAATCGAGATTTTCTAAAATCCGTTGAAGATGTTAAAAAGTCTGTGCAAGATAATGAAAAGTTCAACGAAGGTCTGAAAAAGACCATGGAGTATCTGAAAAATCCATGTGAAGATTATAAAGCGTTCAATGACGATCTGCTAAGGTCCATGGATGATCTAGATAAGTTCAACGAAGAGATGAAAAAGCTCAAAGATGATCTGAAATAGTCCAATGAATTATGGAACAGTTCAAAGAAGATTTTAAAAAAGTTCAGTGATGAAATGAAAATCAGGAGAAGTTCAATAAAATTCCGAACGTCTCATAAAGATATGAAAATGTTCATCAAAGCTTTACAAAAGAAGATTGTTAAGTGAGTTCGCTTTCTTGATTGACTTACCAAATTTAAGAAGAATGACCCACAGATAATGTATGGTGTTGCTGAAATGCAAGACTCTCTTTTGTTGCGGAACAGTTTTAGTTCTGGCTTAATGTTCGTTTCTGTTTAATGTTTTTATTCTTCAATATTCAACGTAGATTCTTTGGACGTCTAAATTATTTGATTCTCTCTAATTTCATAATGTTTTGAGAGCCAAGTAAATTAGCAATGTTATCTAGACTCATAAAAGCAGTGATATCTATTGTTATTGGTCAATGAATTGAGTTTGACATCTCTTTGGGAGGCAAGAAGGTACGCCTAATGAGTTGGTACCTACTATTATCTAGTACCTATACTGACGCCGTCAAGTCTAGTGTTTATTTAATAATCCATTTCATGTAGGCTATAGCAATTATTTTATTATTAACCTAATTGTTGTGATTCCCAGGAATGATGTGCAGCAATTTTGCCACCGTTTAAATCTTGTCTTTGTAAATTTAAATATGAATTAAAAATAAAGTACTTGTACAAAAACACAATGATTTGCATGTATCATGATTTACCTGTATACTTCATCCATTACATTTTTAATTTTAATTTTTCAACTAATCAATCGACTTTGTACAAAAATTGGTTATTCTCTGCTTGATCCAGGGATTGGTATGATCAGGGTCTAGGTATGTTTACTTGTGTCATTTATTTACACATAAGTAAACTCGACAACGTTCAACAAAATAATTGCTGATTATTGGTATAGAATACCAGTTCTGAAGAAATTTCATTAGTAAATTGAATTGCAAATTAAATGCTATAAAATGTAGGTGCTACCCAGGGTAAAAAAATACATGATGCAAACAAAACATACAAAATTAATTTTGGAAAAGTAATAAATAAAGTAAACTCCGACAATTATTAAAATTATAATTTATTGTGTTCATCTACTCTCAATCCACAAGTGCATTCTTTACAGAGAGAAAATGGGGAGATACATTGAAAACTAAATTTTGTACAATTCCATCTGAAGTCCATTTCCTCGATATTTACTTTGCAATCGAGCTTTATCAATTGCCATTTGACTGATGCCAACAAATACATAGTAATATATATCTACACAGTCATGTCACCATTACAATATATGATTGGATTCATTGAAATGGACTTTCAGCCTTCTACCTCTGAGGTACAGAATCTTTAATGTTTATACCGTGCGGAATGTAGTTTTATGTCCCTTCGGTCGTTCGTGCATTGTTGATGCGAGTGACAGATTTCGAATAAACATTCAGTGATAATAGCAATCGAAGGTGAACGTTGAAGAAAAAATTTCCTAAATATTTCCTAACTTTTGAAGCAATCAAATTATGAAAATTACTAAACATAAACATATTGCTGTAGTCACTGCAGGGTATAGTATGCCACGTCAAAATATAGTTGCCCCCATAACAATAAGACCAGCTAACTTTATTTCGATGTGATAATTTCGCATTAGGTCGGTGACTTGACAAGAGTGATGTGGTGGATTGAATTGATCATGACGAGCTATGCAGTAATAATAACAATACAAGAGTGGGGATATCTGGTTGTGGAGGGTAGGTTTTATTTCTATTGCTGCAGCGTCGTTCATTCCAACGTGAACCTCATCACTGCCAGCTTCAAGCGGAGTACAGGAAAATCAACATAAAACCATTACAAGGTAAAATTAAAAGCTGTTATATTTTTTTATAAGGTGAAATTGTATTACGGTCGGGGACAGTCAAAGATGAACCCATTTTAGCATTGCCAGGTATAGGGCGGCCCATGCTAGAGCGGGTTCATCTTTGCCTGTCACCGACCATAGACTGTTAACTGTTATGCTCGTGTTCATGCATAATTTAAATAAGAATGTCTGATTTTCTATGAACCAGCACATCTAAAGACAAAGTAAAGTAGCAGATAATATGAAATGAACGACGCAACGGTAAAAGTCACAACTGTAAGATCTTGCGCCGTATTCTGAGATAAATCATTTCAATTAGCATTCATAAAGAAAATATCGCTGTAGCAAAGCTCTGCTTTCCTGATTTTTGAAATGTGGATTGAGTGCACAGCACACCGCTATTTCTAGACTTATTTCTAAACTGTTTCAATCTTGATTAGAAATACGAACGTGTTATTTTCATACCTCTCGCTAACATTCCTAAACAAAACGATAATATAGCTCGTATGGCCAAGCCGAAATCTATTTTCTTGTCGGTTGTATTTCATTTCTCTTCACAATGAAATTACAATTTATTTATTGTTTCGGCATTCTTCAAGCACATATTTTTCTTTTGTATTCAAGCTGTTCGTGATTCTCAAAATGCTTATTATTCTTTATTGTATATTACATATCACGTTACAACCCCTAGGCACTTTGGTAGACTTTAAATGCTCCTTACTCCTTAGTAAGGCCTGCCTAGGTACAGTTGGCCAAATAAAAAATGATCAGTATACAAACTTGAAGGACTGCTGGTCATGTAAGTACCATTACAATCAATGCTTGTTATTATCATTGGGATGAGAGGTCATGGTAGAGGGCCAATTGGTATTCCGTGGGATCGTCGTGAAGGGAAGCTGCCACATATCTTACTAAATGTAACAAAGCCTAAAAAATTGTGTACTTTTGTAGGAAAAAAGTTAAACCTGTTTGAATTTGGTTCTTGAAAAATCAATTAAATAGTCTCAAATAATCTTGAGATTAATTTGAGATTAAATAGTCTCAAATTAATCGATTTTTCGAGAACAAAATGCGAACGGTGCCTATTCTCGAGTTAGTTGAAAATGTTCGTCATGCGGAAATGAGCCACTGCACAATGGATTCAGCTAGATTATCATGTACAAAAACAAAAACTTATAATTAAACTGCCAAGCACCTTTTCGCCTAAAAGGATTGAGATCTAAAAGAAGGGCCAAGCAATAATACATACTAGGAAAACGCTCAGTGTAACGCGTTGATGAGCGAGCACAGAACATGCAACATCCCCATAGTAACGATGCACGACACGGCACAAGACGATTTTCTCTGCAATTTTTCAATCTCCATAATACTCTGGATGAATAATAGATCCATTGTGTCGTGAAGTCTTACCTACATACCTTCTCCAGAAATCTCTTGCGACATCCCATACTAAACTCGTAAAATTACAATTAATACTTGACTGATTGGGCTTACAATATGTAAAATTTAATATTAAGTTGGTCTTGATCACCATGCAAAATTTGAACTTAATGTGAACATTTTTATTGTCGACCAATCGGAAGACATTATTTAAACTTAAACCAATTAGAGGATTTGGCCTTCGTACTGTATCCGATTTTATGCGCTAGCTCAAAAATGCTTTCATTTTACTGTACATTGTGGATAGCTTGGCTGCTCTACAGGCCTTGCCTTGGAACAGAAGCTTAAAGAAGGCAGGGATGACAATTTAGTATACATTTTTCAAGATTATGGAATAAAATGACCTTAAAATGACAAAACTTTTGAAAATAACGACAGATTAGACTGAAAATTGGCAAAAATATCTAAAATGTTGGTACCAATGACCACGCGAAGTTTCAAGTTGATCGGTTATACGGTTCTAGGTTAAATTACATAAATCACCGTAAAAATGGTTTCAAATTTGAACCAATGGGAGGATTTGGCTGAAATTTATTATGATTGGGTAAATTGTTGGTTGAAATGACTTTGCTAAATTTCAAATTGATCGGAACAACCAATCGAAAGATATTTTTTTTAAAATTTGAACCAATCACAGGAGCCCGTTCAAAAACGATCCCAGGGACCTCATAGATTACGTTAGTATGTGTACAAAATTTCAGATCGATTGCTTGAGCGGTTTGACCTGGGCTGTGACCACACAAAAAAAAAAAAAAACACACAGAGAAAGTGCCATAAGAGTACCGTGGTGACGCTCGCTACGCTCGCTCAATTATATTGTAGAAACTTTTTTGCACTTAAAATTCGCGAAATCATTTCGCCCAGTTACTGCCGCCAAGCACAACACTATAGACGTAAAGTTGTGCCCAAATTCGAAGAAAAAAATCTCTGTGAACCATTATTGTAAACTTTAACAAAATTATACAAATTAAAAGCGATAAATAAAAATTATTCAAAATGTATTTAAAAACAAAATAAATGTTTTTAATTAATTTAAAACACAACTTAAAAAAATAAATTTAACATCGAAATTAAAAAAAATAAAATTGGACGCATTGTGTCAAGAAAAAGGCAATATAAGAAAGAAGATGACGATAAAGGAGCCGAAGATAGACAGAAAGTAGGAAGAAGATAGAAGATGTCTACGTGGTCGGTGCAAATTCAATGCGCCAAGTTTTTTTTTAATTTCGATTTTAAATTTATTTTTTTAAGTTGTGTTTTAAATTAATTAAAACATTTATTTTGTTTTTATATATTTTGAATAATTTTTATTTATCGCTTTTAATTTGTATAATTTTGTTAAAGTTTACAATAATATGGTTCACAGAGATTTTTTTCTTCGATAGTTTTTTCTCCATATTAACTTTCATTTCTCACTGCATTTATGCCGATAAACAGTCCCTGGTAGTAGGCTGACGTACAGTCTGTTTTAAAGAAAGTGTACACCACTGCTTGGCAGCATCATCCTATACGGCTGACTAGATTGATAAAACAAAAGATTTCACTTGCTTTAGCATGGTCGAACATTTTCGCATGCGGTTTCGATTCGGGAATAGGCACCCGCTCCAGTCCCCACTTAAAACTTGTAACTTAAAATCATGTTTGATTTTGTCTTTGTTTAATTTGCAGATCATGGAAGATCCTGAATTTGCTGATATGAACGACGAGTTTATGAATTTCAATGAAGATATAATAGAGTGGTTTGGAAAAATGTTAAAGTTCAAGGTAGAAGTGGCGGTGTTCGATGTCGATGCGAATGAATTCGAAGAAGAAACGATAAAGTTCAACAAAGATACCAAAGAGTTTTCCGAGGAACTGGAAAGGAGTGAAGAAAATATCCAAAAGCCAAATGATATGAACATGTTCATTGAAGATGTGCGTACGTCATTTGAAGTTCTCGTAATGTCCAATGATAAACAAAAGTTCATAGAAGACCTTAATACGTCTATTCAAGATCTGAAAAAATGGAATGATTTGAAAATGATCGTTGAAGAAATAAGTATGTACCGTGAATCGCAGATGAAGCTGGTGAAAGTTATGAAGAAGTACGCGGATGATATGGATCAGTGGGATGACGAACAAGAAAAGCTTCATGATGCTTTGAAGGAATTTGTTCAAGATCAGAAATGGTCCAAAGACAATCTAAAAAAGTCGATTAAAAATCTTAAAAAGTTCATTGAAGATCAAAGAAAAGTCGAAGATGATCTGAAAATACAAATTGGAAATCTGAAAAAGTCATTTAAAGATCAGAAAAAGATCAATGACGATCTTAAAAAGTCCATTGAAGATTTTAAAAAGTCTAAACAAGATAATAAAAAGTTTAATGAAGGTTTGAAAAAGACCATGGAATATCTGAAGAACCCCAGTGCACATTATAAAATTTTCAATGACAATATGAAAAGGTCCATGGATGATCTAATTAAGTTCCATGAAGATATGAAAATGCTAAAAGAAGATCTGAAGTAGTCCAATGTTGTGGAACAGTCTAAAGAAGATTTTAGAATCAGTGAAGAAATAAAAATCAGTGCTAGTTCAAAATTCCTTAACAGGCTCATGATACGAGAATATCATCAAATAAATTTACTAAAGAAGTAACGAACTATTGCCCAGATTGCATTTCTAAGATTAAGAATATCCACCGAATGTAGGTAGTGTTGCCTAAGTACAAGATTTTCTTTTGTTGTTGTTTCTTCCTCGTTATGTGAATATATTTTTATTCTTCAATATGCATTCTTTAGACGTTTATTGTTTGTTTCTATATTCGCATAATGAATTAAGAACCAATCAATTATAATGTTATCTAGACTCATTTTAAATCAATTATATGTAGGTAGTAGGTAGCTACTAGCTACTGTCGGTTATCAATGAATTGAGATTGACAGCTCTTTGTAAGACAATAAGTTCCTCATGAGTAATTCATGACTCATGGGTACATTACTGGAGAAGCCGTCAAAAAAGTTGATTTAATAAATCATTTCGTGGACCAATTATTGGATTATTTATCCAATCGTGGTAATTCATAGAAATGTTGTGCAGCAATTTTGACACCGTTTACATTTTGTCTTTTTATAAATGTAGATATTAATTAAATAAATTACTTTACAATACACAAATTATTTCCATGGTCACGCAGAAATTCTTGTTGTCCCTTAGTTCACCATTCTTTTTACAATGTCTGAATTAGTAATTGGAATTTTTCAACCAATCCATCGACTTTGTAATAAAATGACGTGGTTCTGATATTGACCTTAATTTCTGCATGACCCAGGTAATAGTCCAGGTACCTGTCTGTACGGCCCATATAGACGTTGGGCCCTTACGACCGGCCAACAGGCAAAATAGAGAGATTAGAATCAAAAGTGTCAAAAGTGAATAAGAATTGTTTAAAATCAATTACTATTTTTTACTTTTATATACACTCTGAAAAAGTGTCAAGTACCTACTTCTTACACTTTTACCTGTAAAAAGTACTTGGCTTGTTTATACATTTCATTTCATAACAATTATCTTCATTTTAACAAACTAAATATATAATTGCTGTATTCTTTACATAATAAACGGATCCTAGATAGCCATATTGTCTATAATTTACTGATAAACATGAAAAAAATTACACGGGTCACTACAATGTCCCACGACCCTTTTCATGCAACAAATAAACAAATGAAGTCAATAACTAACAAGCATTCGATGCCCAGTCTCGGTACAAGTTCCAAGCAAGTGGTTTGCTACGAAACACATGCAGTGTTTACGTGATACAGATACATGAGTGTTCAGCCATTGGTAAGAGCATTACTTTTAAATAATCAAGTAAAGGAAGAGCTACATTTATGAGTTATTAATAAACCAAAATTTAGGGGAATAAAATAAAGAATCTTTCGAGATGTATGGCAGCATAAAATAGTTCCGTACTTCAGAGGTAGAAGGGTGGATGTCCATTTCAATGATTCTTAAGGTGAGCTCATATAAACCAGTAACTCGGCGTTAATCCAATTATTAATGATGGTGACATGGCTCATTGTGTTTTAGAATACTTCTCAATATTGTATTCGTTGACATCAGTAAAATGCAATTGAGAGCTTTACAGTTCAAAAGTGTTCAAAGCATAATCGAGAAAATGGACTTCCGCTCTTCTACCTCTGACTGAGGCACAGAGTTGAACTTATATGTCAAATGTGTTTTTTTCTGATGACCTTAGATGGGGTGATGATATTTGGGATTCGAACCCCCGTCCCTGAATTGCTAGTCCAATGCTCTAAACAACTAACACAGTTGGCAAAATATTTTCAATTATCAGTTGATTTATATATTTTATTAAAAAACTGTGGTTGTTTATTTGCTTAGTTACATTTGGAATAGAGATTATACATAAATTTTAATTTAAAAATAACATGGCTTACTTACTAGTGCAAACACTAAAAATGTATGAGTTATTAACATTTTCAGACATCATAAGCACAAAATCACATAAACGTTCCAGATTTTAAAATTCCCCCCACAAAAAGTGATGTTTTCAGAAACTATAGTACACTCAAAACTCTGCTCGTCAATGATAAAACCAATTACAAGAATCTTCTAATGGGTGTTCATTGGTCTACCGATCGTCTGTTCCTTCCATTGACGCTCGGATGTCTCAAATCACTGCCTCCTGCATGTTTGATGCTCTACTGACTGATCAGCAGCCGTTTCACTTGAGCCGTATCAAGAAGGCACAACATGTCAGCAAAAACGAATTGTCAAATTACTGAAATTAAAACATTTTAAATTACTGACATACAACAAAATCGAACGTATTTTTCTTTCACTCCGCACTGTGTTTGTGAATTTAAAAACGTGATTGAAAATGAGATAGGTTGAAAAGGTGGTTTTGGTTGTGTGTTGTGGTGTATTATAGTACTAAACGAAGCTACCGCTCTCATATATTTCTATTCAACACGAAGAAAGTGACACATTCTTGTCCGCCAAAAACATATTATTCCCTTGAACATGAGCGGCTGGCATTCACTACACATGCTCCTTGGCATTGACAGTGATTGTGCAGGACAAATGATGGCGTCCTTCGACATTATTTGCTCTACTGGGCTGAAACAGTGGGCATATAAATACACAAATCTCATCACAGCAGAGCGCATTGAGGTACGTAATCGACTATCACATGTTGATAAATGTTTACACGTCAATTTGACATTTTTAATTTGATAAATTAATTACGCTACGAATTGAAAGTTTTGTTACAGGAAGAAAAACACAAAATGAAAGCGTTGCAATAACTGCATATTGTTTAGAGATATGGCCAAAATACAGTAATAATTACCTTAGCTAGATTGTATAAAAGTGCATTAACTTAACTTCGCCTATAAACGCCAGTCAATTCGAACGGTGCTTATCTATATATTACGCCTCAATTCCATATACCTATAGCAAAGATGTTATGAATACTCGTTTTAATAATATCTTTGCCTATAGTACCTGATAAATAGGAAAACCAAGAACGTATTCAGGTGGGGCCAGGGTTAGGCCTCCCCCCCCCCTCCACGAAATCAGGGTTTTATCTAAAAAAAAAAAGGAAGCACACATAATACATTTACACATTCACATTTAAAATGTGAACAAAACACAAAATAGACAGAAAATGTCAAAAACGTTAAAAATGGTTAGAAGTGATAGGTAGTTAAATTAAAATTCAAAGAATTTTCCGGGGCTATGCGTCCTGGACTTACATATCCTAACAAGGTCAATAAATTTACTTATTCTTAAACCTCTAAGACCAATTATTGGATATTTTGTAATTTATAATTTCCTAATATAGCTATGCGATTCAAAATTGCACCTAAGCGAATGACCAATTGATCCAAAGTTTTCTCGGGGGCTGCAATTCCGAACCCCCTATTTTCCACTATGATGTTTCAAAAATTTAATAATGTCCGGCCCCCTCCCCCCGAAATTTCATCCTGGATACGCCCTTGAGGAAAACGCTCTGACTAACAAGTTTATAAGCGAGCCTTCGTATTGCATGCGAATAATGCATTTGCAAGGAACCGAAACGAAATGCATCAAAGACATAGGCGTGCGCAGGAGAAATCCTTAGGGGGGGCCAAAATGGGCGCCGGCAGGATTAATGACAGGAGGGGGAATGACCAAGGGAAAAAAGTTGCCACGGGTGAAAGGGGGGCGTGGGGGGGCGCGCCCCCCACCTTGCCCCGCATGGCGTTTTTTGGTTTTTGGACACTTTGAAATCAATTTTGAGACGTTCTGAGGAGCATTTTCTTTAAAATTCATTAGTTTTTAGTATTTTGGCACTTCAAAATGAATTTGAGACGTTTTAATTAAAAAAAAAATTGAGGAAAAACCTCGAAATTCATGAAAATATCTGTTTTTGGATGGTACTTTAGGCGTTGTTTTCCAAAATATTGTGTTTTTGATCAACCTCCAGTAATTTGAGCAACTCCAGTCTGCCCCGCAGGGAGATTTTTTGTTTAAACCCTTTTAAAACAAAATTTTGACACTCTGAGGACCACATTTTATAATTTTTTAGTTGAGGCTGACCCGTTAGGGGGGGCCAAGGCCCCCCCGGCCCCCCCCGTGCGCACGCCTATGATCAAAGAAGCAGTGATAAAATATCTTACATTTTCTTTTTGGTATTTTCAGCATTTTCAGCATTTTGGTTACAATGCTGTAACCAATCATCACTCATTTCATTCTCATTCATTCTCATTCTACACTAGATTTTTAATGTCGAGACGCATGTATTATAATTTATTGTTATCATGTTATTATGTGAGATAATATTATCACATTATTATATGTTCTGCCACCGTGCATTGTATCACAAAGCGGATCAATAAAACATACAATACAATACAAAAATGTCCGTAAAATGTCAATAACTTTTGAAGTTAAAGACAGATTAGTTGAACATTTACAAAAACAAATATAATGTTGGGTCCGTTGTAAAATTTGAAGTTGATCGGTCAAACAGGTCGAGATTTAATTTAAAAAATCATAGAATCCTGTTCAAAACTATCCACGAGACCCCTCTTATGACATTAGTGGGTGTGCAAAATTTCAGATCGATTGGTTGAATGGTTTGATCTCACTGCGAACTATTCAATCTCTATAGTTGCAGTGTTGGATCTGGGCAGTGCAGACAAAATCAGACAAAAAAGAAACACGGAGATAAAAAACGAAAAGAGAACCGTTTAGAAATTATCACCTATGACTTGGCTTGAGGCCAGATTCGACAAAACGGACTTACTGCAAATTGTGTAGGTACATACCAAACATTTTTGCATTCATTTTTATGACCTTTTTACCTGACTATTTGCTAATGAATTTGAACGAATAGTTTGGAAGAAATAAATAAAAATTCACAATAATTGTGTTTTTGGCAGAGCTTTTTTTTTGGAACTGAACACACGATGACAAAATGTAATAGGCTTGTCGGTAGGAACTAGGAAGATTGGGAAATATTATAGCATTTATTTCCTTGCACGTCAATCATAAGACCATCATTTGTAACGCGATCGCAAGAAGTTGTACCGACAACTTCGCAAGTGCACTATTTGCTTATTAATTTATCCTGGTAGTTTAGGTATTTCCTTAGCACCTCAAGTTTCCTTCTCCAGTATATAATAGATGCTGACACGACCAAAGTCACTCTTGTTCTGCTTGGCAGCTCTGATCTCATTCTGTGGTCCTCTTCAAGAGGTTCAATTTAACCTTGTGTCATGCGGGTGGCTTTTGTAATAGAGTATAATTAATAATCAATTAAATGTTGTAGAGTAATTATCGTTGATGTGCTCATCCGGTTTTTGATTGTGATGGAAACGGCAGGCAGTGATTAATATTTTATTGTGACTTTGTCACTTGCATACGAACGTGCTCGACTTTTAAACTCGAGCCAATAAGTCATTGTTGACGATTAGTTTTTTCCATATAAAATTCTATATAACGGCTGGAGAGTTTCTCTTTATATGATTCGCGGAAACATATCAGGTTGGTATTTGTATAGTAGTTTACCTCTTACTCTAAGGTTTTAATTTACATATTGTATTTTTAATTAGGTATATTTTAAGTGGGCATCTCAAGCACTTGTAGTAATAACGGAAACATATTGGTACTTTTCATAAATTACGTTGGCCTCCTTCCGCCCCTAGGATGGACCTGGGGCTGGGGCATGATGTGGTGATTATTTTTTTTCAAATGCTGTAATATTTTTAAATGATGAGAAATCGGTTCGTAATGGTCTGTAAAATAAATAAATACTGTCTGTAAATACTTAGGTCTGTAAAATAAGTTTTGTGTAATTACTTTTACTTCGACGATCATTTCAATTAGAACACTGTTTTTTATACTAGCTAGACATATTAAAACTGTCAATTAATGCCCGAAATATTGAGAGGTGACAGTGGATAATCATATGATAGCGTCCAGACTTTAGTATTTTTTTTATTTACCTGGGAACAAATAAATTAATACAAATGAAATATAAAGTATAGATGTGTCGCCTTCAGTCCCATCGAGTGTAAACAAAAAATAAACCACATCGACCACAAACCACAGTGAATGGAACTCAAAGAAACGATAGTCACTCATTGACAGCTATCGTAAACAATAACATCTAAACTAATAAATTCTCACGTGGTTTTAATTATATAACAAATAATCGTACATACAATACTTAAAATTAATTATTAGTTGCAATATCAAGGACATAACGTCATAATATGCAACTATGCCACTATGCCAAATGCATTTTGTAAATTAAATCACAAGATATTTGTCATGTTTTTGAACATTCCAAGAACCAAGTTTCATTTTAATTTTACTATTTATAAGACAATTCATCGTATACATATAATATTTTAATTTATTTAATTTATTTTTTATACATCGTAATCTAAACACAGCATCAATGAACATTGCTCACTTTACACACAACAATAAAAAACAATTGCATTGTCCCGATCGATCAATTAAAAACTAATGCATTATCAACATACTCGTATTTGACTCAATTAATCCGCACTCTACTAGCGATTAGATATGCCTGTATGAGTTCTATTTGTTTTCAAACGCTTGCCGCTCTAATGCAGCAGATAACGTTATCACATAATCACGAGTAGCTCTGGATGACAATGGGTTATGTATGCTGTTTAATGAATGTGCTATTCGCCACAGTCAAGCTACCTGGACGTGAGGCTACATGGAGCGACTAATTGTGTACCTGACGGCGCTGCTTGCTGTGGGTGTTGGCGTGCTTGCGTCACCGTCGTTCCTGGGAGATGCGTGCACAAGGTATGTTTCTCTTAGATGTTCATGTCTTTTTGTTATTGTTCTTTTAAAAGATTACATTATTGAAAATCGAGTTATTTTATAATTCAAATATTTTGTGAAGACCGAATGAGAGGTCGTTATTACTAGAGCGCGTTTTAGTCAGTGTTGAATCCAGACATTTTTCTCGGGAGGGGCACTTGAATAGTTGGGGGTGGCATATTTTTGGGGTACCTTTTGGATGTTGGTGTTTCGGGGGGGGGGGGGGGGGGGGGGGGGGGTAGAGTTAATTTATGAATATGCTTGTAGAGTATACGGAGTTTTAGACGAGAATGCCTTAAAGTAGTAAATGACCCATCTCGCTGGCGTGTTGACCCGCTAGCGGGTAATAATACTTTTTGGTATACAATGTAGTGTTAACTATTATTCGATACATGTAATATTGTATTTTAGCAATTCGGTACCATACGAAATATTTTATCTTTACCTACCTATCTTTATTTTATAGCAAATTGGTAAATTGGTGATAATGACTGAATAACTAATTAGCCACAATTCTTTTAACGATGTATTGAAGTGAAATAATATGTAAAATTTTATAATGTAATTCTCTTGTACAAACAATAGCTTGATAGCTAAAATAAAAATACTACTACTACTACTACTAGTTGTACAAAGCACAAAGCAATTATTATACGTAATATATTTTGAAAAGTCACAGTGGAAAACAGGGGGTTTGGGGGGCACAGCCCCCGAGAAAATTTTTGATCAAGGTCATTCGTTTAGGTACAATTTTGAATCACATGTATAGCTATTTTGGGGAATTATAAATTGCAAAATATCCAAAAAATGTTCTAAGAGATTTAAGAATAGGTAAATTTATTGAACTTATCAAGATATACATGTCCGGGGCTATGCGCCCCGGAAATTTTTTGAATTTTAACTCAATTTTAACTGTTTTGGAAGGTTTTAGACATGATCCGTCTATTTTTACGTGTTTTTTTCACATATTATTTTGAAAGTATTTTGAATAGGTATTTGTGCCGGGGGGGGGGGGCACATGCATACCTCGGGGGGGGCAGTGCCCCCCCCCGAGGTATGCCTGGATTTAACACTGGTTTTAGTAATTTGTATTTCCTGTGAATCAGAAACTAAAACAAATTATTGTTATAGGTATTAATTAAATCGGCTGAGATATTATATTCTCAGTAAATCTGTGATTATAATGTTTCATTCTTTCTGCAAACTCTCTAATTGAAACGTTTGAAACGTTTGTGTATTATATGGAGCAATCAAGAAATTGCTCCGGTTGATTTATATTATTAGTTATTACTAAATTTTTTGGGAGAATACTGATTTTGAATATAATAAACAGAGAATTAGAATCACAAAAGTTAGTTAAAATGTAATTTCAAAATATTAGAAACAGCTAGATCCAGATGCAGTTTATTTCAACAATGATTTTTGATAGATATCACGTTCATTACTCTTTGCTGCTTTATAACACATGAGAAGGAAAATGAAATATATCTGTAAAAAAATTACATAAAATAAAATATAATTTCTTGAGAAATGACGCGTTTTACAAGTTGTACGATGTCAACAGGCTAAAGTCACTCAGATCTGTACTACATGATTGGTTGAGCCTTAGACGAAATAATAGCCGTATTATTTCGTGTTCGTCGATAAGTTTGAGCTTTATCATCTTTTCGTGAATTTTTGACAACAACTAGGAGCTGTAGAAACTCAAAATATCCCAATTAACGTACAACATCATCATCACATGGATTATGTTCTCTAGTGGTATAAGAGAGAGTACCTATTTGTAGCCGGTTCTAACTTTAAAACTTGCACCTACCCAATAGTTTTTATTCCTTTCTATACATGCCACAGCACAACGTTCGTAAAGGTGAAAAGCAAATTCATGTTTACGTTTTCTTTCTCATAGCTTCTGTTGTTCAATACGTTCTTACCAAGTACCAATTGACAGCTTATCTTTTACACTTGTTAAAAACATTTTCAGGAAAATAAATAAATTGTGACGTAAAAAATAGTTTTATGATTTCAAACGTGACACTGATACCTCTGAGACGTCAGTGATTAGATAAAAACCTAAGATACCCTCGGCTCAACGTATTTGCTCATTTCCGTGCAGGTTTATAGATAGCGCGTAAGAGGAAAGATGTGTGTGCCTCAGTTTACCAAGACCTCCAAGACCTTGAGTAATGTCAGGTTCAAGAATCAAGACATCAGTGTGGGTGGAACATAAGTTGACATGCAGCAGGTAATAGTTCCAAATCAAACACGACGTTACCTTATGTGAGGTATAGATTTTACTAAGAAAATATATTTAAATCGGATTTGGGAGTTCTATATTCTAATTTCAACATGTGATTGAAATCGTAACTTACTTCCATTTTACTGATTTGAATCGTTTCACTAAGCGGTTGTCAATGTCATCTGAGTATGTAAATTTATGCAACCAGATGCGAACACGTAAGCTCGACGATGAACAAGAATAAGCGCTGCACAATACGTCAAACACACGCGTGCTCATGGCATACCCACTTGAATTGTCTATTTTAATTTTCGAACGTACCACACCACCCACAGCGAACATTTTAGTTAGTCGAACAGTTCGGGCGCGATACATTGAAGGACCAGAATAATTCAAAAATATTTAAAACTAGAATTTTTTAAAATCAACTAATCCATTTAAAGATAACGTCTGTCACAAACGCGTCAAATTTCAAGATACGAAACACGTGTGATGGGCACTCCTACATATTGCCTACAGTACAATCCTTACCTGTCAATGAATGACGAGAAATACGTGCTTCGCTAAAAAGTTCAACATGCACGTCAGTGCATCATTCCTATACTAAAAGCACTAAAAGATATTGTAAAACGCGTCACAAAGAAATATAATAGCTCAGTTATAAAATTAAAAAGCAATCTATTCGGATTGTGTTCCACATTGTCACGCAATCAACAGGTTTTACGTCGTCGTTGCGGTTTCATATTAATAATGCTGCTCCAGTGAAAGGGGAGCCGAAACGTGCAACGGATATTGCGGCCAATTTAATCAAGTTGAATTACAATGAGGACATCGTTAGAGTAACCACATTATACGTTCATCTGATGCCAGTTGAGTTGTCGACGCGAAGGTGATGTGTTGTGATGTCTCTTCCCAGCGAGATCTACTGCGAGGGCGAGTTGCTGCACACGGTGCAGTTGGCGGACCTCTTCCCCGACTCCAAGACGTTCGTCGACATGAAGCAACGTCAGTCGTCGACGGAGACGTTGCGACTCTTCAACGTCATGATGAACCAGACTGGAGGCGAGCCGTCGCGCGACGTCGTCGAGATGTTCGTCCACGACAACTTCGACAACGCCACGGAGCTGGAGGGTTGGTCGCTGCCGGACTTTACGGAGACGCCGGCGGTTCTGGCGACGATCGTCGATCCGGAGCTACGGGACTGGGCGTCGGACTTGAATCATCTCTGGAAGAATCTTAGCAGGAAGATGTCGGATGAGGTGATGACGAATCAGGACCAGTACTCGATTATCTACGTCCCGAATGCGTTCGTCGTTCCCGGAGGACGCTTCCTGGAGTTTTACTACTGGGACACGTACTGGATCATGAGAGGGATTCTACATTGTGAGTTGTTCGAGACTGCTAAAGGAGTTCTGGAGAACTTTCTCTCGATCGTCGAGAGGTTCGGTTTCGTGCCGAACGGAGGTCGCGTGTACTACCTGAACAGATCGCAACCTCCGATGTTGACGCCGATGGTGAAGTCGTACGTCGACATCACAGGCGACCTGGAGTTCTTCAAGACGTCGGCGGCGACCCTGGAGAAGGAGTACAACTTCTGGATGGAGCACCGCACGGTGGTGGTCACCCTGGACGGCGTCAACTACACGATGGCGAGGTACGCCGTGGATTCGGCGGCGCCGAGACCGGAGTCTTACAGGTAACTGGGTTACATTGGCAGACACTTTGCTTTCTTTAGAACCAATCACTCTGACATCCTTCCGGAGAGGTTATAGAAATCCGGCCATTATCCACTTTCAATTCAGAACATGTCTCGTCGTGCAGACGAGTGGAGATAATTATATTGGACATGTGCCACGACGAGAGAAGGGGAATAGTATCTACAAGAAAAGGCTCCATTCCGTGCTTGAAACCAGATCTCAAGTAGGTATTCTATGTCTCAAGCATTCAGGTTTACCTGCTTTCATAACTCGCAATGGAGCCCATTTGTGTACATTCTACTTCCCTTGTGCCATTGACTAGTTTGGTTTATTTACACCTCCGACATTACATGGCAGATGTCCACAAATCATACAAAATATGTAGATTTGAAAGAAATTAATTCAAAAATAAATCTATTGTCTAAAACCATAATGCAATCGGTATATTGGTCTTGGCTGCCCTAGTGTTTGCTCCTGTATGAAGATCATGCTAGAGAAGAATCTTGTCTGACGGACATGTATGAAGATCATGCTATAGAGATGAATCTTGCCTGCCTGACGGACAGGGAGGACTATTGTCATGATGTATGAAGATCATGCTAGAGATGAATCTTGCCTGACGGACAGGGAGGACTATTGATGTATGAAGATCATGCTAGAGATGAATCTTGTCTGACGGACAGGGAGGACTATTGATGTATGAAGATCATGCTAGAGATGAATCTTGTCTGACGGACAGGGAGGACTAGATTAGATTAGATTATTAGGGTTTAACGGCGCGTCAACGACGAGGTTATATTGCGCACATTAATGTTTAATTTTAACTTTGTTGATCTAAGTGGAGGACATCGGGAGGGGTCGACCTAACGGACCCGATCCGGGGGAGTCTGAAACTGGTGGGAAAGCCAGCACAGAATGGGGACAGACCGGGGGGGGGGGACTTCGGGCCGGTGGGACCCGATTTCAGGGGGATCACCATCTCGAGGGGGGAGGCCGGCCCAAGAGGCCCGCGAATTTGGGGAGGGCATGGGACTAGGTCGACCCTGGACTGCACTTAGTTGGGACCAACACTCGTTAAGTGAGGCGGCCCCTTAAGCCCCACCACCGCGTCAAGGTAGCAGTCCATTGGTGGGGAGGGAGGACTATTATTGTATGAAGATCATGCTAGAGATGAATCTTGCCTGACGGACAGGGAGGACTATTATTGTATGAAGATAATGCTAGAGATGAATCTTGTCTGACGGACATGTATGAAGATCATGCTAGAGATGAATCTTGTCTGACGGACAGGGAGGACTATTGATGTGAAGATCATGCTAGAGATGAATCTTGTCTGACGGACAGGGAGGACTATCGTCTGGCACAACAGCTCCCCGTGGAGAAGAGAGACAGATTCTACGAGGACATTCGCTCGGCCGCGGAATCCGGCTGGGACTTCTCGAGCCGGTGGTTCCTCAACGAGCAGGGCACGACTGCAGGTAACACTTCATTCCATTCCTGACGAACATCTCCCTAGGTACACTTCATTCCAGACAAACATCTCCCTAGGTACACTTCATTCCAGACAAACATCTCCCTAGGTACACTTGGTATACGCAATAATGATCGCTCAAGATATCGAGATCGCACTTCTCAAGTACCTACCTATAGTTCGCGATATTTTAGGTAAGAGTCCAGGGGTGCGATCACATAAAATGAGAACTATCTTGTCACGGTGACGAGCTTCTCATCTCAATGTTATTCACGGCCTTCTAGGGACTTGTCACCGTGACAAGTAAGTTATCATTTTATGTGATCGCACCCCGGCAGTCATTCCAATTTGTTACCTATCGAGAGAAGGGGTCTTAGAGTCTCCTCATTTCTATGGGAATTATTTATTTGTTTTAACCGCCTGTCAAGTTCTCAAAAGTACAAAAAAAATACTCTGCCATCACTATGACACTGACATCAAAAGTTAAATTTTGCGAAAAGTTTTTACAACATATTCTGTAAGAAATGGAGCCCATTTATGCAGATTCTATCCCAATTCTCTCGCGGTATGAAACAGATTTAAGAACTTAGACTATTTATTTTGCTAGAGATGCAATCTACCTTCAAACACGTGAAATATTGTTAATTCGTATTTGATGCCTTCATGTAAATTTTCTGCAGACACATCTTTGCCACATTATAAATTAAGTTTCTGTTTGCCTGCATGGTGAATTTATGAAGCGATTAGACGCACGGAAGTGATGATAAAGTGCAATTGTTCAATTAATATGCTGCACACTTGTCGAGTAGGTACTTGACGTGATTGAATGTCGCTGTCACAGAACAAGTGCATGAGTGGAGTGGAACACATAGAGGAGCAGTGCTCGTAGTACGTCACACTTCACTCATGAATCAATAGGGTTACATCACGAGTGCGATAGGGTTCTCCATCCACATGACCATTTGTATTGGCGCGAAAACACGCTATTATTTGAAAATATTACGATGTTAGTATATATTTCTACTGACGTAAAAATTCCATGTCCACCATAGCTCAGTTGATTGTGCATTAGACCGGCAAGCTAAATCCCACCGGTGGATAAATCTTTTAAATTTGCAGTTCAAATTCATAAAAATATGACAATCAATTCCCTCTCCTCATGGAATATATTTTTCTGACTCTCATCTATTTACATCAATTACCCTTGTCCCAACATTTCACAAATCACCACCCCTCCTAATTGAGCGAGCGTCACCACGGTACTCTTACGGCACTTTCTCTTTTTTTTTTTTTTTTGTGTGTTCACTGCCTAGGTCAAACCGCACAACCAATCGATCTGAAATTTTGCACATGTACTAACGTAATCTATGCGGTCTCTGGGATCGTTTCTGAAAGGGATCCTGTGATTGGTTCAAATTTAAAAAAAATTATCTTTCGATTGGTTGGCCCGTTCAATTTGAAATTTTGAGAAGTCATTACGACCAACATTTTGCCCAATCAAACAAAATTTCATCCAAATCCTCCCATTGGTTAAAATTAAAAAAAATATTTCATGTGTTTTTTGACATTTAAACTAGAACCGTATGACCGATCAACTTAAAAATTTGCATGGTCATTGGGACCAACATTATCTGTATTTTTGACTACTTTCAGACTATTCTGTGTTTAAATCCAAAAGTAATTGACATTTTACGGACATTTTGCGTGTTGGCTGTCAAATTTCTCGAAAATGTTGATCACAGCTACTTTGACTCTTCAGTTCTAATCCAAGGTAGTTGAGCAAAAACTTTTAAACGCAAATGAAACTAATAATTACCGTTCAACAGATCGATCTGGTATTGTGTACACACACTAATATCGTATGAGTGGTCCCAGGTATTTTTTTTGAAAGAGATTCTGTGATTTTTGAATATTTACTGGGAACGTAGTTTAATTAAAAAGGTTCAATCGATCAACTTAAAACTTTACATGGTTATTGGGACTAATATTTGAGTGATATTTGGAGATTTTTAAATAAGTCTGTGAAAAATTCAAGAATTATTGACTTTTAATGATATTTTTGATAGACGCAGAATTTCGGTTCGAGGTGTTGCGCGTATCCGTGCTCGCTCATCAACGCGTTTCACAGAGCGTTTTCCTAGTAATATAATGTGTAGAAAATACATGGACGCCCCTAAAAAAATATTCCTCCCCCGCAGACGGTCTGATCAGCATCGCCACACAGTCGATCATCCCCGTGGACCTGAACGCGTTCGTCTACTGGAATGCAGTGCTCCTCTCGGAGCTCTTCACGACGGCCGGGGACGTCGACAAGGCCGAGTTCTACCGGACAGAAGCGGAGACGTGGCTGACAGCCGTCACCGCAGTGCTCTGGCACGACGACCTGGGAACGTGGCTCGACTACGACATGGTCAACGGCGTCAGGAGAGAATACTTCTTCCCCTCTAACTTGGCGCCGCTCTGGACTAATTGTTATGACAAAGTAACTACACCTTTTTAAATATTTTACTTTTTTAAATTATATTTTACTTTGTACCTATCATCTTTACAATTTACAAAAATTAAACAGCTGCAAACCAAATAATATCTTGCTTTTTGCACCATGGGAGAAGGGCAATAGCATACACATAAAATCTTGGGAAATGTCAACATCTTAAAAAAATCTGATTTCAATTCTGGAAAACACCATGTTGAGTTTTCTTGCCATCACAAAAAGCTTACTTTTACAACTTAAATGCTGTAGAAATTATGCCAACAAACTGAGACTTTTGTGTGGATTAGGGATGGGAACATCTGTGACTTTTAGTAAATTTTTAAATACTCTCAAAAGTTAAAAATGTGACACAATATTTTGAGTATTACAAAAGACAACACTTTTTATGATTAGGTAAACATTTGCAAATATTTAAACGTTTAAACGTCCCAGCCCTAGTGTGGATTCACTTCTCCTTCACTACATTACATACTATCATCTACTATTATTACACATTAACTCACTATTGAATAAGTTGATATTTTGATAACTGTCTGTAGATGACCCTCAATGTAAAGCTTTATAATGTTTCATTGTAGATGTAAGATAAAGAGGTAAATATTGCATCTTAGAAGTACCTACATTATAACCTTCTGTCTGCATCATAATGTTCAGCTTGATTGTAATCAGAGATCTCCTATTAAATATTTTATTACTCAGTCAGTAAACACCTTATTTAGTTCTCTAGAACTACAAAATGTTGTACGCCGATGGTTATCATATAGTCAACCAACAGCAAACATTCTCTAATGGGGCGATGCCAAGCTAGGACGACAGGATCGGCCACTTTGGCGCTAGCGTCGAGGCTGTGCTTTTCAAATCAACGTATTTCTTACCCCACACTCCGTATTTTCATGTTATATTATAAGAATTAATGTTGATATTTGGTTATTTACCGAAAGAGTGGATAATTATTAGAAATGATAGTGTAATAACAATATTTTGATCATATAATGACAGCTCACAGAAATATTTTTGTTTCCAGTGCTTTCTTGAACTGACTCACGGCACAATGGAATTTTGTAACTTTCTATTAAAACAATTGAGAGGGTGTCGCTTCAGATTGAAATCGAATTTGCTTAAGATATTGCACTATCTTCTTATTGTTACACGTTTTATTATACTAGAGTAAAAAATATATGTATCTAAACAGTAAGTACATCTTCTTACACCTGTCAAAATAAAGTTTCGCGAGTTTTAATTTTGAGTGGCACGAACAGCTTACTTCAAAGCTTACTTCACACTTCTTACTCACTCCCGATGGCAGCGCTGCAGCACAATAGCGGGAAAAAGTTTGGCTAGTGCCCTATTGCATTTTATACGTTTTTGTGTATTTTGTAAAAAGTACCTAAGTTTCTTAAAAAAGATAAACTATAAAAACAGAATATAATCACATCATATTAGATCCACAATTCAATTCAAACTGTTCAAACATTTTGATTAAACAAGATATAGGTAGAACATATTTTGTCAGCTATTCCTATTCACACGGGGCAAATAGTAAATTATATTTTCTGCTGAATGTAGACGAAGAAAGATCACATCTCGGCCAAAGTGATCGCCTACTTGGAGAACAGCACTGCGCTGAACTACTTGGGCGGTCTGCCGACGTCACTCGATCACTCCGGTGAGCAATGGGACCTGCCCAACGCGTGGCCGCCTCTCCAACACATCATCATCACCGGCCTCGACCAATTGCAAGTCCCCGAGGCGCAGGACCTGGCCTTCGACTTGGCACAGAGATGGGTGCACGCAAACTATCTCGGTTACCAGGACAAACAGCTTATGTACGAGAAGGTGGGTACATGTTACGCTCATGTAACATTATGTTTCTGTGGGTACAGAGTACAGAAAAAGGAATCTTTGTAAAGGACATTTTTTCATGATATACCTAGTATTTTCAGTAGGTCAAATGGGGTTGTTCACTGCCATTTGCTCTCACTCGCAGCGCTAGCGGCATTGGAGGTGTCTCTCTCTGATTGGTTGGTCTCTGAATCCAAGATCTCTGAATCAAACTCCCGCCAAGGTTTAAAAACCTTCCATTCCGCTAGATGCATTTTGATTGGCTCTCTCCCGGACGATTAGAACAGCAGCGCCATCTACAATAGTTTTGCGTGAACAACCCCATTGACACATGACAGTATTAATCTTGAAACTCTTGCCTAATACCCAGGCATTTTCATGGTGTCCACTACTAGGCAAAATATAAAACGGATTGTGAAAAAATTTGAATGGTGTGTGTAGTGATGTTCTTTGACAATCGATCCATACTCGTATTAAACGAGTTATCATAGAATAATTCTGAGAAAGTTATCAAATAATTTTTTGAGTGTACCTAGGTACTTCTTTTAGGTTTCTAAATCAGCACTTTTTAAATTTTGATATAGGTACTAACAATTTTGATTAAAAATATTTTAGTTTTAATTTCTATGCATTGCAAAGCAAAATGTTTGTAAAACTTTGAAATCAAGGTGCTAAGATGGACCTATTCAGTTAACATCGGTCCTAGATTTCTCAAGAAACTCTTGATCAAGTTTTGAAACTTGCAGATTTTTTAAAAGCATCATTTTGCATATTAAGTTAGTAGTGTACATTAAACACATTGATGATGTGGTAGCTTTTAATGAGTGATGATGCCTTGCTCCGCAGTACGACGCGATAACGCCGGGTGGTTACGGCGGAGGGGGAGAGTACAACGTCCAGGCCGGATTCGGCTGGACCAATGGCGTCATTCTCGACCTACTGGCTAAATACGGGGACCGGCTACAAGCTAATGAGAATAACCCTACTACAGAATCTAACACAACAAATGTTCCCGGCAAATCGTCGAAAACTCATCAAGGTATTGCGTGGCTCTGTTTGACTTTGTGTGGAATTCTTGCAAGCTGCATGTATAATTGGGGCTTTCAGTGAATAAAGCATGATACTTGTTATGTTAATTAACGCATGTTTATGATTTTGATATGTTTGCTAAGATTCTTCTCCGTGGGAAAATAAGGTTATTGACATCGCACAAATATGGGCATGGTTTGCATAATGTTTGAATTTGGTTGCATGTAGATTTGAACACACTATATCTAAAAAAAAACTATCGGCAGGTAACATAAATCTAAAAATTCCATGATTTTTTTCCAGGAGAAAAGAAAGCTTCTGGCCTACCATATGCAGGGTACATATGAAAACACTACTAGTCAACAATTTAGCGTGTACAGATTTTACACAAAACTGAACAATATATTTGTATTAAAGTTACGTCCCATTTTTCAATGCCCTGTTAAACCAGTATAAGTTTTTAAAACGTTATTCAAGGAATGTCATTGGTTGTTGCCTAGGCATATAATAGACCTAGTAACTTTTTAAAATTTAGCAGAGCATTGAAAAAATGGCCCTTAATGTAGGCACACATTTTTTATTATATAACCTATGTTTTATTTGTTATGGATGGAGAATTAATGAAGATTTTGATGTAGTAGGTAAACCTACAAAATGTATTTTTATTTAAAAATATAAATTAATAAACACTTCTTAGATCAAAGAGGACTAGTTATTGAAGACTATTTATTTCTTAATAAATAAGATGTTTTTAAAATTAGTTATAGGTAGGTAGGTACTGCAAACTAATATTCTAATGAAAGGAGCTTTTTGAAATTTTTTATTATTGTGTGTGAAGCACAGAAAAACCTAAACCTAAGTATGTACCAATAAAGAATGAAAAGATCAAATAGGTATTCAATGGTGTATCCATTTTTAAGATCTAAAGAAATTATATATTATTATTAATACCTATCTTATCATGCTCAAAAGAAGTTGCGTCCGCAAGTAGATATTTGCGGATGTCAGTCCTCAACACCACAAGACCGTGAGCTAATAATCTTATGGACGGAATCTAGTAGACTCTGGGCACTTGCGTCGATAAATCCGGGAATTCTTTTGAGCATGAGGCTGTTAGTACCTACCTATTACTTAGCTATAAGAATTAAGGCACAACAGCTACATTGAACACACCATAAAATTCATGAATTCTAGGAAAACGCTCCGTGTAACGCGTTGATGAGCGAGCACCGATACGCGCGACATCGCCAATCGAGCCTGATCCATTCAATCAAAGAAAACTTACTACATTATTACCAATTTCCTTGCAACTTTACAAACAATTAAACAAACAATTAAACAGACCAATACCATGAATTTGATACTTTTCCACCAATCTCTTTGGACAGATATTCAAAACACAAATAGCAATAAAACCGATTGGGCTGGAAATGTGTAAATATGATATGCATCTAGTTGAAGAAACGTTGTTTTCAATATAACTGAAACATCCATATCCAGAAATAAAGTATTTTAGATAGGTACCTAATACACGCTAATACCTATGTATATTACACACATTACCTACATAGTAATTGCATACAATACAAACATTATGTATTGCAATATGACAACAAAAAGGAATCTGTCTTTCATTGAAACTGAGAATAGCCATCTCTAAACTTTGCTACATTAGGTACATAGAGAAACCCAGAATGCAGTGGAATTTCTGTTTGAAAACATCATTTCTGACAGTACCAAAACTTAAAAAATGTCGAAGTGCATATGTTCTCTACTGATTGGGCTGAAAATGTGTAAAATAATTGAAAATGGTACTCTTAATGCCCATGCAAAATTTGAACTTGATCTGACCATTTTGATTTTTGGCCAATTAGAAGATATGTTTTTAATTGAACCAATCAGAGGGAAGCTCTCAAAAACAATCCCAGACTGAGTTAGAATGATAATAAGTGTGTGTGTAAAATTTCAGCTCGATCGGGAAAAAATGTGGCCAGCATCGTCGGGAAACAAAAACACACACAAAAAACCCAAAGAAAGTGTCCAAAAGAGCCAAATGGAGACGCTCGCTCAATTTCAATTAGCATGTAATCCATCTGTTGTTGTAGTGATATTTTGCAAATCTTTCAGTAAGGTGGAGTCCACACAATGTCAGAGATAGGTACATAAAACAATTTAAAATGTATCATACTTCGATAGTTTTTCAGTCATCACAGTGTATAGAATATGTTTTATGTCCAATACTGGTGTGTATGTTTCATAAATGTTACGTACCTGTACCTACTTGTGTGTAGGTACTTGCCACAATGAATTGATACTTTGATATCATAGTTTAGCATAAAAAATCAACGATTTACCTATATTTTTAAATGTCCCTTCACTAAGATTGTACTTATTGCCAGCTTAATTTAAAATTAAATAAATAAACATGTATAGCGAAGTGCCATCTTACTATCTATGAGGGTGATGCTGCAGCTGCCAACTTGGGCTCAACAGTGCTCGGCAGCGTGCGGTTGTCGTAGCCCAACCGAGCCATGTCTCGGGTCACCACGTTGAAGCTGATTGTAACTCGGCCCTGAGATCGCACTCGCGTCACTACAAGAAAACACACTCGCAATGTAGTTACGTGTGAATTACAAAGGATTGTCTTATAAGCTTGGGGTCGAGTGTACTACATATTATGGAAATGAGAATGTGTGCGTGTGAAATGATTATATAAAAATTGTGAATGTGACCAAAGTGTAGAAGAATCCAGTATCAATAGTCCAGTATTAATAGTCATAGTCTTAGGCCGGGTAGGACCAACTCTGGATTAAGTTAACTCTCGAGGGTTAACCAATGAAACAAGTTGGCGCGAATTCCATAGCCAATGAGATTCGCTAATTTCCACTAATCATCGAGAGTTAACTTAATCCAGAGTTGGTCCTACCCGGCCTTACCACCTTACATAGGTAACAGACTATGATTTTATAATTTGTGGTAAGGAGATACATTTTCCATCAAGATACTAAGGACCAGGGGCCCTTTTCAATAACTTAAAAATTCTCTAATCTCCTGGAATCCGATTCGGTGCAATGTTCATCTATATCATGGCCGTGAATCGGATTGCAGCAGAATTGGGAATATGTATTTAAAGTTATAGAATAGGGTTCCTTGTATTCAAGGGGCAGGCAGAAGCTTTTCATTCCACAAACAACCTGTTTGCACAGTATTTTGCCATCCTTGTCATCTTTTGTCGTTGCCATATATTTTGCCATCTATCCGAAGCTAGATTGCATTTACATGTTTTTCTTTGAATACAGACAGACACATTGGCACTGAACTGATGTACTAGAATATGGGGACCAATTTGTATTTACCTACCTACTACCTTACAGATAAATAATTACACAATGCTGCGAATGCGATGCCTACCTTCTCTTCCTTCTCCTTGTGCCAGAACTCGTGGCTCGACGTATTCCGGACGCTTCCCGGTCAACCAGCTGGTGAACTTCTGGAACAACGACGTTGACTCCGGAACAAACATAGCCATCCTGGAGAGGAACATACCTATGCATTAGGAATAAGAATGTTCGAAAAGTTTAAAAGAGATGGGCAAGAGAGTAGGTGCCTATCAAGATTTCAAGCGTTTAAATACGGTCACTCTTTAGCGAATTGAATCTTGTTGCAAGCCTATTATATTTTAGAAACCTGTGGAACATTAGGTAACCGAGCCAACTTGCTCCATTTAGAGGATCCTTCAATCTTTTATGTGTTCCTACCTACATAATCTTTCCTTATAATTTAATGACAATAATTTAAGTCCCTTCTTCCGATTCCAAATTAAAAAAATATCTATTAAAAATTCAGGAGGCCAAGTCTTTAAACTTACGCCTTCAGGACGCAAACGCTCTTGGACGTCATAAAGTCCCATTTACTGTAAGAGTGATCGACATTAAATGTAAAGTCAAGACACTTATTTGATTTTCATCCAGCAATCTATTGCAAACAATTTATTAACATTATAATAATTATTACAGATATTATACAGTCATAAAACCTTATTCAAAATGAAGCTTAACAGTTACCAGTAGATTTCAAGGTCGTCATTCTTACAGTAAATGGGACTTGTTGCGTCCTAGAGCGTTTGCGTCCTGAAGGCGTAAGTTTCAAGACTTGGCCTCCAGGTTGTTACTTACTGCATTGGTTGTCAAAATATAAATACTAACAGTGACAAAGTGTTTGGCTTGCATAAGACTTCTGATAACAAATGAAATGAATAGAATATGAAACAACTACATCTGTAATATGTAAGGTTTCAATCTGAATGACTCACATTTTCTTGTGAGGTCCAGCTGTGATTGGCAGATGACAGACACCGTATCCTCGCACCACTTCGTTGCCAAATGCATCCGATCCATACACGCTGAGAACTATCTGAGGCCCTGCAATAAAGTGAATTGTTAGTAGATACAAGCATACTTGAAAGGCTATAAATTCAATGAGAATCAATCATCTTACAGCCATAAGGGTTTGTACTCTTGAATGTAACATCGAGAGGAAAATTCCAAACAAAAATCTGCCTATCGTCTCTGCTTCTTTTGCATATTTGTGATATTCCTTCTTCCAAGCCCTACAATAGAGAATTGCACAATTAGTAAAATGCAGTTTGAAAGTAAATGGCAGTAAGTTTGGCAATAAATACAAATAACGTCATGTAAAACTTGGACTCACAGAGGTTATGACCCAATCAGGACCATACGTAAATGAATATTTACAATAAAGATCATCAAAATATGGAAACTCTGCAGTTTCTATCTGACCAGCAACTGATACTAAAAATACACCAGCTGCAGACATTCCTTTTAACGAGATATTACACTTTTTCAAGACATAAGATTGACAGTTGTTTACAAACTTCATCCATCCACAATGAATGTTTGTGATGAATGAGATAAGATTCGAGAGTCTACGTTGGCAGTGGCACCAGCACCGGCAGGTTGGCACTGTTGGTTGTTAAATTGCTGCTAGTTTCACACATTACAGTAAACATGGCGGCGTCTGTCAATGCTGCCGTTTTGCGCGTGAAACGACGTTTTGATGATGAGCCATTGGATGCTCTTGTACTTGCTTGTAAACGACGTAAAAAGGAAGACAGTCCATGTACCGAAGAAGATAATCCATTCACAACTATATTAAAGTTTGCCGGTACAGTAAAAAATCAAGACGAAAATGTTGCTCAGCGCATTTCCTCTTTCAGAAAAGATGTCAAGAGCTTGACTCATTCTGTAGATTTGAGCGCGAAATTACGAGAAAAGTCAAAAAAACTGTCTCAAGAGAGCCGCTATAAAGTAAGTTATTTTGTAAAATCTGTCAGTAGGTTTATACGGTTACCGAGACGATGGAGAAACACTAGGTCTGTTCGTCGGGGTGTTCTAACCTGTTCGGAACACACCGGAAGTCGTCACGGAAAAGTTTACTTATACCTATCCGTCGAGTTTTGATTCGTTATTCATGCACCTAACATATTCAGTGACGTACTTCCGCCTGCTCCGAGCAGGTTAGAACACCCCGACGAACAAACCTACTGTATTCCGACCACCTTGCACTGCATCTTGGAACGATCATTTGGAAAGTTGCTACCGGTGCAAGTCCTCTTCCCTCGTCTCTACACTCAACATTCAGACAATTTGTAGCTTAGGTAGTACCTGCATGAATTTTAATGATTTCTGTTTCTCCACAGGTGGTTAATTTCTTTCGGACTCTCGATCAAGACAAACCAGAGCCTGATGACGAACCTGTTGAATCACACGTCAAGAAATGCGAAGATTGGAAAAATGTGATGATTTTAGATATTGAGGACTCGACAACACCCGAGCATAAAGGAGAAGCGTCGGAAGGTTACGTTTACGATCTTTATTACACTGGCGAAGGTTCCGATAACTGGGACGATGCTCTACTTGATCAGATGGTCAGTGTACGACCTCTTCCAAATGATTTGGTTTTTAACAATGACAATGAAGATTCGGACCACCCAGAAGACGACCCCGACTCGAATGACGAGAACAACGAGCGCAATGAATATCCTGACACTGATGAAAGTATGGATGATGAAATGCAACTAGCTAATGAACTTGGTGAATTTCATATAGGCAGTGCAGAGTTATCAAGTGATGAAGCAGACGAAGAGTATTTACGTTATGAAGATGCCGATCCAGTAGACATTGCACGATACGGACAAGGTTATGCAAGGTACAAAGCTCGGATCAATAAAGAACTGTACAATGAAGTGGCAAGTTCCTCCGATGACGAATCTTCATAGACAAAATTTTGTAATTTACAAAAATTACTAATAAGTGATGTTTCCCCCACCCCGAGTGTAATTTGGATTATTTAGTTTCTGAAAGGTACAAAATATAATTACTTAGGCAAAATTAAACGTTTCTTTGAATTGGTAAATTATACTGTGTAATAGAAAATAAAAACTGTTTTATTTTAAACATTAATATCTACAAATTACTTACGTACTAGGACAACCCAAATTATTTCAAATTAATCCGAATCTGAATCAACGTCGGCAATTAATTGCATCATTTTAATTTTAAGTTCATTCCGTTTTTTTCTTTTCATTCTGTCGAGCACTGCTGCAATACTCTGTCCAAATGATACGTTTTCATTTGTCATGCACGGCACTTGATTTTGGGCAGTAAACGACAACTCTCTGGACATCTCTATGTTTGATTCTTTAAACGCAGGCACTTGCTTCACTCGAGTCGGCGACTGTGTTGACAAGCTCGAGGTGTTTAGAGAGATCCTGGACGTCTCACCATCCGTTGTCAATCGGTTCTTCAGTAGAGATCTTCCGTTGGTGCTGCAAACTGGTGAAGGAACTGGCTGATGCTCGTTTGGGTTTGGAGTTACTATTGGGACGTAACGCTCTTGCTTTAGCTTTCTATATTTTTTCAAGATTTCCTCATTTACTGGTACCCGATTCCTATATTTGCACCTGTAAAGAACACCCAACAGTAAGTAGGTATCAAAATAAGACTTGATAATGTTTTCCCATTCATACTCATTATGCAAGAATATCTACCAACATTTTTTCAGATTCCCATTGATAAATAGACCTGTATATAAAATGTAAATTTTCTGGATTTATTTTCATCATTAACCTACAATACTCGCCTTCTTGGTCTTTGTCTTATAAAAGGATGTAGAAACCGCAGAAGTGCATTTGCTTTTTCTGGATGTTTTCGCAAGTCTCTCGAATAGTTTGTGCGTAGTCGAACCCAATCCCTCTGTGCTTCATAAACTGAAAAAAATTCACTTCTTGAGAGTCGGCTGCCCTCAAAATGTAAACATGGATAATGTTTGTACCTCGATTAGAAATTCAATACCTCAAGTCAAGAGGTAAAAGGGCTGGAAGTACATTTCAATGATTCTCGAGGTGAGCTAAAAACCAAGTATAATTCTGCCTTCATCCAATCATAATCCTATCATGTAATTTGTGACGTGTTTTGACAGGTCGTGTCAAAAATAAGCCAGCTATGCTAAACATTTTTCAAATTTTTCATAATTTAGGTTTAAAAGTTTAATGATATTTAGGAAAGATCTCCAATGAATGTTTTCCTTCGATTACAGCTAACTCTTAAAGAGTCCAACATATCTAATGATTTAATTATAAATGTAATGTGTGTGTGCAGTTTACCTGTAGTACATCCCACCGCTGCAGCTATCTCAACCCATGCTTCCGCCTTGACAATGGTATTTTTGAAATCGACCCTTGTGTTGTCGTAAATGCAAGGATAGCTCTGCACAAGAGTGATGAGCATTGCATCTCGAGGGTCGTCAACGTCGGGAATGTCATCCTCGCAATACTCGACACTGTCTCCAAATATGACGGTGTAAGCTGTCAACAAATAGAAAGATGAGTGCAATGATAGTAGGTAATTTGCAGTGAATTGCCTTTCAGTCTGCTAAGAAAGAAACTTCTGTACTCCGTAGTAATTAAGTTCATTACATTCATAAATTAGTTCGGTAGGTACACTTAGCCAAACAAAACTTGAACGTTCAATAAATCTGATAGGCTGATAAATGTAAGATCGCACCATCAGAAGTAATAATAATAATAATAATAATAAAAAGACTTTATTTCAGTAAGTGTACAGGTTGTAACAAATACGAAAATGGCGATGTTCAGCATGCAGAATGCTTTCGTATACTGCAGAGGCTGCTCTGCCACATAACCATGCTAAAATTACAATATAATGTAAGAGGAATAATAAACTATGTGATACATTGAGATGAAGTAACATCATATAGGGGCATGAAGATAAATTAATTTGATTTGTGAATTTGTGAATAAATTAACAAATAAAATAAGAATAGAATAATGTAATATAATATAATATACGTAAATGGAAAATAGACATAATCGTTGCAGTCTTCACTTCTCTGCCGCATTATCCCCTGCGAACGATGGCTCCTTGTTGGTCAAGGAGAAACATTTTGGCTACTTATCTAAGCGATCTCATTGTCTCACTCTAGTTGGTGACCTCACATTTCAATGATAATAACAAGCTTTGATTGGTTATGGGACATGACCAGCAGTCATTCAAATTTGGTCAACGTTCAAGTTTTGTTTGGCCGAGTGTACCTAACGAGAGAAAAACATCCCATAATGAGATGAATGTCAGTTGTCAGTTGTCGAACTGTATGTAGGTAGGTATGTACCTATATAAATGCTCTGTGATGTCTGTTGGGATGTTCACAGAAACAAACGTACAGCCTACCCATGCTTGCGTAATTGTAATTTTCCGTTACTGCATAACAGACTACAGAGCAAAGCATGGCGAAAATAAAAGGTTGAACATTTTCAAAGTCTGCAATATTTTGGTTGGGCACGGCAACGAGGCTAAATTGCAATTATTGTCGTAGAACAACACAGTCATGGAGAGGTACCTATACTTTCCTTCCCACGGCAACCAGGTCAGGTCAGGACTGACCTAGTAGGGTGCACAGTCCGTGCTCGTCTCACCCCTCGATACTCTCTTTTGTTATGATTTATAGATTGACACTGGAGTAAGGGGAAGGTGAGATTAAGTCCGTAATGCGCTCCAATAGTCATGAACCTTCCCAGCATGTCTCTCGGGTGAGAGAAACAACGAATTAGGTAGTAGGTTTGCCCCAGTGGCGGTTTGTGGGTTTAAAATGTGGGGAGGCAGAAAAATATTTTATAATTACGTTTAATATATTAAACGTAATTATAAAATACACGCGGGCAGAGCGGTGCGGGCAGAAAGCTTCGTCGTTAGCTTCGGAGCATCTCGGGCATGTCCGCCGCCTCCCTGACGTCATCATAGCTCTGCATGCGTTGCGCTTACCCCGCACTCCCGCGCTTGCCCCTAGCCAGTATGAATCAGAGGCTACACGGCGGCTGTAAGCAGCTCTGCCTCCCTTGCAGTCCGCGTATACATCCAACGTGTATTCAGCAGCGCGCGCGCAGTCATTGTCGGGGATTGGCGTGGCGAATTTAACCAATCAGTCAAAGTAAAATACTAATCTGTATATAATTTCAAATTAAAATGATATACACAATTATATATGAAGTTAAGAGTTGTGAAATACGATGCAATCCCTTTCTTCTCCTCATTTAGGGAGGCACAGCCTCCCTTGCCTCATGCACAAACCGCCACTGGTTTGCCCGCAATTAGGTAAGGTCGCCCACGGAAACCGATTCCGTGACGCTCAAACACGATTGCCGAGTAAGGCATGAAATTTGTTTTAGTAGGCGAGCTAATCACGATGGTGGTAGGTAGGTAGTTAAGAAGATAAACTCCGTAATGTTATGGTAAAATTTTAGTAAAATACCTAGTGTTAAGGTCAATAATTGGCGCCAGTGACATTTACCATAACCTTAAACGTTATAGCCTTCTGTTATTAATATCTGAAGAGTGTAGGTATATTACCTTCTTGTTGAGTTGGTTCGTTATCGCTCGTGTCCATAATCAAAAATACTTAACTGTCATGATCAAAATTGTAAAAACTCGTTAATATTATTCTTCCTTTCGAGCAGACCAAAGAGAACAAACAGCATTGTTGTGGTCATGCAGTAGTGCTGTCCAAATGCGTGCTGTGTTGCCATTGCCACTTGTTGGTTGGCCACTTGCCACTTACAGGTTGCCAGGTTTACAGACATCGAAATTCGAAATTATGATTTTTCGGGTAAATTACGGACGGTACAAAATATGTATATAGTGAATTTTAGTGAAAAATAACACAGATCATGTCGTAAAATCGCTCAGATATTATTTGTTTATTTGTATAATATATCCAAAAGAGTAAAACTCCGCAAGTGGAACACATATGTGATAAGAAAATTGATAGAAATTTAAAAAAAATTGTTAAATGTTTATAAATTGAGTATAATACCTACTATCTAGCTTGAAAATATATTCCATAATAAAAAAAAGCACACCTACATCACTTCACATTTGAAAATATAATAAACACAAAAAGTAAGTGTGTGTGTGTGTGTGCTATTGAATTATAAAAATTTAGAATCTTATTTTATTATTTCTACGATTCTTCCTCAATGTTGGTACAAATCAAAATTATGGTACGAATTCCATGGTACACGAAAAGGGCAACACTGTTGCAAGCAAGTAGAAGTACAGCCACATACTCTCTAGACGTTGCTCTCTAGCCACATACACACCCCTCCCTCCCTTATCTCACTACATGTCACAAGACATTATGACTCCTCAGAACCCTCACCACCATGATTCGTGTTTGTAAATACATGAACTTCCCTCTTTCAAGTGTTTTTCATTTTCAACAACTACATTTCTGAGGCAGTATTCCTGAAATTATTGAGAAGTACACAATGTAAACTTTGATGAACAATCATTTTATTGATAACAATTTTGGATTAGATTATGACATTCTGAATGATTAGTAGGTAATGAGATGCAATATTTGTTGGTAAACTATTTGACAAAGTGCTCTTCGTATTTAGGAGGTTCAATTTTTAAGTTTTCAAATTTCGCTTCATTCTTGAATTTTTTTTTATTACTTCTTCCTTTTTTTAATGCTGGTCTGTAATTTTTTCCTCTTTTCAACAGATGCTGACCTCTTCTTCCCCGCGCTCAATGCCGTCTGTTTCTTCATCGGCCAAACAGAATCCGCGGATCTCAAGCTCTTTCTCTTACTCGATGTCGACTTCTTCGTCGTCTTCCTACCGGGACTCTTGGCTCGCTCGGTCCTTGTCGCTGTCGCGTCCCCGTTAATGTTCTCTGCACTTGGACAGAACGAGTCGACCACATGCGAGAGGGTATCGCAGAGTTCGCCTCGCATTCTGTCACTCGTTATAAGATGAAACATCTGGATTAGGTTTTGTTTCACTGACTCTTCCTGCTCGGCTTCCTCCATGTCTTCCTCGTCTACCTCCTCATATTCTACCTCTTCTTCCATCCTTTCTTCCAACGAACGTCTCTTACCAGCGCCAATATTCACATGAAAGCTAAATTTAACTGTGAAAGGTTTATGTTCTCTCTTTGAGAACGTCGATGTGCGATTCTCAGGGAACGAAATCTTCCCTCTAACATGAATATCCTTTGATGAAGGAGATTGAGACACATAACTGGCGCGAAGATGGGGATTTTTGCAACCTCGACTCGAAGGACAATCATGGGATGAGGTTGTTCTGACTGAATTGAGTTTACGTCTTTTCACATCGGACATTCGGACTGAATCGTTCGGGTTCGAGAGATTGTTACTGGATTTAAGAAATCTATCTAAAGCGATCTTGGTTATCCGACCAGCATTTATCTGTAGAACTCTATCAGCTGCTGCCTGCATGGCTTGGCTGGCATGTTGTTCCATCGAGAACGAAGGATACGTCCTCTCAGTAGGCGTGAGGTTTGACCTTGGCGCAAGGATCTCCTCGACGACTGAAGGATGGCGTGAAGGCAAGGCAGGGAGTCGCAGGCGCAATGCTCTGCTTTCATTCGGTCTTTTTGTGGCTCGGAAAGACATTCTAAGTTATAGAGGAAGTAAAAGTTAATTTTAGGGTGAATTTAATAATTGATTGACAGTGATTATGGAGGTACTTACTTAGAAGCAATGTGAGTAATGGGGTTACATCAAGCAATTGCCTTTACTTGAGTTTTAACATGAACGGAGAGTTTGACGGTGTTTTGGAGGGGGATTGTGTGAAGAAATTACGTATTGTTTTCTTTGAGTCTTTGTAAGCCAGAGCCTACAGGAAATGGATCAAGATTACTGGACAGAGCTAAATATTGTAATCATATACTTTCCAAATTTCAAATATTTTTACTTTCATATTAAGTAGGTACCTCTCATTGTGACGTAACGCATTGTTGCGGACATTTTGTTGACACACGTCTGAATATCTGTCAATCTGTAGTCTTGGTCTTTCACTTATTTTATTGATAACGAGAGCCACGAGATTTGATACTCCTTTTGTGTTCTTGCAGGAAAGTTTCACCTTTGGCATTACCATTGACAGAGTTTATAATCATCACTACATAAAATACACTAAAATACGAGGACCAATCGGTAATATTTTCTTCTTTTTTATATTAGGTACCTACTTTCAGGCTGAATCTTTTTATTTGATTTCTTATTTTAGGAGAAGTGATTGGCTAATGTTTTGGACAAGATAGCGATTTTAGATGGATATCTGTCGCGATATCTGTCTCTGTCTGGTAAAATGGCGGTCGGTTGGGGTTTAGATATAAATAAGTCATATGAAATATAATTTTGATCATTAAAAGATGAATATGACTACTAAATTTGAGCCACATTCTAGTATACCGACTTCAATAGCCACCATATTGCATATATCGTGATGGTGTTACACCTTCATCTCGATATTAGCTTTTTACCTAAAATAAATTTGCATCCTCGGTAAAGCATCCTTTCCCAGCATGGAGGTATCCAGACGGCTTTGTTATTATGAAGGTAAAATGTCAAAAATCTCCTAAGCTATCAAGATGCAAAACAGTCGTAAAATTATGTTGTTTCTTTCATCACGCGATTTTTAGATCAAGTGTATACACGTACAACAGCCAATGGCATCCGTCTATCATCTTCTTGATGATGCATCTAAAATCTTTCGTGACATTCAAGAAAGGGAAGAGTAAGTATTATGCACTGGTATTACGTCCAGATATTCAGTATTCAGTATTTTTTATTGTCATTTGTGAATTACATTGTAATTATAAAAGACAGTCATTGATAAACATTGTTCATTATAAAACTTATTAAACTACATCCACAACACTATTTAATACACAGCATATTAATTGCTCTCACTTTTGACATGTTTAGTTATAGCCAACTTAAACTCGTGAACATCTTTGCTATCTTTGATTACTCTAGGGATTTTGTTAAAATCCCTAAACCCTTTATAAAATATACTGTTATTTAACCTACTGTAGTTACAATGCGTAAGAAAAGCATCATCTGCATGACGAGTCATGTGTTCATGCAGAGATTTGTCAATGATAAAATACTTTGGCATATACCCTTTATAAATTTTAAAAACAAATATATACACAGCTATGTCTATCATTTCTCTGATAGTACACCATTTAAGTTTTTCTCTCATGCCACTCGTTGGGGTCATCCTCCTTTCTCTAAGAATACATCGCATTACTTTGTTCTGCATGATCTGCAACCTATTAATATCTTCTTGTGTGTTATTATAAAACAAAGTATTGCAGTATGTAAAATGCGGTTTTATAATACAGTTATATATCATAACTTTAGTCCATGTTGATAGATTACCTCCAACTCTATACATATATCCGATTTTCTTTCCTAATTTACTTATAACATCTTGAATATGTTTCTTAAAACATAGTCTATTATCAATTAAAACCCCCAAATATTTATAAAATTCCACACACTCAATATTAATTCCACTTATAGTTACATTATCATGCGGCTGAGTGTTTTTCATTACATTTTTTCTACCAATTACCATCATTTTTTATTTACTTTCGTTGAGTTTAAGTTTATTAACATGAAGCCAATTTACTACGTTTATAAGTTCATGGTTTATTGTACATATGGCTTCATTTACATTTTCAGAAGCTACAGAAATCACCATGTCATCCGCATACAAATTTAAAAAACATTTTTCGACAACACTCGGAATATCATTAATATACATAATAAAAAGTAATGGTCCCAATGTAGAGCCTTGTGGAACACCATGAATACACCATTTCTTCTCGGACAAACACTTCCCATATTTGACCTTTTGGTACCTTCCAACTAAATAGCTTTGTAGCCACTTGAGAACAGTTCCTTCTATACCATATTTATACCTGATTTTGTAGAGTAATCTTTCCAAATTAACGGTCTCAAACGCTCTTTTAAGATCCAGAAAAACTGCTACCGTAACTTTATTATCATCTACATCTTTCATCCATTTAGCTAGGAGACCCTGAACTGCTGTCTCACATGAGTGTTTCTCTCGGAATCCAGATTGATTAATGTACAAAAGTTTATTTACATCCAGGTACTCGCTTAATTGACTGTGTACCACACTCTTAAGTATTTTATCCATGATTGCCAACATGTTTATAGGTCTAAATTCACACATTTGAATCGTATTTTTCACCTTAGGAATAGGAATGATGGTAGATTCCTTTAAATCAGTAGGAAAACAGCCCTGCGATAATGACATATTTATAAAATCAAGAACAAAGTATTTGGACACTTTATGGGAATCCATGAAAAGTTTATACGGTATACCATCTACATCACCTTTTATGCTTTTCAAACTTTTCATTTCATGTTCTAGAGTCACAAGAGATATACTTTTAAAAGATTCAAAAGTATTTACATTTTCTTCCTCTACTGTATAATGATCCAAATTTGGAATACTTTCAACTATCTTAGTGATACTGTCAAGAAAATAATTGTTAAAAGCATTAGCATTTTCAAACTTTTCATTTCATGTTCTAGAGTCACAAGAGATATACTTTTAAAATTAGCATTTTTTTCCTTTTCCTCCGTCAACAAGATATCTTCATTATTTACAATTTCATTCTGAATATCACATTTCATTTCTGTATTACAAATTCCTTTAAGTGTACGCCATAACTTATTACTATCCCCTTTAACATCATCAATTTTTCTTTCATAGTAATTTCTTTGAGCAGACTTGAGACTTCTGGTAACCACATTTCTACTCTTTTTATACTGTATCCAGTCATCATGATTACCCGACACTTTAGCCCTCTTATACAATAAGTTTCTGCTAGATATATTTTCTTTAATTTCCCTACCTAGCCACGGAATATTCTTTCTATTTTTTCTTGTTACTTCAACTTTTTTTAAACACTCATTCCTAGACTCTAATATGTTTGTCTTCCACACCTTGTACTTGGAATCCAAATCCAAATCATTATAACTCCAATCTCTCGTATAAAGGTCATTCCTAAAAGCATCACTATTGTAATTATTCCAGTCATCGACCCATCTTGTCACATCCTTGGCTTCTTTTTTATTTATCTGAGCGTTTCTAATAGTGACACCAATCACCTCGTGATCAGATATACTAACATTAGGCATGATATCTGCAGTTACCAGTGCACCATAATTTGTAATTACAATATCGATGAGAGTTTTTGTGTCTTTCGTCACTCTAGTAGGGACCTTTATAATCTGTTTGTGACCATATTCAGCAAGTAGCTCTTTCAGTCTCTTAACATACCCAACATTTACCAACCAATTAAAGTTTAGATCCCCTATCATAATAAATATACCTTTAACTTTCTTAACATCTTCAAAAATCTTCTCAATAAAATTAACTGCTTCTTTTTTCTTAGCATTAGGAGATATGTACCCTGTGTATATAACACATGTGGATCCTCTTACAGACCTGCACCCCAATAAACCAGTATCCTAATTTCTTTTCACTTATGTTAACAATGACATTTGCACTGATGTTATTTTTAACATACATAATAACTCCCCCCGTAAATCTCGAATGAGAATTACATCTGATCATTCTATAACCAGGTATGTCAATTTCTTTGTCATATATCTTATCATTTACATGAGTTTCCCCAATGCCTATTAAAATCGGATTTATTTTCTTAATGTAAGTTAGAATTTCATAATAGTTCTTTGTTAAACTTTGAGCATTTAAATGTATGATATCTGTATCTGCATGCTCTGCATTATCTATTAATGTAATAGCTTCTATACTACTGCTCGGCAAGCCATCCTTTAGTTGCTACATTTTTTGTTTGGACAGGTCATTTTTTATTTTTACGTAATAAGAGCAGTTAAGGTCACTGGCTTCATGCACCGTGCTAATATCTAGCTTGCATCTACCTTTATATCTAATACATAACAATTTATACAGTTCATGATTTCCTCTTCGCAGACACGAATGTTATGCGGTCCTGCGCAAAACTCGCACACCATTTCACCTCTACACTCTCTAGCGATGTGTCCATAACGTTGGCACTGAAAACAGCGCTTAATACGCACATACTTGGGAGCTACTGCACTACTCACTTCATTTTGCACTTTACCGACGTTTTTCCACTTATCACGCTGCATTTGTTGATAGTTATTTATCTGTTGCCCATGTGAATGAGCGTCATCGTTGCTATGGTGCTGATGCGGCTCGAATTCAGGAATTTCGCCGTCATTCGTGATGACCTCCTCGCCTGTTGTTGGTTTTCTTCTCCGGTGATCTCGCTGAGGCGATGCGCTGGTATTTCTGCCGCCAAGGACAATGCGTTCCTTGTTGACATCGCCGACATCGGGATTGCGATGAACGGGTATATCTCCCGCCAAGGTCAATTCGTGCTCCACTGTAGTCGAGATTTCTTCTTTTAGCTTCAACTCTAATTGATCTATTTTATCTCGTTGCAGTTAAGTAATATATTCTAGATCGGATATTCTTTTTCTTAACAGATTGTTTTCTCTTATTAAGAAATCCACATCACTCTGAGGCATTTGCTCAGACAGAGGCAAATTACGTACTATAACACTATTGTCCTCGGTAAAACTTAAGTCAATACTTTTTAAATCGTCGAATATTTCGATAATTTCACAAACACTTTTATTTTTGTCCTCATTGTCAACAACGGTACCATCCAAACTTGGCACAGTTTTCCTAGATCTCGTAACAACATTCGTCATTAATACCACTACTGAAAGGAACTTGTTTCGCGGAGCTATCAAACACGACCTGCCTCGACTACTGCCTCGACCCAGGCCGTATGAGTATACGGCCTGGTTTTTAAATGCCCTGCCAAGGGTCAGTTATTCAGAATCTACTAAAACCAGATGTTAAGTTAAAACGGTCATTCAAGGAATGCCATGGCTGTTTGTTGCCATGACATTATGTTCTAATCAACTATTAAAAATTTAGCAGAGTATTGAAAACCTTAAGCTGGGTTCCCATACTTCGCTTTCGTTTCGCATTCGGTTCGCTTTCGCGTCGCGAAGTTTGTAGTCGTTTCCATAATTTCTGTTTCGCGCGTTTCGCGTATCCTTGGATACGCGATACATAAATAGTATTCTGCCAAAAGTTAAAAACAAAATGACGAATAATAATCAGATAATAAGCAATTAAAGGCAAGAAAATGCGGAAAAAGTAAAACTTGAAAGTTGAAACGTCAAAACGTCAAAACATATGTTCATTAATCGAATATCGAATATAAGCTCGAGGTCGACCGGAAATGGAGATTCGATATATCGCATCACTTCCGGTTTTCGCGCGTTATGATTTCGTCGAAGTTGAAGTTGGTCCAACATTTTTGCATTTCGGAGACGAAATTAAACATGGACGATTTTCTGTGTTAAAAGGTAGCCATTTTGCGAAAGCGAACCGAATGCGAAATAAAAGCGAAGTATGGGAACCCAGCTCGCTTTCGCAAAATGGCTACCTTTTAACACAGAAAATCGTCCATGTTTAATTTCGTCTCCGAAATGCAAAAATGTTGGACCAACTTCAACTTCGACGAAATCATAACGCGCGAAAACCGGAAGTGATGCGATATATCAAATCTCCATTTCCGGTCGACCTCGAGCTTATATTCGATATTCGATAAATGAACATATGTTTTGACGTTTTGACGTTTCAACTTTCAAGTTTTACTTTTTCCGCATTTTCTTGCCTTTAATTGCTTATTATCTGATTATTATTCGTCATTTTGTTTTTAACTTTTGGCAGAATACTATTTATGTATCGCGTATCCAAGGATACGCGAAACGCGCGAAACAGAAATTATGGAAACGACTACAAACTTCGCGAACCGAATGCGAAACGAAAGCGAAGTATGGGAACCCAGCTTTAAGGTGGCGCAATCACTCGAGGCATAGTCTCAGATCTTCATAAATTAAATTTGTGTGTACTTATTGATAATCATGCATAATACAATCCCTGAAAAAAATTAAACACTTCTCGTGTCTAGTTTAGGAGATAATTATTTGAGTTTTCTCCCCCATGCTATTTTATGGCAGCCAAGGAAAATTGTGTAATGCTGCGCACTTGCTGCGCGGCTGCACATGTGACATTATGTCTGCAGTGAGGCCGAGGCGCTGCGCTGTGTCGAGTATCTTGCTGCGCGGCATGCAACTGCACTTGCTGCGCGACATGCGACTGAACTTGCTGCGCGGCATGCGACTGCACTTGCTGCGCGGCTGCACATGTGACATTATGTCTGCAGTGAGGCCGAGGCGCTGCGCTGTGTCGAGTACCTTGCTTCGCGGCATGCAACTGCACTTGCTGCGCTGCATGCGACTGAACTTGCTGCGCGGCATGCGACTGCACTTGCTGCGCGGCTTCACGTGTGACATTATGTCTACAGTGAGGCCGAGGCGCTGCGCTGTGTCGAGTATCTTGCTGCGCGGCATGCAACTACACTTGCTGCGCGGCATGCGACTGAACTTGCTGCGCGGCATGCGACTGTCCTTGCTGCGCGGCATGCGACTGCACTTGCTGCGCGGCTGCACATGTGACATTATTTCTGCAGTGAGGCCGAGGCGCTGCGCTGTGCTGAGTATCTTGCTGCGCGGCATGCGACTGCACTTGCTGCGCGGCATGCGACTGAACTTGCTGCGCGGCATGCGACTGTCCTTGCTGCGCGGCTGCACATGTGACATTATTTCTGCAGTGAGGCCGAGGCGCTGCGCGTTGCTGAGTATCTTGCTGCGCGGCATGCGACTGCACTTGCTGCGCGGCATGCGACTTAACTTGCTGCGCGGCATGCGACTGCACTTGCTGCGCGGCTGCACATTTGACATTATGTCTGCAGTGAGGCCGAGGCGCTGCGCTGTGTCGAGTATCTTGCTGCGCGGCATGCAACTGCACTTGCTGCGCGGCATGCGACTGCACTTGCTGCGCGGCATGTGACTGAACTTGCTGCGCGGCATGCGACTGTCCTTGCTGCGCGGCTGCACATGTGACATTATTTCTGCAGTGAGGCCGAGGCGTGCGCTGTGCTGAGTATCTTGCTGCGCGGCATGCAACTGCACTTGCTGCGCGGCATGCGACTGAACTTTCTGCGCGGCATGCGACTGTCCTTGCTGCGCGGCTGCACATGTGACATTATGTCTGCAGTGAGGCCGAGGCGCTGCGCTGTGCTGAGAATCTTGCTGCGCGGCATGCAACTGCACTTGCTGCGCGGCATGCGACTGCACTTGCTGCGCGGCATGTGACTGAACTTGCTGCGCGGCATGCGACTGTCCTTGCTGCGCGGCTGCACATGTGACATTATTTCTGCAGTGAGGCCGAGGCGCTGCGCTGTGCTGAGTATCTTGCTGCGCGGCATGCAACTGCACTTGCTGCGCGGCATGCGACTGAACTTTCTGCGCGGCATGCGACTGTCCTTGCTGCGCGGCTGCACATGTGACATTATGTCTGCAGTGAGGCCGAGGCGCTGCGCTGAGTATCTTGCTGCGCGGCATGCGACTGCACTTCCTGCGCGGCTGCACATGTGACATTGTGTCTGCAGTGAGGCCGAAGCGCTGCGCTGTGCTGAGTACCTTGCTGCGCGCCGCATACAGTGCTGCGCGGCATGCGACTGCACTTGCTGCGCGGCTGCACATGTGACATTATGTCTGCAGTGAGGCCGAGGCGCTGCGGCGAGTATCTTGCTGCGCAGCGCATACAGTGCTGGTACCGAGGTATCTACACGCGACAGCACTTGCTGCGCGGCATGCGACTGCACTTGATGCGCGGCTGCACATGTGACATTATGTCTGCAGTGAGGCCGAGGCGCTGCGCTGTGCTGAGTACCTTGCTGCGCGGCATGCGACTGAACTTGCTGCGCGGCATGCGACTGCACTTGCTGCGCGGCTGCACATGTGACATTATGTCTGCAGTGAGGCCGAAGCGCTGCGCTGTGCTGAGTACCTTGCTGCGCGCCGCATACAGTGCTGGTACCGAGGTATCTACACGCGACAGCACTTGCTGCGCGGCATGCGACTGCACTTGATGCGCGGCTGCACATGTGACATTATGTCTGCAGTGAGGCCGAGGCGCTGCGCTGTGCTGAGTACCTTGCTGCGCGGCATGCGACTGAACTTGCTGCGCGGCATGCGACTGCACTTGCTGCGCGGCTGCACATGTGACATTATGTCTGCAGTGAGGCCGAAGCGCTGCGCTGTGCCGAGTACCTTGCTGCGCGCCGCATACAGTGCTGCGCGGCATGCGACTGCACTTGCTGCGCGGCTGCACATGTGACATTATGTCTGCAGTGAGGCCGAGGCGCTGCGGCGAGTATCTTGCTGCGCAGCGCATACAGTGCTGGTACCGAGGTATCTACACGCGACAGCACTTGCTGCGCGGCATGCGACTGCACTTGATGCGCGGCTGCACATGTGACATTATGTCTGCAGTGAGGCCGAGGCGCTGCGCTGTGCTGAGTACCTTGCTGCGCGGCATGCGACTGAACTTGCTGCGCGGCATGCGACTGCACTTGCTGCGCGGCTGCACATGTGACATTATGTCTGCAGTGAGGCCGAAGCGCTGCGCTGTGCTGAGTACCTTGCTGCGCGCCGCATACAGTGCTGGTACCGAGGTATCTACACGCGACAGCACTTGCTGCGCGGCATGCGACTGCACTTGATGCGCGGCTGCACATGTGACATTATGTCTGCAGTGAGGCCGAGGCGCTGCGCTGTGCTGAGTACCTTGCTGCGCGGCATGCGACTGAACTTGCTGCGCGGCATGCGACTGCACTTGCTGCGCGGCTGCACATGTGACATTATGTCTGCAGTGAGGCCGAAGCGCTGCGCTGTGCTGAGTACCTTGCTGCGCGCCGCATACAGTGCTGCGCGGCATGCGACTGCACTTGCTGCGCGGCTGCACATGTGACATTATGTCTGCAGTGAGGCCGAGGCGCTGCGGCGAGTATCTTGCTGCGCAGCGCATACAGTGCTGGTACCGAGGTATCTACACGCGACAGCACTTGCTGCGCGGCATGCGACTGCACTTGATGCGCGGCTGCACATGTGACATTATGTCTGCAGTGAGGCCGAGGCGCTGCGCTGTGCTGAGTACCTTGCTGCGCGGCATGCGACTGAACTTGCTGCGCGGCATGCGACTGCACTTGCTGCGCGGCTGCACATGTGACATTATGTCTGCAGTGAGGCCGAAGCGCTGCGCTGTGCTGAGTACCTTGCTGCGCGCCGCATACAGTGCTGGTACCGAGGTATCTACACGCGACAGCACTTGCTGCGCCTGCACAGAGCTGCAACGACCATCCAGCGGCACTTCAGAGGCTACAGAGAGCGGCTGCTGCATCTAATTCGATTAAGAGTACGTACGTCCTTGATATTTGTTGTTGTAATGTGGTTATATTATTCACTCAGTCATACATTTATTTTGGGCTAGGTAACAACTGGTGGTGTTGGTAAAGGTGTTGACCGCACTGAACTATGTAAAAGTTTCTTCATCATGCATCGTGGTAATACGAAAACGCTCTGTGTAACGCGTTGATGAGCAACACCTCGAACCGAAATTATGTCTATCAAAAATTTTCTTCGTCACAGACTTGTATGAAAATCTCAAAAAAATCCTAAAATATTTCCCAATAACCATGCAACGTTTTAAGTTGATCGATCAAACGGTTCCTTGTTAATTTAAAAAAATCACAGGATCTCGTTCAAAACATATACCATCAGGGCGATTGTATAACTGTCTTAGCCGAGATAATGGATCGTTATCTATATCAATTGATGAAAGTAAACTATTAATATCATTGTTAACCATTTGAATTGTGCAAAAGCTACGAGAATATGAAATATAATCACATTATTTATCTCAGGAAGTCGACTTAAAGCACTTTGAATTGCTTTACCTTCTGATAGGCTAAATTACTTTCATCAATTGGTGTATAGATAACGATCCATTATCTCGGCTAAGAAGTTATACAATCGCACTGCTGGGACCACTCATATGAGTCAAATCGATCTGTTGAACGCTCTGTCTATGCTCTAACTGCCTTGGAATGAAGATTCAAAGTTGCCGTGAAATGTGAAATTCCAGAAATTTGACAGCCAACACGCAAAATGTCCGTAAATTGTCAATATCTTTTAGATTTAAACACAGATTAGTATGAAAATTGTTAAAAATACAGATAATGTTGGTCCCAATTACCATTCAAAGTTTTAAGTTGATCGGTCAAACGTTTCTAGTTTAAATTTCAATAATCACATGAAATATTTATTTTTATTTTAACCAAATGGAGGATTTGGCTGAAACTTTGTATGATTTGGGACAATGTTGGTCGTAATGACTTGTCAAAATTTCAAATTGATCAAACCAAACAATCGAAAGATTTTTTTTTAAAATTTTGAACCAATCAGTGGATTTAAAAAAAAATAGGGCCTGCAACGCCCAGAAATGGTCCGTACATGTGTGCAAAATTTCAGCTCGATCAAAGAAAAACTGTGACCTGTATAGCCTCACCTAGCAGAAAAAAAACAGAGGTCCGTGCCAAATGAGCCAAAAGGAGACGCTCGCTTCGCTCGCTCAATAATCGCTTTTGCAGTGTTACAACAAAACTTGCTAGGAAAAACGCTCTGTGTAACACGTTGATAAGCGAGCCTTCGTAATGAATGTGAAATAATATTCGTGTGAAAGTTGCTGCTCTATAATAGACCTTGGCAATGCTATGAAGACACCATGCGTCAAAGGTGAGTTATATAATAAATAATCATTTGAATAAATGAATTTTCAATAATATAAGTATATTATATTGATATGTATTTTATATATTAAATCCCCGGAAATATTTGAATTACAGGCATGAATTTGGTGCATTTCTACATGATTTTAACACATCTTGACATATAAATGTATTAGAACATAGGAAGGGGAATTGAATCAGAGGGGCGAATTTTCCCCCCATCTCCCCGCTTCCTACGCGCCTCCCTATGAATAAAGTCAAAAAAGTGGCTCCATTCCATTCCATGTCCATTCCAGGTGAATTCATTCCTCTCCTTAGAGAGATGATCATGAAACTGAAAGTTCGTTCTTCAAATTCATCATATCCCGCCACTTATCCGAATCAATAATCTCCTGCCATCTAGCGGCAGCGATGTGTACCAAGACGTGCTGCCATCTAGCAGGCATTCGCTGAACCCAACGTAATATTTGTTTAGCGTGTAATTACGTAATCAATCGAATCTAGTCTCACATTTAAAAACATTGAAATGAATTCAGAATAATATCCCATTGTATTCAACAAAAAGGAACAAAATAAAAACTAGATTCATTGAACGACTTCGACTTGGCTCATATGTCAGACTGGATCGCCCGACCCATGGCTGGGACTGGTAGCGCAGTTCTGTAATCGAGCTAATTGAAGCCAGGTTGTCGGGACGGTACCCTGCAAAGGGAGCTGGATGTTGTGCGGTCATCGATGTCACGGCGTC
>OW203761.1:45239210-45295210 GCA_934045905.1 Leuctra nigra
CCCTAAAAAGTATGTCACACCTGCAGACCCCCCCCCCCCCCCCCCCACAAAAAAGAACAAAATGCATATTTACGCTATAGGTTATTGATTGATTGCTAAGAAAAAATACTTGTTATTGCAATATATTACATTCAAAGAATAAGAAAACTAAAAAATTGCTAAAATTATATTTCGACTTTTGTACTATCCTAAAGAGAGGGAAAATTCAAATCTGAGTTGAAAATAATATATGTGATATTTATTTTTGGTGAAACATAGACCTACAAATTATCACAAAATAGAAACAATCAACTTGTCCGCCCTCCCCCCTGTCACAGATTGTCACAGTAACAGACACCCCCTCCCCCCTGAGGCGTGACATGCTTTATGAACAGCCCCTAGGTTGTGCAACGAGACTGATTATTCTTCTAATTTTATAGAAGCAAAACGAAGACTTAATCGAGGCACGAATAACCGCCATGGAGAAGGAATCCCTGCAATGGATTCTGTTTATTTTATTTAAACTGCACCACAATCTGCGCACGAATGTGACACCAGGGATTTACAGCCTCCTGAACACGACGTGAGAGCGCTGCATTAATATCAGTTAGAAGATGCAGACGAATTCATCTTTCATGGAGATTATTCTTTCAGGGAGTTGTCTTTCTATGAGCGACAACTCAAGACCATGAAGTATAAGGATTACATGCTTGTCGTCTCCAAGCAGAGGCAGAGGAAGAATTTGATGCATAAACATCAGCACCAAGGATCAGACATCTGGGTAATTCTACGTTCCAAACATGTATATTACTATTTGACCAATGTAGATCTCCTCCCCCCACTACGTCATAAAACAAAAGTCAATGTTTGGTTATGACAGCTGTCAGTGACCAAACAACTGTCAGTTAACAGCAAAGAGCTGTTTCTTACAGAATTTAACAGTTTTACAATCTCCAAATTGCCATTAATAATAGTAATGATTTAGACTATCTATACCTTACCATAAGAGAGGTAAGGCCTTTTTAAGTTGACGAAACAATCCAGTGACAGAAGCCATTAAAAAGTAAAACAATTTGGCAACATACCTGACAAAATATAAGTTATTTCGTTTCCACTGATTTAATTGTCCAGCATACCATCAAACATGATTCATATCAGTTTAAATATATTGATTGTACTATTTCAAGTGGTAAATTAAACTATTAATTACGTGTGAGCTAAATTCTTGGATCTATTTGAATTTCATTTGTTTGAATGAAAAATTGTTATTTTCTAAGAACCCTGTAGTTACCATGGCAATACTTTTGTCTTTCATAAGGAAGGCAACGCCCAGCTTCATTGGTCATTGTTTTGTTGTTTGGTAACTGTACCTCAAACGAAGGGGAATAGAATCTACATAAAAAATATCATTTTTATGTAGGTTCTTGTGTTACAAGATCACTTGAAATTCCGCTCCAATTCCACTGGAATTCGATTCCATGCAATGTTAATTCTTATGGCCATGACCGGATTCCATTAGATTGGAAATGGGTGAAAAGTTCTAGAACAGGCATAGAACATTTTAAATTCCTTTCTGCTGGAATCCGATTCACGGCCATAGATTAACGACGCATGGAATTGAATTCCAGCAGAATAGGGAGTTTTGAAGTTACAGAATACGGCCCCTGTTGAAAAGTTCACAGCTGTCAAAACGTAAATAACTATATGGAGTCGTTCCATATATATGGAGTCGTGGACTCAACCAATGACTTTTCGCCAACCTCTCTGATTCTTCTCAAAATTTGGGATAATACTGCCAAGATCAAAGCAACACACACCTCTTTCAGGGTTTTTCCCTATTCTTTATACTTTTTGAGCGAGCGTCACCACGGTACTCTTATGGCACTTTCTGTGTGTTTTTTTTGCCGGCACTGCCCAGGTTAAACCGCTCAAGCAATCGATCTGAAATTTTGCACACATACTAACGTAATCTATGCGGTCTCTGGGATCGTTTTTGAACGGGATCCTGTGATTGGTTCAAATTTTAGAAAAATTATCTTTCGATTGGTATGGTCCAATCAATTTGAAATTTAGCATAGTCATATCAACCAACATTTAACCCAATCATAAAAAGTTTCAGCCAAATCCTCCCATTGGTTCAAATTTGAAACCATTTTTCCGGGGATTTTTGAAATTTAAACTAGAACCGATTGACCGATCAACTTAAAACTTCGCATGGTCATTTGGACCAACATTTAAGGTATTTTTGCCAATTTTTAGTCTAATCTGTCAATTTTCAAAAGTTTTTGACATTTAAGGGACATTTTATTCCATAATCTAGAAATATTTGTAAAACGTACTACATTTTCATTACTTGCCTTCTTTAAGCTTCTGCTCCACCAAGGCCTGTGTAGAACAGCCAAGCAGTCCACAATAATTTACAATAAAACTTTAAGCGCATATCAAATCAGATGCAGTACAAAGGCCAAATAATCAAATTAGTTTAAATTTAACATTTTCTGATTGGTCGACAATCAAAATGTTCCGATTTAGTTCAAATTTTGCATGGTGATCAGGACAAACATAATCTAACATTTTACACATGTTAAGCCCAATCAGTCAATTGTTAAGTTGTCATTTTACGAGTTTAGTATGGGTTGTCAAAAGCTGGAAAAAGTATGTAGGAAAGTCACGACACAATGGATATTCATCCAGAGTGTTTATATGGAGATTGGAAAAGTTGCAGAGAAAATCGACTTGTGCTGTATCACGTATCGTGACTGGGGATGCTGCATGTTCTGTGCTCGCTCATCAACGCGTTACACTGAGCGTTTTCCTGGTTTACTTACAGGGCGCCAAAATAGACCAAAAAAACTTACTTTTTGGATAATTGAGCGTTAGACATTTAATATCTTTTTACTGGTTCCACCTAGAACGATGAATTTTTTAGATCTGATAGCTCTTGAAACAGACTTCAAATATTTAAAAGTAATTTTATTATAGAAAAAAAATTGTATTTTGTATTTTTTTTTCTGTAAAAAAAACAGTGTGTTTTTTTGTGTGTTTTTTTCAATAAATACTTTTAAACTTTCAATTTGCCTTTCCTATAAGATACAGTCCACTGAAAAATGTCAAACAACAACATTTAAGATCGTTTTACTCGTTCCACCTAGAACGAAGGTTTTTTTAGAGTTGATGGCTCTTGAAACAGACTTTTAAAATATCTATTGTCGTTTTCGGCTGGCCGCACTGGGGTTGCACTGAGCTGCACTGAGTGCAAGTGACGTGTTCGACTGGCAGTGCGAGTTGCTCTGGGGCAATGTTTTTGTATTCGACTGGGAAGTGGTGCACACTGGGTGCGCACTCAGTGCACTATTTCTTGCTCGGAAATATTTGGTAGAGTTGCCCCTCCACTCCGCCGCACTACGACAAAATGGCGGCGAGAAAAACAAAATTGATGTTGTAACTGGAGGTTTTCCTTTAAAACACTCGGGAGCTCAATTTCTTCGGTTGCCATTTGAAAATAGCTGTCAGTGTCAAAACACAAAATCAAAACATATCATTCGTATTCGGCTGAGACCGCACTGGGGGCAGCACTAGGCAGCACTAGTGCAAAACCAGGTTACGATATGACGTCACGATCAAGAACTCAGTGCAACCCCAGTGCGGCCAGCCGAAAACGACATATGTCGTAGATTTGAACTCAATATGAAGCATCTGAGTGTGTTTTGGAAAAAACTACCCCCCCCCCCCCCCTTGCACTCCAATGACCTATTATTTGTAATGACGGAGTGTTTGCGTTTGGTTTCCCACAGGGGCACAACAAACTCTGCGAGAATAATGCTCGTCAAAACCTGCACAAGAGAAGCGTGTTCCTGCCGAAAGATCGAGACAGTTTGAAAATCAAGCAACAGGCAGATAATTATTCAGAGTTTGTGAAATGCATCCAGAGCAATCCGTAAGTAAATCATTTCTGTACCTCAGAGGTAGAAGGCCCGAACTCCATTGCAACGCTCTCTCCAAGGTCAACGTGTTACACAGAGCGATTTCTTTGTTAACTACTATTGCCAGAAATTATAACTTTCAGCTTTAATTCCGATAATTCTGTTGTTTATAAAATGTAATATTCTAATGGGATGGGATCTGCCCTCAGGCTGGCCCTGCATTCTAGATTGTGGCTGCAGTTTATTGATTTCAAAGATTGATAGAAATCACAGAATTTTAAATTGTATTAACGTTGTTTACAAATTCTTCAGCATTGTTGCGTAGATAGATTATGATATGACCGTCATACGTCACAAACCGTTTTATCCCGCCAAAATATCCCAAGAAAATTAATTTTTGTAAATTAATATTTTAAATCTTTCGGGGGATCAAGTGTGTGTGTTTGTCATGATTGTGTTGATATTAGAAAGTTTATGATACAAAAATTAAAGTGGGAATCACACTGGGCTGAACCCAACGTGATCGTTCTATCGCTCTGCACTACAGACCAATTATAGTCTTTCCACATGCTTATGTTGATAATGTGGTCCATATGCGGGTTCCCTAACAACCCAGTTTGATGCCCAAGGAGACTGCCCTTTCCTTTCACTTCTATCAATCAAAGGAATCAATCAATAAACCATATAGGTATCTTCAACTTCTAGGTTTCGAACCAATGACGCAAAGAACAGCATATCGAACACCTATATCGCTAACTGACATAACTTAGATCCTACCTACGGAAACGCTTCATTGCTCGTCGGGAACGTTTCCGTGCCAGACAAATCCTGACCACATGATATGAGCTACTTGTAGGTTATGACAGTAGTAAGCGATAAAATTGTAGATAAAGGTCCAATACTTGATGCTGTTATTGCTTTTTCTATATTCATATACCTATACTACATATCTATTTGGTGTATTTCCCTCTAAAACCACTCGATGCTGGCAACAAACTGACAACCGTTGCCGTTGGGCCAGAGAGAATGGGGAGTTTGGGGTTTAGTGTGATGACCTCCCTCCACCTGTTATCAGTCTCTCGACGGTGCGGGTTGTGGAGGCTCGGGCTGTAAATGTTACACCGTCCTTCGGATGGGACGTTAAGCCGTTGGCCCCTTTGAAATCTTTCGTCAGGTGTCTAGGCTACATGCCGGTACCAAGTTTCCTCTCCTCCCTTCTCTATAATACATTCTCACTAGTGGTGTCTCGGCTCAGTTGAGAATATAGGCTTAATAATAATAATGACCGATCTTAGCTCTTTCACCTTACTTTAAATTCGTTGCACAAATTATCAATATTAAATTGATCAAAATCTGAGGAAACTCTATCTGGGTTTTTACACCTCATGGCTGGACAGCTAGATCACATTGTGATTATGAATGAGTGAGTGTATGGATTAAGAGGCAATGATTATAACACACATTATGTAAATAAGTCAGCCAAATTGATTTATTGAAAGAAACCTTCTTGATAAAAGAAACTCATAATTTGTTTCAGTAAGAGAGGTCATTTACCGACTAATGAAAAATACCTATAAGTCTACGTAGGTTTCTATTAAAAAAAATCAGAAAAAACTAAATAATTGCATGCAATGATATCTTGAAATACATATTGTTCCCATGTCTTGTCACTGGTCCGCCGGCGATTACGAATATGGAGTCAAATATGCTACGATTGCGGCTCGTTGAATTTTATCATCATCCTCATCTTCATAGGGTTTACATTGAACAGGTCGATAATCATGAAAGTCGACAGCTTTAGGATCAGCGCCAAGTTCATGCAGTAGTTTTACAGCGTCTAAATAACCAAACTGACTTGCATGGTGTAGAGCTGTACATCCATTATCGTTTATCACCGAGAGGTCTACGCCTTGTTGATAAAGGTACTTTATGATGTCTGTGCGGCCATAACGACTTGCGGCGTGAATTGGCATCTCTCCATCCTTATCTTTAACAGCCAAGTCCGTGTCAATGAGACGCAAGTACTTTACGACATCTAGGTAACCATAGCAACATGCATGGTGAAGTGGAGTCTCTCCGTTCCTATCTTTAACAGTTAAGTCTGCACCAATTAGATGCAAGTATTTTAATACGTTTACGTCAACATGCTTGGAAGCGAAGTATTCAGGAAGACCGGAGTTAATGTCGGTTAGAGCGACGTCAATGCCATGTTGATGCATGAATTTGATTACATCGAGATATCCACGTTTACATGCAAATGACATTAGTTTCTTGCATTCTTTGTCGTCTAGTTTCAGGTCAGCTTGTCTTTGCATGACGTATTTTATAATTTCACTTGATCCACTTCGTATTCCCATGTAGAAAAGGTTCTCACCGTTCTTTGACCTCGCTGACATTGGCAGACTTCGTTGCTCTATCAAGTACTTTAGATCTTCTAAACGTCCTTCTCGGGCCGCCGCGAACATCACATTCTTGTGAAATTCAGTCCTCAATCTTTGAAGCTCTTCATCCATTCTTGAATTCTTGGATTTTGATTCATCCTGAAATTGGAGAATATCATTTAATTATTATTTATTAATGAAGTTGGGGATTGGGCATGGGGTTAACAACTTTAGCCTGTAAAACATCAATCGTTTCGAATCACCACATTTTGCCTGGAATAAGGATGGATTAGTAGAACAACGACATGGCTTCGTTTTGTATGGGAGTCCAGAACTGGATTTTAGAGGTAGGTGAAGAACAGGTAGAAACAATGATGACTAAACAATTTTTAGAAGTATTTAATCCTAACCTAACCTTTCTAAGTTTATATCTTGTAGGTATTCTATCCAAACCCGCTTATAGTGCTATCACACGCAAGCGGTTTTACACTTCCGAACAGTAGACATAAAATTCCATATTTCTGAAACCAGAAGTCTGCCCACTCCAAACCTTAACTAAATAGTAGCTACTACTATAATGATGATGATGATGATACAATTTTATTAAATTTGTAATCCTAACCGTTCTAGGTAATTTAAATCCTGTGTTTCTATTGAAACCCGCCTCTAGCGCAATCACAAGTGCGTGTTTAACCCCTCTGCGCGGTACATTAATTCATTGCTCTGGAACTAATACCTAGTATGCCCACTATAAGCCTTAATTGAAAAGATTGCTAATTCATTGAGGATTAACTGTGAAACATATTTTTTTTAAGAATTTCAATTACCTATACCTTTAAAGGGAGTACCAAAATAGTCTAAATTTTGAGTTTCCCCCCCACCCATACACTTTTATTTTGGTGGGCCCAAATATCTATTTTATGAAAGTGTGTAGGCTACCTTTAGATACAATTATCTACATTTTTGTAATAAAAATATTTGTCTATCATAATTCAGATACATTGAAATGTCTGTTTTGTGGAATATGTCAAATTTTGAGTTGTCTGTAATCAATTTTATACGGAATGAAAATTTGTCAAAACAAAAAATACGTAATACGTACCTACCTACAATCTTAGCTAGTAGAAAATTTGGCGATACAAAAAAATACATAATGCGTACAAACCTAGCAACTTAGTTTCATCAAAATCGAAGAGAGTAGTACCGTCAAGCGGGGTGACTTTGAACAATTTGTCAATTTTGTTTATAATTGTTTTTAATGTTTCTTTGGACTTGATATTTTTATTTTGTTTCCTTTTGGATCACCTTGGACTTTGTTCTTTCCAAGATATTGTAGCAACAAGGGTGTCAAAATAAAATATTAATCAAAACTAAAAAAATCACAAATTTTGTGGGTCAAAAACTTTCCATTGTACGACTCTCTAGGTGGATTCCTCTCAGCTACAGTATTTTTTTTTCAAGTCTTTGATCCATTGACAAGAAAATGTGAAGTTTCCAGGTGTCTACTACAATCAAATTTTGAGAAAAAAAATAATTTGGAAAATACAAATTTCATAAGGGGTTTGGGGTGATTTTAAACATGTTGGATTATCGTCCAAGATGACAACCAAACATTATGTCAGTCAAATAACTGATGAAATAGATCCTTATGATATTGAACATGTATTCAATTTGTTACGGAGGGAATCGAAGAACATTTTCTATTGGCTGCAAAAGGACACCTCAATATTACACATTTGAGACATCGCCAAAAAATTGCCTCAACTTATATTCAATAGGAGGTTCAAAATGTTGTTAAATAATATCTCATTTGAACGCTATGTTCCTCTCATGAACTTTTAATCATTTACATGTATTTCTACTGTTAGGTAATCATTAAATTGAAACATGCTTAAATTCATGGCTGCAAGCGCCTTCCACGCAAATTGCCAAAAGAACTATGATACAAGATGTGTTCTGAAATAAACCAAAATTCTTTGCTTACTAAATATAATGTGTAGAACCTACTAATAACTTCCATTGTTAGTGTTACTAGAAGTCTAGAACAGTATAAAAATGTGGTCATAATATATTATGAAACTTAAGAAATTTTAAATATTGAAAAAGTAATTAAATTACATTGTAGGTAATATGCTGAACAAAATCTACAAAAATAGTTTTCCTATGGTCCTCTTTATGCTGATCATTTGAACATATCATAGGCATGAGGATTTATAGAGTAAAAATGTTTGGTGGTCAAAGTGACCCCACAAGTGGGGTCACTTTGAACCCATTTTTTATTCATATTATTTATCATGCCTTGGAGACAAAATAAAAAATCTACCTATAGGTACATTGTGTACCTACACTCTTCAACGTGCACAGGAAGTAAAAATAATAGGTAGGTACCTAAGCTGTGTACCTAAGCCTTCATTTGAGAGAAAAATGATAATTAAATTACTAAAAATTGTTCAAAGTGACCCCGTTTGACGGTATCTAATCAATATTCATTGGTTTGGTACTCTATGGCAGCGGTCGCCAACCGGTGGTCCGCGAGAAAATCTTGGTGGTCCGCAGAGAAATTTGGAAGTTAACTTTAAAGTTTCCATGCAATTTATTTAATTAAGAAAAATGTCAATCCAATACAAATGTACTGAATTCGGACATGTTTCAATACGTAAATGTGCCTTTTAAAAGAATATACATATTCACTAGCACTATAATGAAAATATTACTAGGAAAACGCTCTGAGTAACGCGTTGATGAGCGAGCACGGATACGTGCAACACCTCGAACCGAAATTCTGTTTATCGAAAATGTCCCAATTCCTAAAATATTGGTCTCAATAACCACGCAATGTTTTAACTTAAGTTGATCGATTAAACCTTTGGGATTGAACGATTCCTTGTTAATTTTCAAAAATCACAGGATCTCGTTTTAACATCAATTTCATATACGTTTGAAAGTTTCTGCTCTAACAACCTTGAACTGAAGATTCAAAGATGCCGTGAAATGTGAAATTAGAGAAATATGACAGCCAACACGCAAAATATCCGTAAACTGTCAATAACTTTTGAATTTAAACATAGTTTAGTCTGAAAATTGTCAAAAATACTGATAATGTTGAACCCAATGACCATGCAAATTTTTAAGTTGATCGGTCATACAGTTCTGGTTTAAATTTCAAAAAGCACATGAAATATTTTTTTAATTTTTAATCAATGGGAGGATTTGGCTGAAAATTTGTAAAATAAGAGACAATGTTGGTCTTAATGACCATGCAAAATATAAGGTTGATCACATTGTAGAAGACCATTTTCATTTTTCAGCCTATCAGGAGATGTTTATTTAAATTTTAACCAATCAATGGATTTCAAAAAAAATTTGGGTCAGCAAACAGAAAAGGTTGTCTCTACATGTGTGCAAAATTTCAGATCGATAGGTGAAACGGTGCGACTTCTATTGCTCCAGATAGCAGCCAAAAGTATAAAAAAAAAAAAAAAAAAAAAACAGAGGTCCGTGTCAAAAGAGTCAAAAGGAGACGCTCGCTTCGCTCGCTCAATCAGTTCCGAGTATTTTTCCAAAACCTAAGAGTCATTTTAAACGCTTTTTTCTCGAAATAAAAGTTGGCTGAAAATGCGTAGAAACGCGCCAAATGACTTCCTGAAAACAATTTTTTTCCGGGGCTAAGCGCCCCGAACCCGCTTGGTACTGGAGGGCCCTCCCCCCATTGTCTCCCTCACCAATCGTATTTCCCGGCATACGTATTTTACGCACCTGAGTGGTCCGCGAGATATAAAATTGTCATAAGTGGTCCGCGAGGTTCAAAAGGTTGGCGACCGCTGCTCTATGGCTTGACAGTGGATTTCAAGGCCGAATAGGGTTAAAAACCATATGCAAATATTCTCAAAATGTAATTAAGCGAGCGTCACTCTATGGCACTTTCTGTGTTTTTTTGTTATTATGTCAGCTCTGCCCAAGTCAAACCGAACAACAAAATAGATATGAAATTATGCACACACAACTAATGTAATCTAAGCGGTCCCTGCGATTGTTTTTAAACGGGATCCTATGATTGGTCTAAATTTTAATAAAATTATCTTTCGATTGGTTGGTCCGATCAATTTGAAATTTTGCAAATTCATTGCAACCAACATTGTCCCCAATCTTACAAAGTTTCAGTCAAATCCACCCATTGGTTAAAATTTAAGACAATCTATCTTGTGATTTTTAAAATTTCAATAGATCCGTTTGAGCGATCAGCTAAAAATTTTGCACGGTCATTGGGACCAACATTTTAAATATTTAGGATTTATAGATTATAGATTATATATTATATTATATTAGATTATAGATTTATATTCAAATCTTGAAATATTTTAAAAAGTATTTCATCAAGTGCCTTCTTGATGATTCAGTTTCAATCCAAGGCCTGTAGAAGACTTACAAACAACGCATCAAATCTCACAATACGAAGGCTCGCTTATCAACGTGGTACACAGAGCGTTTTCCTAGTAATTAAAACGGTAGGGGTGGTCAGTAATCACTTCAAAACTGCTAGAAAACCCATCATTTGAATGTATAAAACCAGTGAACCACCATAGCATAGTAGGTAGTAGTGATGTAAATCCGTAAATTACGAGCCGTAAATTACCCGGTAAATTACCAATTTGTCGTGTTGCTTCCGTTTTCAAAGGAATTCCAAAATCGATTTTTTTTACTAGAAATTCTAAAAATTCCCTGCGGGGACATTAGGGATTTTATCAAATAACGCATTTACAGATTATATTGCATTTTGTCTAAAGTTTCCCTAAGAATATTGCATATCACATTTTTAAATTTCATTGAAAAGGATGCCAAAATAGCTTCATATTCGATTCTTTTGAATGACTCAAAAAAATTCCCTGCGTGGCAAATGGGGATTCTATTTATAAAAACAAATAGATATTATATTAAATTTGCATAAAGTTTCCACAGAATATTGCATATGACAAACCATTGTACATTTCTTTGAAAAGAATGCCAAAATAGATTCAAATTTGATTCTTTAGTATCAAAAATTCAAAAAAAGCCCTGTGTGGTAAACTCGGTGCGGGCCCCCCAGACTCCCTTGTAAGGGCGAACTACTTTTTCCTCACATTCATATGATCTCCGATAATTTTGACCCTCCCCCTCCCACTCAAAATAAAGTTCCTACAAGCCTGTATATGCTACCTAATGCAATCTCATTCAAATAAATATTGCATTTAAAAGTGCAAATTCTTGTCACTGATTTTAATTAGGTACCATTTTTCCTTGCAAGTATAACTGCTCTAATATCAGGTGCAATTTTGTATTTTTAAATTACCGCACATTGGTAATTTACCCGGTAATTTACAGCGTAATTTACCAAATTATAAATTACCGGTAATTTCCCAACACTAGTAGGTAGCCTAATGCTCAAAAGAATTTGCGTTCGCAAGTAGGTATTTGCGGATGTCAGTCTAAAACACCACAAGAACTCCATGACAAGACCGTGTGCTAATAATCTTATGGATGGAATCGAATCCAGTAGACTCTGGCCACTTGCGCCGATAAATCTGGAAATTATTTTTCAGAGCATGAGGCTGATAGCGTTTTTCTAGGTTAGTTTTGAATAGGAACTTAGTAGGTAGGTACGTAGTACTTACAAGACTATTACGTGTACGCTTTCTCTTCACCCTCTCTTCATCGATATCAAGATCCTTATTCTCTCCTGCTACGTTTGTTACTAGCTTCCCTTGATCTTTAGCAATCTCCGTATTATTTGTCAACATTTCAATCTCATTCGCAGCCGCCATTTTCAGTTCAGATTCAGTTCAGTTGGCGTCGGCCGCGGCGTGCGGACTTGTGAGAAGGCTGTGACCACGCTGCGTTGCCAAATCTCTCAATACGCGAAATTGGAGGGATATTTTAAAACTCGTTTACTAAACGTTTTCCAGGAAAGCAACAAAATTAATACTTGGAGTAACTGTAACCATAAAAACACTCCGTGTAAAAATACCAGCCAAGTCTCTTCAATTAAAAAAAAAATAGAAGAAATCTAAAAATTCAGCACTGAAAAGTAGTGATATCAAAAAATTGGCCAAGTCAAAAATTTTCAAAAAATACTTGGCGCATCGTGCATATAAATAGTATAGAAGTAGGCAGGAAATGAAATGTACTCATCTACACATGTCCTAAAAAAAACGATGCGCCAAGTATTTTTTGAAAAGTTTTGACTTGGCCAATTTTTTGATATCACTACTTTTCAGTGCTGAATTTTTAGATTTCTCTATTTTTTTTTAATTGAAGAGACTTGGCTGGTATTTTTACACGGAGTGTTTTTTATGAAGATATCACTCCTTTTTTCAGTTTATTATTACAACTTGTAACATATTGTGGCACCAAAGATTATAATTCTTTTAAAAAATAAGATTTTGTGATTTGGTTGCTAAGAAAAGTTGTGCTTGTTACTGTGTTAATGCTATAATTTCTTCTTTCACTATTGGTATTCCTTATAGATGACCTTCTAAATCGAATGGCGCTAATTTCGTTCTAATCGGTCCAGCCGTTTTTATATATGACGTCACTTCCGGTTTAAAAATGGCGGCACAAAAAATTTATAAGAACAAAGGTATCATCAGACGCCAAAAGTGCACATGTGGTAAAATTTTCATATCGATCGGTTCAGCCGTTTAGGCTGTGGCGGTGATAGCAACGTTTCCTGATATCTGAATCTGAATCATCATCAGATAGCTTTTAAAAGGGGTGTAATTTCACTGTTTTCACGGCCCTCTAGCACCCAAACGGCGTAACGCATTGTTCCCAAATTTGGTATATGTTGTCAAGTGGGCCATAGCTCGAAATTAAGTTATTTCGCAACAATGTGAGATTTCTTAATTTTGAGATCCAGTAGGCCGAAAATGCCATGTTGTTGCTTACAGTAAAAGTGTTGGTCTGCTCCTCAGTTTATTAGGTATTTACGGTATGCTGAGTGAGTGTGAGTGTATACGGTACGACTTGGCTGGGTGGAGCGACCGCTCCACTAGATGTATATTCAGTTTCTCAAAAGTATTGTGCATTTTTGTATTACATTACATTGTACCTGACTTACCTTAAATTTACATTCCATAACAAATTAAATAAAATGATTAGTAAATTATCCAAAAATATAGTTTTATTGCATTAGCAATAAAATTTCCTTTAGCGGAGGATTTTTGAATGATGGCATTACATTTTTCTAAGCTGTCAAATTACTAGGTACCTACTTAAAAATGTGGAAAATATCAAAACTACCAAATATTTTTGCCATATTTTGCTTCAGGTCACCTCTCAACTTTATACACATTAACCCTACAAGGCAAGTGCCAAGGCTGAAAAGTGTATAGTGCCAGCCATATTAAGCAGAAATGTGGACATAATTGGGAAAATTAATTTGAAGATGAAATAATTGTTCAACAATATTGGATCTGTTTTAAAAGTTTCAGAAGACTAAAGAGTTATATGAGTGCATGACATTTTTATTATTTTCAAAATATCAATTGTTTAAAAATATAATTTATTGAATAAAATTTTATTTTAAATAAATAATTTCAAAAAATAATTATTAAAGACCATAATCGTTTTTATCAAAATAAATATTATGTGCAATGCTGAGAAATACCAAAAAATATCAAACAATTATCTGCTATAGAATAAACGAGAATTCACCGCCATCTTTATGAATCCTGTTTCACGGCCCTCAAAAGTTATTTTATCGACTGATCCAGCTCAACTATTGATCCACTATTGATCATACACAAATCAACCAATAAAATACTCTGTGTGCCCTTAAATAAAATTCAGGGCCCCAAATTTACTAAGTGTCGAAAAAATCGACAGTGGCACTAGAAATACAGTTTGAAGTGTCAAAAACGCTTCGTGTAACGCGTTGATGAGCGAGCACCAACAAGGGCGACATCGCCAATTGAGCACGTTCCATTTAATCAAAGATAACTATCTACATTATTACCCATTTTCCTAAAATAAATTATTTTAGAAGTATCTATACAATACCTATGTATCAATACCTACATTACATATTACGGAACAGGTTGGCTGAGTGGTAACGCTCTGAACTTGTATTCCGGAGGCCCGGGTTCGATTCCCGCGGCCGTCCTTCCTGACTGGGTTTTTTTTCGTGATTTTCCCTCAGTCGGCAGGCAAATGCTGGGAAGGTACCCTACTTATAGGCCACAACCGCCTCCTTCCCACCTTCCATCCTTACCTACTCTTCACCAGACTTGGGTAAATTACTTTTAAAAAGTAATGAAATTACGTTACAAATTACATAGGTCAAAATGTAGTAAAATTACTTTACCGTTACCGTTATTAAGAAGTAATGAAATTACTTTACATTTCATGAAGAATAGTAACGAAATTACTTCGAAATTTTCCGTGATTTCCGAAATGTACACAACACAAAATAATAAAAATGGCGCCTATCCTACAACCAGCATGCAATGGGATTCTCATGTCATTTTATTGAAAATATCCATTTGACATTATTTTACACGACGATTCTAGGTGTTTATGATTAAAAAAAAACGTCCAAAAGAAAAATGTATATCAATTCAGGCGCAAATTCATCATACTCATCGTGAATTTAGTTCAACAACTTGAAAATGATGTACGAAAACAACAGTGGGGGAGCGGCAATTTGTAACGCGTTACTAACCTCAAATTACTTAGAAAAAAGTAGTGAAATTACTCGGACGTTACTTCAAAAATTTTGTAATGAAATTACTGGCTCGTTACCCAAAAAAGTAATTTCGTTACAGTAATGCGTTACTTTCGTTACGTTACTACCCAAGACTGCTCTTCACCATCATCTCCCAATCATCATCATAATCATTCATCCGTCGCCATTAGCCTCGCTGCAGAACAGTGCGACGTTAAGCCCCAGATAAAAAAAAATACATTACATATTGACAACATTATGTATAGACCACATTTTAAATTATCTAGATACCTAGCTCTGCTTTTCAAAAAATTTCATATGCAGTACCGTGATCCTCATATCTATTAGTGTTTTTCAACAATGGATAATAACATGAATAGATATGAGGATCACGGTACTGCATATGAAATTTTTTGAAAAGCAGAGCTAACTAGATAATTTAAAATGTGGTCTATTGCAGTATGATCCAATCAACATAAAATAATCTGTCTTTCAATAAAACTGAGAATAGCCATCAGTAGAAGGCAGGGCGGTTGGGTACACTATAAATAGATTATGACGTCATCATTTTTTATCAATTTTTTACCAAATTTTTTATCGATTTTTTTATCGATTTTTTATCGATTTTTTTATCGATTTTTTATATCGTATTTTTTATTGATTTTTTTTATCGTTTTTTTTATCGTTTTTTTTTATCATTGGTTTTGTTTTGGACCGCCTCCACCGGAAGCCGTCACCACCGGAAGCCGCCCCACCACCGCCGCTGGAAACCGTCATCACTCAAGGCTCCGCCCCTTTTTTATTTTCTGGCCGTGTCTCGAAGCCATGTCACTTGCGAATCTCATAATTAGAATCCAGCGACGCTAACCACTGCCCTAACGAGGCAATAGAGTAGAAGCGCTGTAATGAGTGTACAAGTCCTCTTGTTGACCTCAAAAGTGAAAGTAAGTTCGACTGTTCGACCGACCGAGTCTGTTTGATCGACCTCATCTGTCATTGTCGCTGCTTAGTACCAATGTACCGTTACACTAATGAGTTTATAAGTACCTTTGTGGTGGCTAATTATAGTGTACTATAAAATTTTGCTTACTGAAACTATGTTTCATTGTGTTAATGTACCTGCAAACACCATCTAGCGGCTAAATTGTGAACCTTCAACTCACTACTTCTGTCGCCACCTAGTTGCAAAATGAGAAACTGTAGTGACAATGCCGACCATTTTGGAATGTATTTCTATTTTCGTGAAACATAACGGATAGCTTGATCTACTGTCTCAATTCATATTGACCAATGCCAGCATGAAACAAATTCTAATGAGAATCAATGAAACTTGATGAAAACTTACTGAATTTTATTTTTTACATACTTTGGATTAATGAACTATTGATTGAATAATTGATAGATTGATTAGTTAATGATTTTAAAACATGATTTTACATGAATGGAAAATCATTTGGTACGTCATTGGGTAACAAATAACCACGCGTGTTTCATTCCTGGTGTCTAAAATGTGAAACTATTATTTTTACGACAATAAAAGTGCCAAAGTACCTACAAACTCCACACTAAAGTGTAAAGCTACTCTACGTCCTTGTGACCAAAGTATCTGCAAACGCCATCTAGCGGCTGAAATGTGATCCTATAATCTAGTTCCTTTATGTGTTGTACCTTGTTGCAAATTGTGAAACTAAAGTCATTGGCCGACTTGGATTCTATTATCAGAATAGAATGTGTTCTACTTTCTATTTTCAAAGTCATAGCATTCTTCTACATTCTATTTCTATTTTCAGGAAAGATAGCGGTAACTTGATCTACATTCTAATTTCATTCTGGTCAATGACTTATATGAAGTAAACGTTCCATCAAAACAAATTCTATTTAGAATGAATCTTGTTGAGGAATGCAATGACTTATAGAATTTATAAAATATCAGCCAAGCTCTTAAATAATCACAAGATTTAAAATCATGGTTTTACACGGGAGATGATAGGGAAACAAATAACCACACGGAATTCATTTAAAAACCATCATGGTGTATATAATTGAGGAATAAGACAATGATTAGTACTCACAATTAAAATACTCCCTAATAAAAAATATTTTAATATCCTCGTCCGGATCGTAATCACTGTAATCGTCAGAATCGCAGGAATTGGTCTCATTAAACGTTGTTGGTAACTCACACAAATTGTCTATATCACTGTCATCGCACTCACTCGTGCTATCTATTTTTTCTTCCGCTTCTTCTTCTTCTTCTTCTGCATCATCTTTTTCATCTGCATCTTCTTCTTCTTCTTCTTCGTCATCTATGGTCAAATCTATATAGGCTTCTTCTCTAAATGGTTTTTGATGATGCTGATGGTGCTGATTCTCCATTTGAACATAATGTGTCACCTCCTTGATAATTATGCAGTCATCGTCTTCCTAAATAAATAAATAAAATAAAATAAAATGAAATAAAACATATAAATATTCAATTAAGTAAATAAATAAATAAACAACTACATATAACATTTACATTACCAGATTACATTACCATTACTTTGACTTACCAGATCCATAAGCTCTTTATTGGTGAAGTTCGCCATAATAATATAACAATAATTTACGAGTACGTTTCACAGACCACCTTCTGCGTTGAATGCAAACGTGATTGTGTGAGAAATGTCAAATGGCTGTGATTTGAGAAGGCGGTGAATAAGGTGGAAATGCAAATGTCTTGAACGCGGAATATTTAAAATTCTGAATGCCCTTTACTAATGTATTGTAGTAATGATAGAACCCAGGACTGTAAGATAGAATATAGAGCGTCACGGCATTACAAATCAAAAATTTCGATGGAAAACACAAAGGCTAGGAATACTGTGAGGGTTTTCCAATGGGGCAAACACTATGGGGATATTGGGAAACCGTGTAAATACTCCTATGACGTATTTGAAACAGTACACGCACACATATCACTGTTTTCCAGTACTAACTTATTCATTGTAAAATAATTAAAAGCAGTTTTTAAATATTGTTTAACGTCCAAAAATTAAAAATAATATTAGTAAAAATAAAAATATCGCAACAATGTCTTGAAAATTACGCTTTGTAAAATGTGCAGAACAGTGCAACGTTAAACACTGCAGCATGACGCAGTGTACGTACTCAATAAATTAATAAATTGATAATTTAATATTAAAAAATAATAAAAAATGCTACAAATGACTATAATTCTAAATAATATTCTTGTGTATTACTTAATCGCAACAATGTAAAAAAAAAAAAAAAAAAAAAAAATTGTAGAATGTTATTTCACAAATAACAGCAATTTATTCTCAAAACAAGAATAAAAATGTCACATTCATACATAAATAATTGACAATATATTAAAGTAATGTTATTAGTAATTATAATATTATTATTATTATATTTAACTCAACAATACATCAATATCAATTTCTTTTTCTTAAATGTTCAAGTTATTGCTAGTTTCATAGGCATGACGTCAGGGGTTTTCAGCTTTACCCACTACATCACAGCCAACAATCGAAACGTGGAGATTCAGGAGAAAAGCTAGGTCCGCTTGTCGACCTCAAAGGTTAAAGTATATATTCATTGCAGTTGGTATTTATTTACATCTACCTATCTGAGGTTATCAGTATGTTTTCACGTACATAATTCATTTTAAAATTACTTTTGGGTAGACAAAATACTTTATTTATATAAATATTTCCTTTCTATGTGTGTGCCTGAAGATGGCTAGTGAATCTAGCTGAAACGTTGCAAATAAAGTATTTCTATTCACGTTTGTCTACCCAAAAGTAATTTTAAAATGAAATATATATATAGCACTGTTCAAGTGTTGACAATTAGTTGATGAAATGGATCCCTCTTGGAAAGTTCCATTTAGTGCTGTGATCTCGGGGCCCAGTGGGTGTGGGAAAAGTCATTTCGTTGCCCGGTTTCTCAAACACCTTGATGCTATGGTGGACAAACCAATAGCTGAAGTTATTTGGTGTTATGCAGAATGGCAAAGTCTGTATGATAACCTTCAAAAAGAACATTCTATTCGTTTCCATAGAGGTATTATTGACTCTGACGAATTACCTACTAGTTCTAAAGCACGTATAGTAATCATCGATGATCTTCAACGTGAAGCCGATGAACGGGTCACTGATTTGTTTACCAAAGGTGGTCATCATCGCAATCTATGTGTTCTTTTCCTCGTTCAAAATATATTTACTCAAGGAAAAGGTCGAAGAGATATTTCTTTGAACGCACACTATGTTGTCTGTTTTAAGAATCCCCGAGACAGAGCACAAATCATGCATTTATCTAGACAGGTAGCACCGCAAAACTCTAAATTTGTACAGGAAGCGTTTGAAGATGCAACAAGGGAAGCACATGGATATTTACTTTTTGACTTTAAACAAAGTACTGATGAAATCATGCGCCTGCGCACATCAATTTTTCCTGATGATAAAGAATCATTTGTCTATATTCCAAAGAATTCGAGTATAAAATCGAAATACATGGTGGATTTACAATCATTCAATCAAAATGTCTGATACGATGTTGAAGAATAAGGATCTTCTTCGAATGCTTCAAAAGTGTTCGCCGTCCATGCGAAAGTCCATTTTAAAAGCAGCCGATTCTGGTCTCATCAAGTCGTTGTGTGAATGCGCACACAATACATTAAAAGGCAGTGTTCGTCTGAATCCAAGTCAGAAGTCAAAATTACGTCGACACAAGAACGTCCTTCGTAAGATTATAAAGCGAGGCGAGAATTGGAAGAAGAAGAAGAAACTCTTAATGCAAAAAGGTGGAGCCATCCTTCCTCTCTTACTTGCGCCCATTCTGTCAAGCATTGTTGGTAGTCTTATGCAATAATGGAAAAGACAAGGAAGATGTTACTCATTGATCCAGAGAGTATCAATCGACTGCAGCAAACGTTTACGAGACCTCTCGCTAGCAACACGTCAACTCTGTCAAACATAGACCAGGATATGGATCAAATTCTCAATTCTAAAACCATGTCTGGTCGGGAAAAATGGAAACAGTATAACCAAGTTCTTCAGAGATATCTATATTTTGTAAATGATTCGCGAAAACCTTTGGCTATGACAATATCAGACGAGGATGTACAACGTTCAAATACTGTTGCTGCTGTCGATGCAACAAATAGGGATCTAGACTCAAAAGATGATCAGGCTTTTGAGCTCATGCGAGAACAAACACTCTCAACTATTCCCAACAAGTATCGCAACACTGCATCCCTACTGTATGACAAACTCAAATTTTCTGATTCTATATCATGGGATCGTTTGGGTACCGTCAGTATAAACGGAAAGAAAATTGTTGGTTCCTCCATCACCGATCTAATTGCCGATTCAATTAGGGACCGTAAAGCTACAAATCCAGAGGGCTGGATGGAGTTTGCCAACATTCTAACAGACATCAACGTACCATTGGAACTTATAGGCAATTCCCGTCGGAAAGAATTCATTCGTGTACAGCATCGTCAACCGAACACACGAGGCGTTGAAGCACGGTCTCTGGAAAGTTTCGAAATACCAGCTTTGACAGACACACCGTCACGTAAACGCAAGGTAGCCAAGTGGGAGGCATTCACATTCGAATGAATCAAAGAAACAAGAGACTACTTGCAAACATCTACCATGATCCTGAACATCCAGCTGGTTATAGAACTGTTGATGCTTTATGGAAAGCAACCAACAAGACTGTTCCAAAAGCAGAAGTTGAAACGTATTTGCAAACACAGAATGCCTTTACCCTACATAGAAATTTAAGGAAACGGTTTAAACGCAATGTCTATTTGGTGGACAACATTGACGATTTATGGCAGGCCGATTTAAATGTCATGGATTCACTGAAACAACACAATGACGGTTTTATTTATCTGTTAACAGTGATTGATGTGTTTAGTAAAGTAGCGTGGGCTGTCCCACTGAAACGTAAAACGGGTGATGCAGTGACTGAAGCATTCAAGTTTATATTTAAGAAAAGCAAAAGGAAACCTGTAAGCCTAAATACAGATAAAGGCCGTGAATTTATAAATAAAGTATTTCAAAAGTTTCTCAAAGATAACAATGTCAAATATTATCACACAAATAACCCTGACATCAAAAGTTCCATAATAGAACGGTTTAACCGTACACTCAAGACTCGTATGTACCGTTACTTCACAGCTAAAAGTACTCAGCGTTATGTCGATGTACTACCGCAACTGTTGAAATCATACAATCATACGGTGCATAGATCAATTCGAATGGCTCCAGTAGATGTGAAGGATGAAAATGTACTCCAGGTGTGGCACAACCTATATGATAAACATTTGTCGCTAAAGAAATCTAAACCTAGGCTGATAATTGGTGATCGTGTACGCATAAGTAATGAGAAGTTTCAGTTTGAAAAAGGGTATGTTCAGAACTGGTCTGAAGAAGTGTTCGTGGTTACACATGTTCTAAGACACAGACAAGTTGTGTATAGAATCAAAGATTTGGAAGATGAGGAGATTGAAGGAACATTTTATGAGAAAGAGTTACAAAAAGTTATTATTGATGACAAGACCGAGTATAGAATAGATTATATTGTGGACACAAAGGGTTCGGGTGCTAGAAAGAAACTACTCGTCAAGTGGAAAGGTTATAGCAGCAAGTTTAATGATTGGATCCCTGCATCAGAATTGAAACAACATGGATGACTCGTTTTACATGACGCTACCCAGCAACGTTTCAATGTCTACTTATTCAGGCAATACAACTGCTCGTTATACAACACAGCTAAGAGAACCTGTCAAGTTACACGGCCAGTGGTCTGTTGCACTCGTAGAGTTTCATTTCCCTCAAACATTCTTTAACGTTGTTGAGGGTCAGAATGAAATAAAAATTTCCTACATGTCGGATAATGTAGCCGTAATTGATTTACTCTATGTAAAGCCGGGCTTTTATGCTACCAACAGCAATTTGTTGAAGGCCGTCAATGAGACTTTATCCCCTGTAGGGTATGGCAAGATAAAAATTGATCCAAACACTAAAAGAGCTCATCTATCTCTAGGTGAAGCTTATATGAAACAATCGGCAGTTAAGTTTTCACCTGAACTGGCCAGACAAATGGGTTATGATCCTGTGATCAATGCATCCTCTTATACAATGGCAGGCTCTGCTATGAATTTGAGTTGGGGGTCCCCACATCATATTTTCGTCTATTGCGACATCATTGATCCTCAAATTGTTGGTGATACTGTGTCCCCTCTTTTGAGGATGGTTAATACAAATATTTCAAAGAATGATTTTGGAGACGAGGTTACTGTTTCGTTTCAAACACTGCAATACGTTCCAGTACTAAGACGTGAATTTAGTACAGTGGAAATAGATTTAAGGGGCAGCACAGGCGTTCCGATACCATTCCAAACAGGTACGTCTTCAGTGATGCTTCATTTTAAGCGGCGTTCATAATGCACGGACACGACACTAATTTCTACACCAGTTATTATCTGGAACAGGCTGGAAGCGGAATTAATGTATTTAGAGGAGCACGTTATCAGAGAGGACACGGAATATCAAGTTTCTTCAAGGGGCTATTCAGAGCAGCATTGCCTTTGTTCAAGAGTGGTGCAAGAGCTGTTGGTCATGAGGTTTTGAGATCAGGGGCTAAAGTTTTAAACGACATTTCAGACAATAAATCTATTAGACAGTCTTTAAGAGAACGCGCTGGTGAGTCTGAACGAAACCTCAAGCGTAAAGCCGCAATAAAATTAAGTACCATGACAGGCAATGGGTTAAAAGGACGAAAGCTACGTCGTATTACTCATTCGTCTTTCATACCTAAACGAGGCAAGACATCTAGGGAAACAATAAAGAGGAGATTACCTCCGAGGCAGAAGAAGAGAAAGGTTACAAAGAGGAAAGTGTCTATTAAGAAGTTGAAAGTCCAAGATATATTTGCCTAAAATGTCTCTTCTTCATGAAAAATCAGGTAAATCGATCAAAGCTGAAATGGACATTTTTGGATTGCCAGTTACACAGACAATGATTGAACGTGGAGATTATATCCCGTTCAAACCCATGGCAGCCCTTAACGACAATGCACCTGTTGAGTTTGTTGTACCTGGTAGAGGAGACGAATACATTGATCCTGCCCAAACGCTTTATCATATTGAGGCTCAAATCACTATGGCTGATGGAACTAATGTCCCTGCTGACACTGTTGTAGGTCCTGTTAATAATTGGCTTCATTCAGCTTGGAGTCAAGTTGACGTTACTCTAAACGACAAACAGCTGTCTCCTCCTACACAGATGTATCCATACAGGGCATACATTGAGACTCTTTTACATTATTCAGCTGATGCAAAGGGTTCACATGTCGGTACCAGATTCTGGTACAAGGATCTCGCAGGAAAGATGGATGACTTGTCTCTGAACACTGGTTTTACCAAAAGAGCTTCTCTTACTGCTAGTAGTAGGACTGTTGATATGATTGGGAACATACACTGCGACTTGTTCAATCAAGAACGTTTTCTAATAAACGGAGTTGATATGAAAGTTAAATTCATTCGTAGTAAAGATGCTTTTCAGTTGATGAGCGCCAATACAAACCTAAAAGTGCATATTACTGATGCAACTCTGTACGTTCGTAAAGTTAAAATTGATCCTGATGTTCTAATTGCCCAAAATCAAGTTCTGCGTTCCAATAAAAATGCAAAATATCCACTTACGAGGGTGGATACGCGAGTTGTCACCATACCTGCTGGATTGCATAGCAAAACTTTGGATAATTTGTTTATGGGCCAAATTCCTACACGTATTGTAATTGGATTTGTCACTAATGCAGCGTTCAATGGCTCCTTTACTCGTAATCCGTTCAACTTTCAACACTTTGGAATGAACTTTTTCTGTCTCTACATTGACGGCTTTCAAATTCCTTCAAAGCCATTTACACCCGATTTCGCAAGCAAACGTTACGTTAGAGAGTACCATTCCCTCTTTTCAGGAACGGGTATTCACTATCACAACGAAGGAAACGATATTACTATGGAAGAGTACCCAAATGGATTTTGTCTCCTGTGTTTTGACTTGACTCCAGATTTGTCTGCCGATTCTGACCATTGGTGCCTTAAGCGCAGCGGTAGTATAAGAGTGGATGTGAGGTTCAGTACAGCGCTCACAGAGGCCGTTGACTGTATTGTTTACGCTGAATACGACAGCCTGATGGAGATTGATAGTAATAGAAACGTTATTATAGACTACAACAACTGAGTTTCAAGTCAGTTCCGATCTGACAGTCGGCATGAGTGCCACGATTGATTTTCAAGCGTTCATGGTTGACGGTTGTTTGTATGTGAAGGAGTTGGCCATTATCGATAACAAATCACTCAAGTACAATGATTGGTTATTTACATCTCCTGTAAATTTCAAAGCGGATAAAACAAACGTGTGGCTTACCGAAAATTATCATGGGTTAAACCCAAAGTCCGGCGATGTTCCGTACGAAGCTCTTAACGCAATCATTATGGATCATACTCGTCGGTACAAGATTTTATTCGTGAAAGGTCAGGAAAAGGCCGAATTCATCAGGCGCATCATACATCGACATGTCATTGACTTGGAGTCTATGGGTTGTAGTAAGCTTCAAAGTCTTGCACATTGTGCAACGCCTTCATCACTTCCAACATGTATGAATCATGGAGGTACAAACAGACACTGTGCTATTCGAAACGTGTTTGTACTTGCACGCTGGGTGAAGGGGAACTCTGACATCACCGACCTCACTAAGACGTCCGCACGATTGAAAACATTCAAAAATTTTAAAAGTATCCACGTGACCCCCGAAGACCTGGCAGCTGCTGGATATTACTACACACAGAAGAGTGATTTGGTCAATTGTCCATTCTGCAATATAGACGTGCATCAATGGGTAGCAGGTGACATTCCACGCGACGAACATGTGAGGTGGAGTCCGAGGTGTTCATTCGTAGCAAGAGAACGGCGAGGTATTGACGTGTGCGGATTCGGTCTTTGTGGATTCAAAAACGAAGGCTTTGACGAAGTCGATTGAACATCATGTTTACCTCTGACATCGAGCATGCACTCATCAGCGACATCCACTGCAGACCATACTATAAGGGTGTATTTGCTGCCGACAACCTGCCTGTATCAACTGTTGGACTCCCAGCTCTCCTAGTTTCAAACACAGATGTCCAGAGGCTTGCTGGATCACATTGGATTGCCATTTACATTGATTCAAGAGGTCGCGGTGAATTTTTCTGCAGCTACGGAATGAAGCCAGTTGTTCAACATCACATTGATTTTCTTGACCGACAGTGTACCTCATGGACTTATAATGATGTGACTCTTCAAAGTATTCAATCAGAAGTGTGTGGAGAATATTGTGTATTGTTTTTAGCCACAAGAGCAAGAGGGTTTCCAATGTCGTTTTTTATTTCCAAGTATGTGGAACGATCGCCACTTAGAAATGATAGACTAACCAGAAATAAATATTTTAAGAAATTTGGTCACTGTATTAAACATTCTGTAAATGACGGTACTGTTAATCAGTGTTGCTGTGCATTGCGCACTTATGTACTAGCATAAGATAAATGTATGTTAAATCACTTTATATTTATGTTCAATATAAAATTATTGTTTTACGGGTATTAAGATGTATTTTCATAATTACAATAAATAGTTTGTTACTTTAATTTCGCATTTGAAATTCATTTCTTCAACCAACACATTCCTGACCTACACCCATCCTATTTCTAAAACAACCGTTACTTGAAAACATTCAGACCAGCTTGAAACAGTTTGGACCTGCTGAAACATGTTTCGAACCTGATGAAACAGAGGAACTGTGACGTAAAGAGAAAGTAAATTTACGGTTAGCACAAGCACTACGAGCACAGAGTGGTCAGTCGTGACACAGATCTTGAACCGTCAAGTATTGTATTCAGTGGCTTCATCATGTGTAGCGAAGAAAAGAGCATTCCTATGGATACGAACGCAAAGGCGACTGCAACAGAAGTTTCGGGTGTACTGTGTTCGTTTAATTACGTCAACTCATCTAAATCAAAGTTGGTTGTGACTGGTCTCGATGCAAATAACGAGTTCAAGCCCTACATGAAGCTAATGTCATCGTCGGGAACAGGCATTGTCCTGGACACCTTGCAGTGGAAGTATCTCGTCTCGGCCATCGCTGACTTGACACCTGGAGTCTTCACGATGAATCCTGAAGAGGCTGGCGTCCAACAAATACCAGGTTATACCATCAGTGTGCGGAGGTTCGGTGGATCTAACATCTTGTGCATCGAATCAAAGTGCATTCCTGGCATGGGTGTATATTGTGGAAAAGTGACGTGTGAAGAAATACTCAAGAAACGAGCGTTCCTAACATTCATGATGGATCATTGGGAATCCATTTCTGAGAACATTGCAAATTGGGTCGAACATGTTCAAATTGCCATCGCAAAGACTCTTGTTAAACAAAGTAAACATGTAGATAAATATTTATTTGTTAACAGTTACGTAAACGGTTTACAAAGTGATTTTGTACATAAGCGTACTGAATACGAAATCAGAGTCCTGAGAGAGCTGGGTACTGATTATTTAATTGAAGAGTTTAACAATAACTATGAACAGAAATACTAAACATGTATGGATTTAGTATGTGTCTTATTCCTCAATTATATACACCATGATGGTTTTTAAATGAATTCCGTGTGGTTATTTGTTTCCCTATCATCTCCCGTGTAAAACCATGATTTTAAATCTTGTGATTATTTAAGAGCTTGGCTGATATTTTATAAATTCTATAAGTCATTGCATTCCTCAACAAGATTCATTCTAAATAGAATTTGTTTTGATGGAACGTTTACTTCATATAAGTCATTGACCAGAATGAAATTAGAATGTAGATCAAGTTACCGCTATCTTTCCTGAAAATAGAAATAGAATGTAGAAGAATGCTATGACTTTGAAAATAGAAAGTAGAACACATTCTATTCTGATAATAGAATCCAAGTCGGCCAATGACTTAAGTTTCACATTCTAGCTACCAGGTGAACTCAATTAGTTCCACATTTACCTAATAGGTGCCAGTACTTGGTACAATGACGTACTACAATAGTTTCACAATTACGCCACCAGGTGAACTCAATTAGTTCCACATTTACCTAATCTCACAGTATTCCTAGCCTTTGTGTTTTCCATCGAAATTTTTGATTTGTAATGCCGTGACGCTCTATATTCTATCTTACAGTCCTGGGTTCTATCATTACTACAATACATTAGTGAAGGGCATTCAGAATTTTAAATATTCCGCGTTCAAGACATTTGCATTTCCACCTTATTCACCGCCTTCTCAAATCACAGCCATTTGACATTTCTCACACAATCACGTTTGCATTCAACGCAGAAGGTGGTCTGTGAAACGTACTCGTAAATTATTGTTATATTATTATGGCGAACTTCACCAATGAAGAGCTTATGGATCTGGTAAGTTTTGATTTATTTAATCAAATTATTTCTTTCTTTCTTTTATTAATTATATTTTGAGTCAAATGTAAATGTTATATGTAGTTGTTTATTTATTTATTTACTTAATTGAATATTTATATGTTTTATTTCATTTTATTTTATTTTATTTATTTATTTAGGAAGACGATGACTGCATAATTATCAAGGAGGTGACACATTATGTTCAAATGGAGAATCAGCACCATCAGCATCATCAAAAACCATTTAGAGAAGAAGCCTATATAGATTTGACCATAGATGACGAAGAAGAAGAAGAAGAAGATGCAGATGAAAAAGATGATGCAGAAGAAGAAGAAGAAGAAGCGGAAGAAAAAATAGATAGCACGAGTGAGTGCGATGACAGTGATATAGACAATTTGTGTGAGTTACCAACAACGTTTAATGAGACCAATTCCTGCGATTCTGACGATTACAGTGATTACGATCCGGACGAGGATATTAAAATATTTTTTATTAGGGAGTATTTTAATTGTGAGTACTAATCATTGTCTTATTCCTCAATTATATACACCATGATGGTTTTTAAATGAATTCCGTGTGGTTATTTGTTTCCCTATCATCTCCCGTGTAAAACCATGATTTTAAATCTTGTGATTATTTAAGAGCTTGGCTGATATTTTATAAATTCTATAAGTCATTGCATTCCTCAACAAGATTCATTCTAAATAGAATTTGTTTTGATGGAACGTTTACTTCATATAAGTCATTGACCAGAATGAAATTAGAATGTAGATCAAGTTACCGCTATCTTTCCTGAAAATAGAAATAGAATGTAGAAGAATGCTATGACTTTGAAAATAGAAAGTAGAACACATTCTATTCTGATAAAAGAATCCAAGTCGGCCAATGACTTTAGTTTCACAATTTGCAACAAGGTACAACACATAAGGGAACTAGATTATAGGATCACATTTCAGCTGCTAGATGGCGTTTGCAGATACTTTGGTCACAAGGACGTAGAGTAGCTTTACACTTTAGTGTGGAGTTTGTAGGTACTTTGGCACTTTTATTGTCGTAAAAATAATAGTTTCACATTTTAGACACCAGGAATGAAACACGCGTGGTTATTTGTTACCCAATGACGTACCAAATGATTTTCCATTCATGTAAAATCATGTTTTAAAATCATTAACTAATCAATCTATCAATTATTCAATCAATAGTTCATTAATCCAAAGTATGTAAAAAATAAAATTCAGTAAGTTTTCATCAAGTTTCATTGATTCTCATTAGAATTTGTTTCATGCTGGCATTGGTCAATATGAATTGAGACAGTAGATCAAGCTATCCGTTATGTTTCACGAAAATAGAAATACATTCCAAAATGGTCGGCATTGTCACTACAGTTTCTCATTTTGCAACTAGGTGGCGACAGAAGTAGTGAGTTGAAGGTTCACAATTTAGCCGCTAGATGGTGTTTGCAGGTACATTAACACAATGAAACATAGTTTCAGTAAGCAAAATTTTATAGTACACTATAATTAGCCACCACAAAGGTACTTATAAACTCATTAGTGTAACGGTACATTGGTACTAAGCAGCGACAATGACAGATGAGGTCGATCAAACAGACTCGGTCGGTCGAACAGTCGAACTTACTTTCACTTTTGAGGTCAACAAGAGGACTTGTACACTCATTACAGCGCTTCTACTCTATTGCCTCGTTAGGGCAGTGGTTAGCGTCGCTGGATTCTAATTATGAGATTCGCAAGTGACATGGCTTCGAGACACGGCCAGAAAATAAAAAAGGGGCGGAGCCTTGAGTGATGACGGTTTCCAGCGGCGGTGGTGGGGCGGCTTCCGGTGGTGACGGCTTCCGGTGGAGGCGGTCCAAAACAAAACCAATGATAAAAAAAAACGATAAAAAAAATCAATAAAAAATACGATAAAAAAAATCGATAAAAAATCGATAAAAAAACGATAAAAAAATCGATAAAAAATTTGGTAAAAAATTGATAAAAAATGATGACGTCATAATCTATTTATAGTGTACCCAACCGCCCTGCCTTCTACTGCCATCTCCTATACTTTGCTTTGCTACATAGAGCAACCCAGAATGCAGTGGAATTTCTGTTTTGAAATGTCAATTTCCGACAGTTTGAAAACTTTTAAAATGCCAATAACTGCAAAATTTCTCTACTGGCTGGGCTGAAAATGTATAAAATAATTAAATATGATAATCTTAATGGCCATGCAAAATTTTAACTTGATCTGACGATTTTGATTTTCGACCAATAAGAAGAAATGATTTTAAATGTTCATTTTTGAACCAATCAGAAAGCAGTGCTCAAAAACAAGCCCAGGCTAAATTAGAATGATATTAGCATGTGTGCAAAATTTCAGCTCGATCGGAAAAATGTAACCTGTAGCATCTGGAAAAAAAGAAAAAAAGAAAAAAAGGGAAAGTGTCCAAAAGAGCCAAATGGTGACGCTTGCTACGCTCGCTCAACAAGGATCGCGATCGCGAATGTGTCGCGATTGGGGGGTTATGGTTAATAAGATGTCAAACACTTTGTAGTAAGTATGTCGGTCATACTCATTGCTTTATTGAAATTAGCCTTTTCAGCACAGACATCTTGATAAAAGAAACTAATTTTTTTCAGTACAAGGAAGGTCAATGACGAACTAATGAGAACTACTAGTAGTATATGTAGTGGTATCGGTCGCATAGTGATAATTTTTAATTAAAAGAAATCAGAAAAAACTAAATAAAATTGATGTTATGACATCTTGAAATTAGAATAAAGCTAGTAATATATCTAAGAAGACCATGTGCCATGAAGCCTTGTGATGTCTTGATTGTGTGATGATGTCTTGCGACTGCTGCGTACAAGACATTACGAATTGATTCCGTGGATTACGAATATGGAGTCAAATATGCCGTGATTGCGGCTCGTTGAATTTCGTCATCATCTTCAAAGCGTGTACAGTCAACAGGTCTACACTCACAGTCGTTGATAGCTTTAGGATCAGCGCCAAGTTCATGCAGTAATTTTACAGCGTTTAAATGACCATCGTAACTTGCACTGTGCAGAGGTGTAAATCCACCATTGTCTACCCCCATGAGGTCTACGCCTTGTTGATGAAGGTACTTTATGATGTCAAGTTGACCATTACGACTTGCAATGTGTATTGGCATCTCTCCATCCCAACCTTTGACAGCCAAGTCCATGTCAATGAGACGCAAGTACTTTACGACATCTAGGTAACCATAGGAACATGCGAGGTGAAGTGGTGTCTCTCCCATCTTATCTTTAACGGTTAAGTCTGCACCAATGAGATGCAAGTATTTCAATACGTTTACATCAACATACTCGGAAGCAAAGTATTTGGGCAGTCCTGAGGAAATGTCGGTGAGAGCGACGTCAATGCCATTTTGATGCATGAATTTGATTACATCAAGATATCCACGTTCACATGCGAATGACATAAGTTTCTTACATTCTTCGTCATCCAGTTTCAGGTCAGCTCGTCTTTGCATGATGTATTTTACTATTTCACTTGATCCACTTCGTATTCCGATGTAGAAGAGGTTCTCACCGTTCTTGGACCTCGCTGACATTGGCAGACTTCGTTGCTCGATCAAGTACTTTAGATCTTCCAGACGTCCTTCTCGGGCCGCCGCGAACATCACATTCTTGTGAAATTCAGTCCTCAATCCTTGAAGCTCTTCATCCATTCTTGAATTCTTGGATTTCAATTCATCCTGAAATGGGAGAATATCATAAATAATTATTATTTCTTAATAGTATAGGTAGGGGGTTGGGAGTGGGGCCAAAAACTTTACCCCGTTTAGGAGTCGACACATTTTGCAAATGCAGGTGGGTCGCACGGCCTATGAAAATTTAAACTTAAAAAATTAATTTTGAAGTACCTAATTTCAATGTATTTTGGAGAATAGTTTTCATTGAATCAACACATTCTTTATCTTTTTCTCTACATCGCTTCTTCATAGGAATTTGATTTAATTTTTAAAAATGTCTTTGCTAAATTTGCGGATTGCGAAGTTGGCTAATTGGGCGACAGACGAAGAAAGTACCTTAGCGTTTGGGGGTCTTCCATGGGTTAAATGGACCTGTTGCGGGAAAAGCGCGTGCGGTTAAAGATGGAACTAACGAGAGAACGTTTTGGGGGTATTTGGTCGTGTAGCATGGGCTTTTGGCGAAAAAAATTTCAGAGAACTTTTGATATGTTATAGAGGGCAGATTTATGAATCGATTAACATCAAAAAACCTTCTGTTGCAATTTGTGGTGGGTTAGGCCCCTTTTTGCAGCTTAGACTCTGGACTATAGTACCTACCTGCAATAGGCCATGGTTGCTAAGTAACAGACCTCAATCTTGTTCTTTAATTGTACCTATTTTAACTTCCTGAGGTAGATATTAAAAAGAAAGACAGAAATGGTGTCAAATTAAATAAGGAACATTACCAAGGAAGATATTGGTTATTTATTATTATTAATATACTGAAATCATCTGTGCACCAGTGAGATTTTGGTCAGCTGTGACATCATATTAAGCAGAACTCTCTTGCTAGGTTAGTTAGTGGCAAAGATAAATAGTGGTTAGGTCATAGAGATTTACGTACTAGTTCAGTAGGCAGTGGTTAATTTGGGGGCGGACGCGTCCCCCCACTCTTTTTTCAGGGTGGACGCCGTCCGCCCACTTATGGCGTTTTCCATTGGGTGCTCCGTACTGCTCCAGCGCGCTCCGGGAGCAGGTAGTCATATTCCATTGGAAATCGAGATCGCTCTCGGCTCGCTCCCGGATCGACTTCTCTTGCTCCGGATATTTCGACGGAGCGGTCGAGAGCAAGGCGCGAAAACGAGAAATTTCAAATAACTGACCGTTGTTGTTAACAAGAATAAGTAATGAATCCAGTGATAAGTAGTCATATAACTTAATACAATTCATTAATAATATTGTATTTATAATATATTTGCCCAGCCGTACAATTTAGTGATGTAATTACACGAATATTGATGTTAAAGTAAATCTAACCTCATTTGAAACATCAACTAACCCGCCATTAAAAAGCGTTTTCGTATTCCATTGGGAGCAGTTCTAGAGCAGCTCTGGGACGTCAGAGGCAAAATCCAGCTCGATCCGAGAGCAGCCCAATGGAAAACGCCATTACTTTTCATATTTATATGAAAAATAAGTCAATTTTAAGAGAATTTTCAATTTTAAGAGAATTTTATTACTTATAAGTAAAAATTTTCTTCGCGTAAAAATCGCGTAGAAAGGCACCAAATTTTGTCCTGAAATTCAAAAATTTTCCTGGGGCTATGCGCCCCGGACCAGCATTGTGTTGGGGGGGGGGGGGGGGGGGCCTCCCAACCAAGCCCCCCATTGTTTTCGTATTTATATGAAAACAATGGGGGGCTTGGGCAAGTTTGTTTCCTGGCATCGCCGAGCGTCCGCCCACTTATTATTTTACAATTTAACCACTGTCAGTAGGTATATTATATCTCTATGGTTAGGTTAGGTAGGTACTTACAAGAACATCACGTGTTGTACTACGCTTTCTCTTCATCCCCCCTTCCCCGATATCAAGATCCTTCTTTTCTCCTTCTTTTAAGCTTGTAACTAGCTTCCCTTGATCTTCTGTCAACAATTCAAACTTCTTCGCAATCTCTGCATTATTTGTCAACATTTGAAAAGCATCCAAATGAATCTTCTCAATCTCCTCAGCCGCCATTTTTCAGTTTGTACCACCACCACACAGCCTTCTAACGGAAACGTCAAACGGACCGTCGTTCCTGTGGGCAGCTTATGAGACGGCTGTGAACCGCTGCGTTGCCAATCTGTCAATAAATGTGAATTGGAGGGATTTTTTAAACCAATTTTAGATTTTTTGGAGCAATGTATCCACCTTCTCAAAAGTATCATAAATTTATCTATAGCGTTAGTTACGAATCTATAAACAGATTTTGTCAATCTGTTTATAGATTCGTAACGTGCAGTGGAAAGTCGGACACACATTTCTTTATTGATTGGCTATTTTTAATTTTTTAGCATCGCTTGTCCGACCTATTGAATATTGTTGCGTCACGTGAGAGCTAATCGTAACTACCGCTATTATAATGTGCCTGACCTACAGTATTATCCACATTACACCATGACAAATGGAATGATTATATAGACTGTGAAAAAATATTATTGAATCGATTTTCTTTACTGTGGATTTTTGAATGATGGCATTATGATTTTCAAAGTGGTTAAAATTAATTTAATGGTTTGAAAAAATGTATTAAAAATAAATGGTTAAATGAATGCAGCCTAGGTGGCAGGATATATTGGCACTATTTGGAGGAATAAATACATGTGTACCTAGCAAATGCAAGAGCATTCATAAAGTGATGGTGCGTCCGGTCAAAATATTCAGCCGAAACTATAGCGGAGACAGCAAAAACGAAACAAAAGGCTAGGATTGTCAAAATGAGATTGCTAAGATCCATTGCAGCAGTTACGCTTCTGGACTGTCAAAGAAGTGATGATATTAGGGAGCAATGTGGCGTTCAAGCCATAGTGGAATGGACTAAGATCAGGAAGAAGGGATGGAACAACGATGTGGAGAGGATGGGAGATGAATGGCTTGCCCGCATTTGTGAACAGGGACGACCTTCGGGGAGAAGAGTACCAGGACGGCCGCTCAAGAGATGCCAATCCTAGTGCTAGAGGAGAAAAGAAGAAGAGGCTGAGCAACAGAAGGAATCTCCTAGCTAAAAGAAGAAAATAAAATGATAAAATTAAAACTTTAAAAAATTTGGAAAACTAATAACCAAATATTTTTTTATAATTTGCTTCAAGTCATCTCTCTCTTCTACCAAGTATAAAATTTAATCACTGAAAAATAGTGAAGGCTAAAACGGACCTTTGAATTTCAAAGAACAATTTGCTTCTTCTTTTTAAGCATTATGCATCAAGAAAAATTTGATTACTGTCTAATCATGGAGTTATAAATAGCACCTACTCTATGGTCTAATCTTATGAACTTCTTTGCTGTTATTATCTTCAGCCCAATAATATTTTTCGGAGTGGCATTTTTTAAATTCTACATAGGTATTGTACAATTCATTCAATTTACAAATTTACTACCAGCAATAAAGAGGAAGAAAATGCTGACAATTTGACTGCTTACAAAAAGGCTGAAACTTATAGCTTTTTCAAATATCATTCACTATTCTCGCTCATCTATGCAGTTCACTGATTGTTTGCCAAATCATTAGCAAATGTTTACAAGCTAGTTCATAAACGGCTAGATAAAAACAAATCAAGTTTTGTAATCATTACAAGGATGATTAGGAGGTTGTGATTAATAAGATGATAAACACTTGTAGAAGGCATGTTAAAAGTCGCCGTCATTGCTTTATTGAAATTAACCTTCTAAACACAGATTTCTGTTTAAAAAGAAACCACAAAGTATAAAATACAGAAAAAATTAAATGAAATTGTAATTTAATTGTATGAAGTTCTAAAGGCATTCATTAAATTGTATCATAACAAGTGATGTCTGTAAGCAGCATAGTGCTACTGATAATCCAAGAGTGTATTATTCTTGTCTTTTAGATTGATGTCGCAGATTAGTTCCCAACGTCCAATAGGTATGATATAATTTCTTTTCGTTTTGGATCACCAGAATCAAATATATCATACTCACGAGGTCGAAGTTTTTTGTTGTCGACAGCTTCGAGATCAGCGCCAAGTTTGTGCAGTAGTTTTACAGCTTCTACTTGAAGATAATAACTTGCGGAGTGCAACGGCGTACGTCCGTCGTTGTTTTTCACCGAGAGCCCTACACCTTGTTGATGCAAGTACTTGATGATTTCAAGCTCACCGCAATTACTTGCGGTGTGAATTGGCTCCTCTCCGTCCTTATCTTTAACATTCAAATCTATGTCCATGTAATGCAAATATTTTACGACATCTGCGCGACCACAACGAGTTGCATGGTGAATTGGCGTCTGTCCGTACTTATCTTTAACGTTGAAGTTCGCACCAATGAGATGCAAATATTTTAATATGTCAAGATCGAACTGCTTGGAAGCAATGAATAGAGGCAGTGTGGATGTAAAATCTATTGCAGGGACGTCTACGCCAAGTTGATGCATGAATTTGATTACATCGAGATCCCCGTACTCAAATGCGGATAACACAACTTGCCCCGATTCTTTGTCATCTAGTTTCAGGTCATCGGCTCGCTCCATGATGTATTCTTTAATTTCCTTTGATCTACTTCGTATTCCGAAGTAGAGGAGGCTCTCACCCTTATTTGACCTCGCTGACATTGGCAGACCGCGTTGATCTATCAAATACTTCAAATCTTCCAAACGTCCTTCATGGGCTGCCACGAACATAACGTTGTTACGGAATTCAGTCCTCAATCCAAGCAGGTCTTCATCCATTTTCGCATTCTTTGATTTAGATTCATTCTGAAATAGAGAATAGGTAAGACTTATTAAAGTGCACTATGACCTATAAGCTAGAGTACAACAGGAACCAGGGCATCGAACTCGAAAGCTTATGGCTTATGGGTTAGAGGGCTACAAGATGCAATCGCATTGGCCACTCAGCCAACCAGAGCTCGGAATCGTGGATCACGTGACGCGAGTCAAGTGATATCGCAGGCTCGCTGCCAAAGTACAGCCAACTGCAATAATTTAATGATGAATTTGTAAGGCATTGCTGCGACGACTGCAGATGTGGAATTTGGAATGCATAAGCTGTGTCAAGTACCTGTACAACCTTCTATACGAGTGCTGTGGAGTGCTAAGATAAAAACTGGTGCAGCATCGTGCTCATGAACGACAGCATTTAAGAAATCGCAAAATGCGGTGCAGTTATTTGCAAGTGCTGCAAACCTGGGTTGATTTTAACAGCACATCATTTCGAATGAGATACTACCAACCAAATGGCGTTTTTGACTGGCCGCACTAAGCCGTGTAGGAAGGGAAATTTAGTTGCAAATTTAGTTCTTGCAAATTTAGTTCCTACGCGCCTGGCTGCACTAGGTTTGAACTGAAGTGATGCCACCATACAAACTCAATGCAAATTTCTTTGGCTGTATCGCCCATCTCTAGTTACAATTGCAACTCTCTCATTGCAAACGCATACCTAATAGGTAGGTAGTACCTAAGGTACCTACCTAGCGATACAGCATTTAAGGCCCATGCACAATTGACATAACCCGCAGCCGCAACCCGTAAGCGCAACTGCGTGAAAAGTTGAAACAATGGATACCAATGCACCCGCGCACAATCAACATACCCGCAACACGCAACCCGCAGCCGTAGCCCGTATCCCGCAAGACTTGACCAAGATTCAACAATTTTACGCAGCGTTGCCAACTTTTAAAAGTAAAAGTATGGTACAGAACGTGAAAAATTATGGAAATATGCAAAAATTATCGTACGTCCTCAAAATGTAGGAACTATCAGCATTTTCTTTTTTTTAAAGTTTTTTCAACACTTAGATACCAATTTTGAGACAGTCTGATGTGTATTTTGTTTACAAATTCAACCTTTTATGTTTTTCACACTTTTTCATGAGCTCAAAAACCTTGCCCCGCAGGGCGTTTTTACGATTTTTGGCTCTTTAGAACCAATTTTAAGACGTTTTGAGGTACGTAATAGTACTATATTCAGTTTCCCAAAATTATCGTACATTTACCTATTATCGTACAGGCACTATCGTACATCGTACAGAAGGCCAAATTATGGTACAAATACGATAATTATCGTACGGTTGGCAACGCTGATTTTACGTAAACTACGTCAGGCCACGCCCACATTCTGACGGGCAGCCAATCAGAATGAGATAACAAAACCGGAAACGGAAATAGACAAATATCACAGGTTAAAATCAAAGTCAAACTAGCTTCTACTTACAACAGCATAACCCAACCCAGCCGTCAAAACTGTGTTGTCATTATTTTTCCTGGATTTTACGTTCTTTTCTTGTTTATTTATGTCTGACGAAGAGGAAGCCGTGCCTTGCGAACAATGATGCCGTGATGTGTGCGTCATATTTTTTCACTCTATATGCTTTGGTTTCTTTGGTCCGTAACTTCTTGGTTATGTCAATTGTGAACAGATAGTGATATGGGTTGCGTGTTGCGGTTGCGGGTTACGGGTTGCGGCTGCGGGTTATGTCAATTGTGCATGGGCCTTTAGGCACAGGAGGAGAGCACATCTTGATTCTTTGTTTGAAACTTACAGAAGGTAGTTTAAAAATAAATAAGATCTCATGAATAGGTACGTACTACAAGACCACGTGTTCTTTTCCTCTTCGTCTTCTCCTCACTGATGCTAAGATTCTCCTGCTCTTGTCCTTCTCTTGTCACCAGCTTCCTTTGATCTTCCGGCAGCAACTCGAACTTCTTCGCCATCTCAGTATTCTTTATCAACATCGGCAAAGCCTCCTCCACAAGATCGACAGGAATCTTCTCTTTCTCGGTCGCCATTTTTAAGACTTACTTGCTTCTTCAGTTCAGGCAGGCAGAGGAGCCAAGTGTATTTGAGCCTAGGTTCGAAACCTGTTTGTCGCAGTACAGTGTTGCCAGCAGTTGTCAGTGCCAAAGACACTTGAAGCAAAAGCTTGAAGGAAGGGATAGAGAGCCTATATATGAAGGGAGGGTTTCAACTGCTGTCAACAGGTGGTGGATTTAAACTCAACCAAAAACGCCTCGCTAGTACTGCCGGTGAAGTAGGTTACTACTTGTGCACCGCAGTTGAATTTTCGCATTTCATGAAAAATTAAATGACGTAAAAATGTACCTAAATAAATGATTATATTGCCAAATTATATTATTGTTTTTCTTTCGTTTAATGGTGTTCGTGTTTATTTAGCCAGCAACACAATTCTTAAAATGAAACATAGGTATAAGAATAAAATCATAGAATTAATTGAGCGAGCGTAGCGAGCGTCACCACGGTACTTTTATGGTACTTTCTCTGTGTTTTTTTTTTTTTTTTTTTTTTTTTTGCCTGCACTGCCCAGGTTAAACCGCTTAAGCAATCGAACTGAAATTTTGCACATATACTAACGTAATCTATGCGGTCCCTGGGATCGTTTTTGAACGGGCTCATGTGATTGGTTCAAATTTTTTAAAAAATATCTTTTGATTGGTTGTTCCGAGCAATTTGAAATTTTGACAAGTCATTACGACCAACATTGTATCTTACAAAGTTTCAGCCAAATCCTCCCATTATTGGTTAAAATTTAAAAAAATCTTTCACATGATTTTTGAAATTTAAACTAGAACCGTATGACCGATCAACTTAAAACTTTGCATGGTCATTAAGACCAACATTATCTGTATTTTTGACAATTTTCAGACTTATCTGTGTTTAAATCCAAAAGTTATTGACATTTTACGGACATTTTTCGTGTTGGCTGTCAAATTACTCAAAAATGTTGATCCCGGCTACTTCGACTCTTTATAGTTCCAAGGTAGTTAGAGCAGAAACTTTCAAACGTATGAAACTGATATGACCGTTCAAAAGATCGTCTAATAGGCATCCTGCGTGAGAAAAGGTTGCCATAGGGAAAAACAAATCTGACAGCGGCAATCCAAATCTCATATTTTGAGTGATTACTTGTGAAAGAAAGATATTTAAGTAAGTAAAAGCTAATAATAATACGCAATATTTATCTTTACACATGTTCAAGTTAAATATTCATCTGATAAATATGATTTATTTTATTGCTATTATTTAGAGCTTTGACACATTTCCCCTACCATAGCAGCCTCCATTTTTCTACCACTGTGACGTCACGAGCAGGATTCCTATACTGTGGTTGCATACCGATTTATTATCAGGTCGCCCAGTTTCCCTATCCTTTTAACCCTAATAGGTCTGTTCGTTTTGCTTACTGCAGTTGCAGTAGCAGCAGCTTACAGTAGGCCCTGGTAACTCTTGCAGTAGCTTGCTGTACCAACACAAAACGAACGCATTTGCAGCAGGATGGCAGTCTGGCCTTTTCCTATTGGTTGGGAGGTTTGTGAATTTGGCGGGAAGAATGTAAAAATAAGTGAGGTTATGTTCTGCATTTATAGAATTCTTGTCTAATCCCAATGCATTTTTATATAAATATGTATCATTTCATAACATATAACTAAACTAAACTCTGAAACAAATACTCATTTCCCTCCTCCTTAGGCGTTTTTTCACTATCCATCCATAAGAAACACATTTTACATTTCAAACATCGGCCATTTTGCCGCCTACTGCAAAGTTACTGCATTTACATCACCTCCCTACCCAGCTGTAAGAGCAGTCACTGCGCAGCTACTGTCATTGTCAAATCGAACACAATCGCAGTGACGGAACAGCAAGTTTGATGCAAAACGAACGGATTTGCAGTGAGCAGTAAAGTGCAGTAAGCAAAACGAACAGACCTATTGAGACGTAACACCTGGGCGTGACCTTGAGTCGAATCGTGGTCGAATGAATGAAAATAGAGTAATCACAACGCCCGACCTCTTGAGCTTGAGTATTATGGGTACTGGTTTGAGCTCGTTTGTTGACGCGGCAAGTTTGATTTAACCCGTAAATCCTATGGTGACGTCAACGCCCAACCAGCTTCTATTTTGGACCTCACCCTCAGTAAGTACACACACTTATATCACATGAGTGGTCCCAGGTATATTTTTTTAAATAGATCCTATGATTTTTGAATATTAACAAGGAACATTCTAATCATAAAGGTTCAATCAATCAACCTAAAACTTTGCATGGTTATTGGGACTAATACTTTAGGAATAATTGGAGATTTTTATACCTACAAGTCTGACGAATTTCAAGAATTATTGGCTTTTAATGATATTTTCGATAGACATAATTTCGGTTCGAGGTGTTGCGCGTGTCCGTGCTCGCTCATCAACGCGTTACACTGAGCGTTTTCCTAGTATTAATATTAATATAATTATTTTAATATTAATTAATATTCATAAAATTAATAATTTTTTAACACTATAGGTACCTACAGAATAAAGTTGATCATTCATTCACATTGTGTGTACCTACTATAGAGCAAGTACTAGTAATACTATTTTTACTGATTTTAAAACTAAAACAACAACCCTAAAATCTCTTTTTGCTAGGCTTTATAATGACATTTATTCCTGAAGAGCGTAGATAATAATATAATACGTTTTATAGAGTTTATAATTCAGGGACGAGCATAGCAATAGCAATATGAGATATGATTTTAAATTGTTAAAGTTGTTTATTTAAATGTATATCTAGATATATTGACAAGCATTCATTTATGTAATTTTTAATGTGTAAAAATGTGCATTTCTAAAAGCGTTACGCACGCTTACAAATAAACAAATTAAATTGAATAGAAAATAAAACGTTATGTGTACGCGTTGATGAGCGAGCACCCGATACGTGCAAACCGGAATTTCGTCACACATCCAGAAAACATCCATTGACCACTCAATCAACATAAAAGTGAACATTTCAGTGAAACTTTGAATAACTATCTAGTGGAGCGGTCGCTCCACGCCAGGCAAGTCGTACGGCGCGCGCACACTCTCATATAAAGGCTGGAGCAAACCCACTTTTACTGTAGGCATCAAAGTGGCATTTTCGGCCTACTGGATCTTAAAATTGGGGAATCTCACATTGTTGGGAAATATCTCAATTTCGAGCAATGGCCCACCCTACAACATATACCAAATTTGGGAACAATAGGTTACGCCCTTTGCGAGCTAGAGGGCCGTGAAAACCATGTTTTAGGGCGGTTTTCATAATAATAATAATAATAATAATAATAATCTTAGTAGTAGTAATAGTAGTATCCTGGAATTCAAATCCGGTAAACAGGCCACAGCCTAAACGGCTGAACCGATTGATCTCACATTTTTACCACGTGTGCACTTTTGGCGTCTGATTTGCCCTCCCCCCCTTGACTTTTTTGTGCCGCCATTTTGAAACCGGAAGTGACATCATATCTCGACAACGGCTGAGCTGATTGGAACGAAAATAGCACCAAACGATTCGGACGGTCAACTATATGGATTATAAATAGCAACAGACTAAAATTTATGTTAACGAAACCGGAAATGACGTCATGAAAATTGAAATACATCGATTGGCATTTCGGCAACAAATTTGATCCGATTATTTTGATATTTATGTAACGTATGTACTTTTGATATCTCATTTGACTTGTTATAAAACCAACCGGAAGCCGCCATTTTGAAACCGGAAGTGACATCATATATCAATAACGGCTAAATAGATTTGAACGAAACCAGCGCTAAACAATTTAGACGGTCAACTTTATGTATTATCATCAATAATATTTGCAGTTTTCCATACCAAAACTGGAAATGACGTCACACTTTTTAAGAATCTCACAAATGTACATGTTGATGCAATAAATATACTATTTCAGACAGCTTATAATAAAATGTAATCATGTTTAAATTATAATTCAAGGAGTCAGTGATTCCAGCAGCCATTTTGAAACCGGAAGAAACGCCATATCTCGAAAACTGGTTGACAGATCGGTATGAAACTAGCGCGAAACGATTCGGAAGGCCATCTCTATGGAATAGGAACAGTCAAACTAGAATGTTCCTATTTATGAGACCGGAAATGACGTCATTCAAATTTATAAATTATTATAATCCCCTCCTATACAATAAATACATATTCAGAAAGCTTAAAATGATACACATCATTTATAGTTATAAATTCTATGTGGCAGTGCAGAAAGTTCAGCAGCCATTTTGACAACGGATATGTTGCCATATCTCGGAACTTGGTTGACCGATTGGAATGAAACCTTTGCTATTCTTCATGAAAATAACCAAATTGTAAAGGGTGATTTTTTTAAAGGATATAGTAATTGTTCATTCGATTGTCACAAGTTGTAAGAATAAACTAAAAAAAGTAGTGATATCCCATTAAAAACACTTCGTGTAAAAATAACAGCCAAGTCTCTTCAACTAAAAAAAAATATGAAATCTAAAAATTCTGCACTGAAAAGTAGTGATATCAAAAAATGAGCCAAGTCAAAACTTTATTTGAAAATCAAAAAATACTTGGCGCATCGTTTATTTAGGGCATTATAGGTGTACTATGTATTTGGATATTTTATGTATATTTTATAATTGGCCTATACTTCCAAGCTTTTTATATACACGATGCGCCAAGTATTTTTTGATTTTCAAATAAAGTTTTGACTTGGCTCATTTTTTGATATCACTACTTTTCAGTGCAGAATTTTTAGATTTCATATTTTTTTTTAGTTGAAGAGACTTGGCTGTTATTTTTACACGAAGTGTTTTTAATGGGATCTATACTACTCTGGGTAGGTAAATACTAAATAGGTACAATTTCGATAAACCACTTTTTGACAGCTATTTCAAAAAGTTTAAATTTCAATAAGTACTCTATACTGATTGAGCTGGAAATTTGTAAAACAAGTGATAATGGCATTTTAATGGCCATTATAAATTTGAACATGATATGACTATTTTAAATTTTTTAATTATAACCAATCAACGGATTTCCATGAGATTTATACTAACACTAAAACTATATGACGGCCTCAAACACGGTGAAACTATCGATTTATAGGTCGAACGGTGTGAGCTGAGCTTCAGCTCATTTTCATTATTTAACCAATCAAGGGCGAGCGCTCAAAATCTATAACACGATTAAGTTAGAATGCTAGTATAAATGTTTTCAATTTTTCAGCTTGATCGGAAAATCAATGTGGTAGGGGAGAGTTGCTGATATTGGACCGGCGCCTTAATTGGACCACCCTCGTATTTCCCGCCTTAGTAGTTGCACACGCAGCCTCTATGAATATGATGCATTCTCAAGGTCAAAACAACGCGCCAATCGATTGTCAAGTCGATGTATCGATCGACTTGACAAATAACTCGATTTTACGAAATCTAGCTACTTTTACGTCAATGCTTTTACAGGGTTTCCCCTCCTTGTTTGTAAGACATCATGATCGAAACGGCAAGTTTTATTATAAAAACTACAATACTATATTGCAAAGTGATCACATGGGCACATTATAAATGCTCACTCATTTATTTTAACTGATGGTGGGTGTTTGTTTTTAATATGTATGTCTAAAAGTAGCGAGTTGCCTTTATTGAACCACAAGGAGGTTCCTTGATTGGACCGCTACCTAACCCTACTTTTATATAGTAGAAGTAAATGTTATAAGATTTGTTGGTATTTTTTACGTGGTAATTCAATTCAATTACATTCAATTAATGAATTATCCTAAAATCCTGCACTTTACAGTCAGCAATGGGCAAATTACCTAATGAACAAAATGAATTATTCCAAATGCTACATACTTTGATTAAGGCTTATTGAGACGACATAATGTTCACTTCAGTGTTTTATGTCAATTAATAATGCATTAGGTATACAAATGAGCAAATTAAAAAATATTGTAAACGAATGTTTTCCTTGCAGTTTTCAAAAAATATGTATTCACACAATGATGGTCCAAATAAGGCACCCACTGGTCCAATTTAGAAGACCGGTTTCCTAAATTGGAACAAATTTACACTTTTTTATTTATTTTTTTCTGAAACAAGTATGTTTAGATAAAAAAAACAATACTGGGCGCTAAATTCTTCCAATATATCAGTATATATGCTGAATTATTATGAACTCATTATCTCTTAACCCCTCCCCAAAAATGAGGAAATAAGAAAAATGGTCCAACCTAGGCAACCTTCCCCTATGTCATGTGGAGTCCAAATGTGCCAAATGGAGGCGCTCGACTTTTAAAAAAGAATTTCTAATAGTAGCCCCTGGGCTGCGATTCTAAAATTTCTCTATTTTTCAACTATTAGTTTACAACATTTACATACCATTTCCATTTTCAACATATTATCTTCCAATGAACAGTATACCTGTACACTAGTTTCATCTGTAAGAACAACGTCCTACTCAAAATTTGTAATAAAAACTAAAAACTAGGAAAACGCTCAGTGTACCACGTTGATGAGCGAGCACGGGTACGTCAACATAAGTATGCTTTTCATCGAAACTTGAAAATAGCATCTAAGCACCCTGGTACATATAGCAAATCAAATTCAATTCAATTGGCACTGGAAAACAATCATTTCGATACTTCATATCTGACAGTTATTAAAACTGTCAATAAGTGCATATGTTCTTGACTGATTGGGCTGAAAATTTGTAAAATAAGAGACAGTGTTGGTCTTAACGATCATGCAAAATATGAGTTTGATCAGATTAAACACATAGTTTCCTTCATCCCCATTGCCAAGCTAACTATAACTACACACAGTGTTCGAATTGGGGGGGATGCGGGGGGATGGCATCCCCCCATAACGAATTTATGGACATGACCATCCCCCCATAATGAATTTAGGGACAAAACCATCCCCCCATTAAACATAATTGACTTCTACGTGTGTTGGCGCCAGAATTCATATTCAATGATCATATGGCAGCTTACAATTAACAAATATGACAATTTATAATTCATTGTTAAAACTACAATACAATAAATAATTATTAACTATATTGAACTTTGAACTTGTAACAAATTGGCATGGAACAATTGGTAATTATTTACTTTTACCATTTCCGCCTTGCAATTACATTATCTTGCAGCCTCCAAAATCCCAAAATCCCAAAGACGCCCAGCGGTGAAAACTTGGGGTCCAGCCCCCCCCCCCCCCCCCCCCCCCCTTAACTGATTGTATCGTTTTACCCACGATACACCATCCCCCCATAACACAATTCCCAATTCGAACACTGACTACACATCAAGTTTCCGATGCAACCAATGGAGCGAACTTGCTGAAAATCATTTTGACCATAACCAGAATAGTAATTTAAGTTGTGTGAAAAAATTGGCTTGATCCATTACTTCGTTTGGCAAGAGACGCCAAATGCACAAATAAAAAAAAAATAAAAAAAAAAATAAAAAAAAAGAGATTTGAGCCATAAGTTTCAAGTGGAGACGCTCGCTTGATTATGTTGTTTATAAAACAATCATATTGTTATATGATTGTGATATTTTGCTCCAAATGGCTAAAATACAATATAAATAGTAGAAAAAACTCAAAAACGAGTTCCCTAATAATTTTTCCTAATAACCTTATTGCTAGATAATTTTATGGAAACTAATGATATGGTTCACGGGACGTAACGTATAGATATACCTAGCCCAAATAATTGTAGGTATAGGTGCCATACATACCGTTGTGAAAGTAAAAAGGTAAATTTCATCCGTGTATACCAGCCAGAAATATGGACTTGTCAGTTGTCACACTCAGTCTGCCTGAAATCTCCCAGGATGCGGTTCCCGAAGGTGAGCCACAGCGACCGACATCTGTACGTCTCCCACGGGAAATATGCGCGCCCTGTCTACTGGCTGCGACAATCCGATCCGGCCAAGAACATTGCCTCAGAGAAGTTCATAACACATCTGAAACCCATCCAATACTTCGACGACCTAGTGCAGAGTGACTTCAGTTATGTATTGGACAGGACGCTGGCAGAAATGGTAACATTGAGCAGTATTTCAACCCTTGCCAAAGAATTATTTAATTCACATACATGCGCAGGATAGCGTAGGAAGGGAGGGGCGTAGGAAAGGAGACTGCACTCAATCAGTATGACCCCCCCCCCCCCCCCCCCCCCCCCTATTCACCACAAAATTAAGTTAGCTTCCCAAAATTAATTATTTATAAATTGTTAATATTGTGAAAAACGATCTGCGGGGAAACAACTGAGGGGTTGATTGTTGTAATTTAAGCAGATCAGCATTCCAGAATCTCTTTTAAATTGTTCGCCCTCCCCCCCGAACCCCCTCAAGGTGTCCCCCCCCCCCCCCAACAATTCTATAATGAGAGAAGGTCCTACGCGCTTGCATAGGCGTGCGCAGGAGATATTCCCTTAAAATCCCCTTTATTTTTACGCCCATAAAAATAAAAATTTGTTGAAGAAAAGGGGTTTTCCCCCGAGAAAATTTTCTCTCAAGGTCATTCATATTGGAGCAATTTTGAGGACAATGGAGGCGTCGTTTTACCGTTTTTCCACACCCGAACCCTGTCTTCTGGAATCCCTTCCCCCCAGCCCCCCTTTTATCTTATTTCAAAACATCGCTTCGCTCCCCCCCCCCTCCTCCTCCCCCCCCCCCCCCCAATGATTTCTCCTGCGCACGCCTATGGATATTAAATATGATTTGTTAATTTTTAGCACTTGAGACGTAATATTTTCTATATGCAATTTTTTTGTAACAGACATCAGTAAAAGTTATTATAAAAACTCAATGACACCCTCACTTTCCATAATCGACAACTGAGTAATAAATAATATCAAATAACATCATGTATTTCTAGGAGTTGTACACGCCGAAGAAGCGCGCTGCTTTTGACCGAATGATTGAAGAAATCAACAATAAGATTCAAGCAAAGATGGACTCCATGAAGGAAAACACAGCTGCAGCACCACCCGATGCTGCAGTTGTTACTCCCGTGTCGAAAGATTCATTTTGACAGCTGCGGTGGTTATTCTGCGTGGTGCCTCTATAAGTGATCTCAATTGCAATCAAATTTAAAAAATGTGTATGCCTTCCCAAGAATCTAAGTTTTTGTTCTAACAATATATATCTTTCTTATACTTGATTTGACTGACCTTCGTAAAAACTAAAAAGTAATAAATGATTTGTCAATATCTAGAAGCTGTCAAATTTTATTGATATTTCTCAGTGAAATCAAACAAATGTGCGTAAAAGTAACAAATAATTGTACATAATTAACTTTTTTTAGACTGCAGTTTCAGCTGCAATTTACTAAAGGGTGTGAACTCAATTAGTATAGTGCGCTCGCCCAGCAAGTGAAAAAAGTAAAAAAAGTAAAAAAAATATTCTAAATGTATTTACACAATTATCCGAAGACTGATACTAATCCATAACCATCAGATACATATTTTTTAAACATGTTCTGTAAAAAATTTTGTGAGTACCTACTCTAATTTGTACAGCTTTGAGTCCCGTACTGAAAACTAACCCCTCTCCATATCTTGACCTATCTCCCGACGTATCAAGTAGTGCCGTGTATCCCCGCCAGATGTCGCGACGCTCCCTGTTCCGACGTCTGCTACACGACGGGCGCCGGGACGCTTCTCTCTTCAGTCGACAACGTGCCAGCGACGCGCATGGTGGTGTTTCTAACCCCCCCAAGCAAAGCCGGTGGACACTACGAAGTTTATCACACATTCGCGACGATGCATTTTACATGTCATTAACTCTAGTCAAAGTTAACGTGCTACGTTAAAAAAACTGCGTCATGATTACTCCAAAATAATATTACTTATCATAATTGTTTTGATGTCCTTAGAAGTGTTGTTTATCAAATGAAAACATTATTTAAATCCGTACATTAGTGAATATAGTGGTTTCTTCATTTACCAAGGTCATGATCATCATTCACACTACATAATTTTTACACAAAAACAGTCGTTTTTAAAGACCAAAAAATGCTGTACGTAAAAACGTGTAGTAACAAATATTTGTATTTATAAAGTGTATTACCAAGTCGTCATCTATTAAAAAAGTGTATTCATGTATAAACACCATGTCGATGGTTAAAGAACATAACGAAACATAGGTAGTAAACACTGGATGCCATCAATTCAATATGAACAAAATACTTTATTACCAATATTACTAGACAAAAACGTGTTCAATATATTCAAGAATGTAATGACCACGAGAGTTCTGTGTGACGTTTCATACAAGTCTTGAACTCTGTGAACTGTGCCACATCACCAGCTACAATGCTACCTGTACGCGTAGCTCTACTGTCACTGCTACTCATGTTGCCGGTGTCCTTCGGGTTCAGTTGCGTGTGCAGTCCAGCGGAATGTGAAGAACTCAGCGACACCGACTGTCCTGGTGGTGGCACTGTATGGGATCCGTGTGGATGTTGTCGCGTATGTGCACGTGTGGAGAGTGAACCGTGTGGTGGTCCCTATGGTTTCTATGGATCTTGTGCGGATGGCCTTGAATGTGTCGTGGCTACACATGCTATTGGCAAGCCGGTGTTGGATGCGAATTCCGAGGGGATATGCACACGTGAGTTTTATTATACCTACCTCAATATATACTATGTAATATTACACTATCATAGTGGAGTATGGGTATGGATTTTTTTTATTGGCATACGGGAAAAATTTCGGTGCCTAAAGGAATGCTTGATGTCCATTTTCTCGATTTTACGTTTACCATTTGGAAGCATGTAATCTAGCTTTATCATTTGCCATTTGGCTGAAGTTTTAGTTATATTGAAGTATAATTTACAAAATTACTTGTTTTTGAGCTCACCTCAAGATTCATTGAAATGAACATCCTACCTCTGATGTACTGATGTATTATCGTCAAAATAGATAAAGAAAGTAGATTTTTGATGTTGATGTGGAAATTAATGGGTGTGAAAGTGGATCTTGAGAAAGTAAGAGCAATTTGTAATGCTGATATGGAGGTATATTGTTATTGTTATACATATTGAATATGCATAATTTGGATTTGGATTCTGCTGAGGCAATTTAAAAGAAGACAATGTGAGAAAAAGAAAATTGTTAAAGCTGCTTTTAGTCAGCCAACCGAGCTATTTCTTCGATGACTCGCATGGCGCAGTATTGTGCGGCCGGTTGTGCGAGATTTGCTTATAAATACGCGGGATGAAATGTGGTATGACAAGATCATCATCACCGGTTGCTCAGTAGTTTTAGGCTAGTTATTAGGTTTGTTTTGTTTTGGTGTTATCTTGTCAGTCTCGCCTGAGGAAGCCGACCGAACGCGTCAGAAAATATTGCGGTCTATTTCAGTGTTTTTATCCTATAGATTCGATCTTCTCGTTTTAGTAATGCTCATCGTTTTATTTCCTCAGTCGTCACGGGAGGAATAGTAGAATAGGTATACGAAGAGGGTCAATTTCTTGGAAAATCTATGCGATTCTTCTACATCTTTTTAGTTAATAAATACCAACTGCAATGTGAAAAGATTTTCCTCGAGTGGGACTCGAACCCACGACCTTCCGATATCCAGTCAGATGCTCTACCAGCTGAGCTATCGAGGCAGTTCACAGTGCAGCGGCTGTGTTCCAATATAAGCTGCGTTAGCAACTTACCGATTTTGAAGATAGGGTCAGAAGACCGTGAATTTCATCCACGTTTGACAACTGACTAACTTCATTCGACTTGGTATTCTCATAAGCAGATGAGTGCGCATATGTATGAAATATGATTTTTACTGAATCCCTCAGTTAGGTGAATGTTAATAAATACCAACTGCAATGTGAAAAGATTTTCCTCGAGTGAGTTTTCCACTCGAGGAAAATCTTTTCACATTGCAGTTGGTATTTATTAACATTCACCTAACTGAGGGATTCAGTAAAAATCATATTTCATCTTTTTAGTTGTTAGAAGTTCTCTTTTTTATAATCAGGTGAACCCGATTCGTTGTCTTTAAAACTTTGTTTGACTTTTCACAACATATAGGTTGATATATCCCAAGAAAGGGATACAATTGTGTAGATTAACTCGTGGTACACCGCAGATTAATTTATTAGTACTGTTAGTAGGTCGCAAAGCTGTCGAACATTGTAATCCTGATCATTTATACCAGATAGCGATCAAAGCTTAAATTTGATAGGATTCCAACAATGATTTTGTCGTTCTTAAGAAAAGTATCGATGTAGTAGATACAACAATGTATTTTTTGTAACGATTCCTGTAAAAACTAAAGCTCGACACTCACTCCGTCTAATCCGATCGATTGTACTTACATCTTATTCGGCATTTTGTAACAAAAGTTTCTTTGTAAAATCAACTTCTAATTTATCATCAACACATCCGAAAAAAATACACTTGGTTCATTCTTCTTACTACAGCATACCAAACTCGGAATCAAGTATCGTTTACTTGACTACAAACGTTGGCAGAATGCTAATTGCTAATTTGCTAATGTATCACTCATTAACAAAGAGGGAGAGTGACAAACAAGTCAAACTGAACAGCAAGTTTTACCCGCTAGATTAAATTCTACGTGATTATAATCAAAACGGGATATGAAATAGAATAAAACGAATGTTTAGACTCGCCATATTAATTTTCATAGTTTGGATCGCCAAAAAAGAGACGTAATTTTGAACCAAATTCAGTGCACATGTTATATTATTAAAAAGAGACAAACTTAATTGGAGTGTAATAATAATTTGTCAGATAGGTTCACAATAATAAGAAACAACAGTGCAATTTACTGCAGGTATTACATTCCCACAGTAGCCCTTTCAGCAATAATACGAAAACAAAATGTGTACAAAATAATATTTGCGTTCCTATTAAACCTGGTTTAGAACAGCGATCATATAAGAGGTATTTTTTAAATCCTCGGCGTTTTTTCTCAATCGGTCTATTTTATTTGAATCCCGCGAGAGGTTTTGCATCCAACCGCAAGTCACTAGTAAAAGTAGCGCCAATAATACCGCTGCTTGTGCTGGCGCCTATTTGAACTATCCCCGTAATATGATACCTGGTTAGAAGTTGAATGATCGTGGAATGATGGAATCAGTATCGAACTCATCTCCTCGAATTACTCTCTGGAGGTTCGGGTTCCAATCCCCCGACGGATTTTCCTCAGCGAAATTGAACGAGGTTTCCTCAGTCAAGAGGCAGTTATAGGAAAGTATCTGACTTGAATGACATGAATTCCTTCTTCGTGTTCACTCCCAATCTTCATAATCATTCATTATTCTCACGGGGGAAAAAGTATAATTTGAACATCGGAGTTTATGTTCCCCGGCGTTGCCCGGGTGTTTTAAGAAGCCCCTGAGAATCTTTAAGGCGTTGCTCGACACAATTATTGTCTCAGTCGGAGGGTTGACCAGGGATGAGGGGGTAGGTGATTATGAGTTGCGCTGTGCCAAATTTATATCAGATCAGTCAAAGGGTATAGGAACGTATAAACCCTAGTTTACACGGTTCAATTTAATTCGATTTATTGAATGAAATTGTTTGGTTCAACGAATGTAGCAATGCAGATGGGAAATTGACGCAAAAGTACGCTTCATATAGAACCGGTAATATTTTTCCTTCAATGGATTAAGTATTACATTCAATGAAACATGTGCTTAAAACACATAGAAGACATCGAATTTAATACATGTTGACACTGATCTTGAACTCTAAAGCATCATTGAATTCTTCACGTGTTTCTGTTGTGTTCAGCAAACAAGTCTGGATCAACTGCATCTCTCTGAAGATGATTATTTTCCCAGCGAGTCTCGGGGACGATGTTGAAACCCCTGATGAGGTCACAAATCGCATCGCGTTACACTGGGGAGATTGAAGAGTTCTGAAGTCGACTCTTTCGGTTACGTACGTTATATTTAATGCAGGGACCATTCTCGTGTTTTTTAATGTGTCTCCTGTTGAAGGAGAGCGTTGTTTCAAAACCCGTGAATAATTCAAGTGAATACGCGGCGTTCTTTTCACTTATCTAAGTGCCGGATACTTAATTCACTCATTATTGAGTGAAAGAATTGAATTTGTAATATAGACATTATTTTCTTGACTTTGATTCTTACATAGGTAAGTTCGAACATGTAAAAACGTGTACTATAGTAGAAAGTAAGCATAAAGTATTACAATATAGTAAAGAGTCACATATTAATTTTCTACAAACAAGCACATGGTTTTTCATTGTTGATAATACAACTACATTCATCAATGTTTTGCAACATTTAGGCTATTTCATTTGTGAAATATAGTTTTTGCTGATAACCTCAGATAGGTAGATGTGAATAAATACCAACTGCAATATGTCGAATCTCACTCAAGGAAAAATCTTTTCATATTACAGTTGGTATTTATTTACACTTTCATTTGTTAAATTGAAAATAATTTGGATCTCATCGAAACCCATACATTGTCGAAATCTGTCAGCTATTGAACCTCAATACATTGAGAGGTGTTATTATTTTAGGTAAACCTATTGGTCTCATATTATAAATCCAAGTCATAAAGCATTACCCATTTTCGAAGTCTCCTAGTGTTAAAATCTCGAATCTGAAGCGATTGCGATTCATGGAAACCCATCTTCAGACACTCAATTACAATCAGGTGCTGAATTTTCCAAGAGGATAATTTCGAACTGAATGAACTATGTGGTTGTACCTACTTGAAACCCGGCTGGAAAAGCTGAAAAGAGGCCTCCGGAAAGCCGGCAACATTGTACACACCTCACCTACTCCCGATTCTTTATTCACAATGATGAATGTGCTAAGTACGAACTTTACCTCGCGAGTCTAGTAAAGGCATTTATAATTAAATATGACCGCAGTCCTCACGGGAATCGACGCCTAGCGTCAGGACGCCTAAATGCGGTGAAACGAGTAGATGAGAGGTGGTTGGGGAGGGAGGGGGAGATCGAATTATCGCCAGACCATTCTATGCAAATATATCTCTATATATCACCCCCCCCCCCCCCCCCCCCTTGCACACTCATGATTGAGGGGCTATTGCGTTTGAATGGCATACCAAGTCCTGACGGACACTGTGGATTCCATATGCAGAATTAATTCGTTCGGGTTGTATATTCATGGTTTATCATAACATGGTGGATCTATTTTATGAGGGGAATTCTTTGCAAACTCGTTGATATTCTTCTGGGAATTGCACTACTCTACTTATCTGCCGGTAATTTCGATTGTGCCACTATTATAGTTGACCTTGAAAGCTTGGCTATAGTGAATGTTTTAATTTTATTATTATTTCGCATCTTCAAATGTAAACCAACTAGATGAAAAACAAATAATTGAATCGAAACATATTCAGTTCAGTTCAGTTCAGTTCGGGAATTGAAAAATGAATCTCCAGAAAGCAGATGAAGAATGGTATAAAATTGAGTTTTTGTATCTTTACATTCATTTACAGATAAATAATTAGGCATATGATTTTATTCTAAATTCGTTGTAGAGAACAGAGAATTAGTAAATAGATGATAATTTCTTTTATTCAATCGAACGACATGAGTTATTTTTTTCTCTAGAACAGAAAGATTCTATTCTACCCAGAATGACTCACAAAAAGCGCCTATAAGCGTGTACCCTATCACCCACTAGTGCACCCTTGTGCATACATCTGCCACTGGAACGAACTTCCGACAGGCTCCATGCATACGTCACTTGAAAGAGTAGAGAGCATGTCCCTTGAGCATCTGTATCTTCATTCTTCATCTCTCTTGCTTCTAGCCAGCGGCCGTGATCGCAGTATATCAAGTTTCCCTCTTCCTTACTCTATCATCTCTTTATGTACGCTCTTCGGCTCAGGGGAATAGAGAGAAAATGATGATACAGAAAAATCTACACGATCCTGTTTTTGTTAAGATGTTCCTGACCTAGGTTTGTCCTGGAATACAAACATGAACCTCGTATGCAGTAATTAATTAAACTTTATTTTCAGGTGGGGGATTTTTTTGTCATTTCATGAATTAGCATTCAGTGTGTTGCTTTTGTTTTACATTTTAATTGGTACGGCGTCTGTAGCACGAATACGAATACGAAAGAAGAGAGAGGACATTTTTATTTCTAGGTAGGTAAATCATATAATTTCGTTGAAAGTAAGCCAGCCGGCTGACCCATTTCTTTATTTTATAAAGTGACAAACAGGAAAGGAGCAGCAGAATTTTTCCGAGTAGGGCCCTGAACCATGTGTCATGAATGGAAGTTATTTTGTGTAGAATCCCTGCCCCTTCCTTCTCTGCCCCATGAAAACATCTGCAATAATATTATCAACAGATTAATTTTTGTAGAATATGTAAATGAAGAATGTTTTTCGATTGCATATAATCCACTGAACTAAGGAACATAACATTTATAATTATATCAATTTATAATACTGATCAAAAGAAAGCAGGGTTATAATGAAATTTCTTCGATTTTCTTTCATGTCAAAAAATGGACCCTAATTAAATCATTAAAATATAATTTAACGATCATTTTTCTCGGGGGCTATGAATGCACCAAGTTCCACCAATCTCTATTTAAAAATATCATAATTAACAGCCCCTAGCCAAAGTTTATCCAGCTTTATCAAAGAAATTTATAAACGCCTCTACTTTCAAAAATCCAAATCAACATTTACAAAATATGTTTGGCACGTATCTCCGAAAACCAGTACCTACTCACTCCACTCACCCCTCCTTGAGAATACGTCTGAGTTCAACATTGAAGTAATAATAACGCATGTATTACGTTCAAATAGCAGTATTCAGAGTTAGCAATGGCAATACGTATTCGAAGGTTCAAAGAGCGTCCAAGATGCTGCAGGCAGTCGCAGGGTTGAGAATGTTACTAGAACTTGAAAGACTAAACTCTCGTTTGTTTGTCATGATTGTGACTGAAGTAACCAATCGCAGTGACATTGGTTTAAGTACATTTATGACGTTACCATGGAATGTTTTATCAGGAGCGAAGAAAATGATGCAGCTAAGAAATGAAATCATGCTCTTTTAAATGTTCTAATTTTCATTTGTCTAAACTTTTTGGCTCGCTTTTTGATCTCGATGAGTTTATTTGCTGGACATGAGACTCGTGATTCTCGTAAATATACTTCCCGATTCAGAAACATAATATTTTTGAAAATGTAATCAAACCGTCAGATTTGGGGAAATTACATTATTTTAAATCGACGCGTGGTCATTGAAAATATCACCCACGTTCACTGGAAAATAGCGAATTTATCACCGACTGACAAAAATCTATTGGACGTTTTTTACCGCTTTGTATAGCGCATCAAACGCAAAAGCGTCCATCGAAATGACTTATAGATAAAAAGAGTAGTTAAATATAAAAACAGATTAGATAGCTTCACTTTTATTCACGAAACCCAACTCGAAATTCACTCATAAAACAAAACACTCTTCAAAAAAACAAAACAATTCAAGTTTTTTTTACAACCTATAGTTTGTTCCGGTAAATGTGCCGAGTACATTGTGTTCGGCGATGACATAACTCGTCTGTGCCATTACGGCGTTCGTCCGACGCGTGTGTAATAAATAACAGAGGTTGCGTAGTGGTTTCAGTGTAGCAGCGAGTAGCGGAGATAAGCTACTTCTTTTGATAAATAAATCATAAGCAATGGACGTAAGGGAAGGTGAATGATGTTGATAGCAGAGGAAATCGAAGGTTTTCCATCTCGTGTCAATGTTTTAGGTTATCGTGCGGTCGAACAAAGCGAATAATGTACACATTTGATGATATTACTGATGTACTGAAGGAAGAAATGTTTGACAGTTAATTCAAACATAACGTTCCAATCTAGCACAAGCGATCTGATAATTTAAACGGACACGGCCTTCGTTGACGTAAGAGAATGATAAAGATGGCTGTGGTTTATTTGAATTTATCGAGCAATTCGAATAATTTTAACTGTACAAACAGAG